>JAPWLS010001350.1:0-411761 GCA_028551675.1 Tineola bisselliella
CCGCTGGTATAAATTAACTATTTGATGGCCTCTGTGATGTAGTCTGGGGGGTTACTCCGAAGTTTAGTGAAACGGCCGTCACCTTTGTAGCTTACGCGAATTTTGACATGCATATAAGCCTGTAAAAAGTCCTGAGATATGTCCGTAATATAAGCCTTGAGTAGCCTATCCGTTGTGACGTCGCCGTCAAATGTACGTAAGTGTTCCTGAGTAGGAAACGTCCGTATTTCATCCGAAGTTCGTGCGCCCGGGTATTCCTGTATACTGAGTTTATATGTACAGCGTAGCATAAGGAAGGGTTCTAAAAGTTGATTAAGCTCCGACACATCTAACAAAAAATTTTTGGACTCACTCAGAAAGATGGGAGTAAATATTGGTAATGATCGAGATTCCCCTAGTAGCGAGTCGTGGAAGTTGGAACTACTTAATGTCTGCTGTTCTAATTGGAATGGGGAAAAAACCAATATGAATGTAGGAGTTCTAGTCCACGAAGATTTTAATTTTTGTTGATTATTTTTGAGCTCTTGTCTTTCTCTAATATATCCCTTTTGTGATTGAGTTGCGTCTCTTTCTCGTGTCTTATTTCAAACTCCTCCAAGCAATAAACAGCCCGTAACAACAATATCACTAAGCGTTCGAGTGGCTCAATAAGCCAACCGGATCTTCGTATTTTTAGATAATATTTATCAGTAATTGAAAAACTATTGCCCATGTCAGGGTCCCGGGCCTCGGTCCCACTTTTATTTACACCGAGATTTTTTTTCTAGTCATATGCCTTTCCGAAATCTCCTAGATTCTGACTATGCGAAAGAGCTTAAAGGGCCAATGTGAAACAAATATATTTGTTTACGTTTATGTACTTTTTTAAAACACACATAACTTTTCTTCATAAATATGTATGTATTTAAGTATATATTATTTTATGTAATGTATGTATTGTATAAATTTAGTTATTATTATTATTTTCTTTTCATTGCATCGAATAACACCGCTCACACCGACAAAGGTTAGCTGGCATACCGACGGCATTAAGCTCGCCTGTGTGATTTTTGTTTGCAATAAATTATTTATGTATTTATTTATGGTTCATCAGTGGCTCCCGGTTAATTTTTTATGAGGCTGGTTAAAGGCCTCACCTGTGGGCTTATCACGAATTTTAGTCTGGCTTTCGAACCGAGTTCGCTTCAAGCGATTTGTATGGAAATTTGAGCAGCGCTTACCGCGCGCGGATTTGGAACTACAATATTTTAGATACTTTTTGTTAATTTCGTTCATTTGATAGATTGCTAGTGCTCGTTAGTCGTTAGTAAAATTCATGATCCGATTGCTAACGGATCCGTTTTACTTCTGACAGCTCGATTCGAAAGCCAGACTGAATTCGTGATAAGCCTACAGGTGTGGAAGCTCCGAATAAAACATAAAACTATTTAAATTAAGTTATTATTATTGCGCAGTCGCACCGTCAGTACAGTGGTGTTTACGATCACTTTGTAACAAATATTCGTGCGGTTTTTGTTTTATCTAAATTGATAATTTAAATATATTCAGGTCATTGCCAAGGTCAATGGTCGTTGTTCAGGTCACTTTCCTAAAGATTGGTTTATAAATATATATTTTTTTAATAATCAAAACGGCCTATCTTATTTATAAAGATTTGGTATACAATTTTGTTTTTTGCGAGTGCCGCTCCGAAGTTTCGTACGGACTTGTTTTGTATAGGAATTTAAACAGCGCCACTGTGAGTAAATTCGGAACTACATAGGTGACTCTCAAATTTCTATAAAAAAATGCTTAGTACAAACTAAATTTCTGATTACCCCTCTGTTTCTCTAATGTGCGTTTTAAAAAGCGAATCAATACGAACCTATCGGTGAGGAGCGGAACTAAAAACACGGGGCGTTTTTATATTTACGAAATGGTTGCGTTTTTTTAATAATAAAATCAAGCTAGGACTACATATATCGATTTAATTTTACTCAAGCCAATAAAGTATACCTTTAAGTCATAATTTTAAAGAAACTATCATAGCACGCCCTTAGACAGACAGATGTCTATAACGCGCGTATTTTGTTATTGTTCCTTTTCGTCTTCAGTCATTCGTATCATTGTCATTTCTATCATAAAAAAATATAATTTGACATCGTGTGTAAAATACACCTATCTCCCGATTTACACGGTAGATACGTTCCTGAGAAAAACGTGTAAATCGAAAATTAAAAATTTTCAAGTCAAAACTGTGTAAATCGAAAAGCTTGCAGAAAATGCATAATTTTGCTATTTAACAGTTGTGATTTATTTCAATATTTTTAGGTGTACACAGAAATAAAAATAAAATGCATTGACAGGTTAAAATATGTAATATATTACAGAAACATGTGTACACAGCGCACGTGTTCAATCACAGTAGCATTTAGTAGAGTGCGATAAAAACAAAAAAAAACTTATTTGGAAAACAGCGAAAACGTGTAAGATAAGTACCGTGTAAATCGGGGGATAGGTGTATATCAAATTAACTTTATTTTAAGCGCCAAAAAGTCTTTATACAATAATGACAGCTTAGTGTCCCAAACTATTTAAAAAACAAAAATCCCTTTCTGTATACTATTTTCTTTTGGGATATTTCAAGGTGGAAGTTATCAATTACGTACAATTTGAAAAGTGCTCCTGAAAACACTTCCTAAACAAAATAGTCTGCTACGTATATATGTTTATTTAAATGTGGAAATATTTTTAAATTTTAAATTTAGAATTCGAGAATATTTTTATATCATGTTATGCAGTAATAAAACGTTTTATTTTCGTAAATATGTATATCGTCGGTTGATTGTAATTAAAGACAATTAGTATTTGCGGCCATTCACAAACTATGAAGCGCCAATAAAAAAAAAGGTCAATCGGCTAATTAAATCAATTAATTATAAAACGGTAATTTTACATTTATCTTTGTATTATTGTAAATATTTTTAGTTCTAAATATGGCTTTTCTTTTGGGCGAATGTCGGTCGTGTTCCGCTGTGATAAGGCGTGGCGGGCGCGTGATCGCTGGATCATGGGGTCATGTCTTGCATCCCTGTAGACGTGAATTAGACGGTGCACTGATAATACCCGGATGTCTGGCCGACTAAAATGGCGGGAGTTTTGTTTTTAAATATTAACGATAGACGCGCGTCCTGTTTCGTGTCAGGGACATTGATTGGTTTGTTTGTTAGTTGTTCTGAGTTTAAAAAAATACTAATAGGGTAATTCGATTTTTACTAATAAATTAAATCTGGAGGGGAATTTAAGTGGATATGTTAAGAACTTGTGTCATTTGGGTACTTTTCTAAAACGAGAAATTTGAATTTTTATTATTATTGTTTTTAATTACTAGAATTGTCTTTATTAGGCATCTGAAGTCATTAATAAGAGAAGAATAATAATAATAATGTATAAATAAATGTAATGAAATCTTGCTCATTGCAGTGTTCACTGTGCATAGAGTCTACAATCTATAATTCTTAGTGTCTAGTTGTAGAGCCCTGTGGGCTTATCACGAATTTTAGTCTGGCTTTCGAACCGAGTTCGCTTCAAGCGATTTGTATGGAAATTTGAGCAGCGCCACCGCGTGCGGATTTGGAACTACAATATTTTAGATACTTTTTGTTAATTTTCGAACGTCTCGATCTTTCGTTCATTTGATAGATTGCTGGTGCTCGTTAGTCGTTAGTGAAAATTCATGATCCCGGTTGCTAACGGATCCGTTTTACTTGTGACAGCTCGATTCGAAAGCCAGACTAAATTCGTAATAAGCCCACTGTTTGTGGACCCTAATGCCCATAGTACCGGGTGTAGTAATTTGCGGGTGTCTGATTGTAGTATATAATTGTATTTTTATCTTTTCAGTGGAATACGTGGACGCTGAATATAGTTTGTGGCTGAGTTGGCTCCTGACCCCGCTGATAGTTACGTTCCTGCTGCCCGCCGTCATTATTATACTTATCTACATAAGCGCGGTCATATTTCATCTTTACAGGTTATACAGGTAAGCGAAGCCTTCACTATGGATACTGAGGGGCTACTCAGGCGCACTTCGTACGAAAATACGGACGTTTCCTACTCAGGGACACTTACGTAACCATTCACGAAATTACGGATTTGACAGCGACGTCACGACGGATAGGCCACACAATGCTTATTTTACGGACATTTGACAGGACTTTTTACGGGCTTATGTGTCAAAATTCACATAAACTATAGAAGTGACGGCCGTATCACGAATCTTCGGATATGCCTGAGTAGCCCCCCTGGTCATACCAAAATTATAGATTTAATTATTCCCCTATTTTGCTGGCTGGCAATGTCTTTGTCCCCCCGTCACCTTATTTCTCTGACAGCGACACTGGTGTAACTAGCTAAGGAACTCCGCCGACATTAAATTGTAATCTTGGTTTCGTCGCTCTAATCATAGACCAACATCTTAACTCGCTCCGAAGACGACAGAGAAAAAAATGAATTCGTCTGTCAATTGTAAGTACCTATGTAGCGGTCGATTCTACAGGCCGAAAATACTTATTTAAGCAGATTTGAAGTTTTGACGTTTATTCTGTCAGTGTCATCTTCTGAAATAAGTAGTTTCGGCCACACCTATCTTTTCTATTCCTGGATACTGTCCGTCAGCCAGCATTTTAGACTACAGATACTATGGTTCCCAAACTTGTTCGAATGAATGAATTGAGGTAATAGCCCATAGCCATAGAGCATGCAGGCGCCGAATGATATTATTGTACATCTTCGGTTGTGAATTATAAACATTTGATTATATTTTTTTGTTGCATCATGCTCGTGTATCTGTGCAACGTGTTATCGCTTCTTTATGTTTTGAATTAATACTTCACATTGTATTGTTTTGCTCTTAACCATTGTATAGTTTAAATCAGTCATCGAAGCGAAGCCGAAGCGACCACACGTATCCTGATGATGCCACGTGAAGTGGCGAAACGCGTCGAGACAAGTTATTGAATGTTGGTGGAGGTTATTTTCCTTCATCGACCTAATGTAGTGGGAATTATAAGCAAAATAATTTCCTTTAATATGGATTTCCGCAAAGTAACGCCTGAAACAACCAATTATAGTGTAAACTCCATTTAACAACAAACTCCCTGAAACGTCAAAACTACTTTGTTAGTCTACCTTGTTATCCATACAATGATACACTCTATATAGCATCACAATACATAATTATTAAGCAATAAACAGTACTTTGTAAGTTGCTGAAATTAATAAGAACGGCAGCTGTGTAATTTATAGCATATACCAGGGGTGGCCAACCTGCGGCTCTTTGAAGGATTATTTGTGGCTCTCGATATTAGTGCCCGAGTTCCCTTTTCATTTTAGTGCTATTATCGTTTCATGTGTCTTTTAAATTACTGATAACAAATATGACAGACTAAGTGCAAAGTTTTTTAATATCTTTTAAATACGTATTTAACCCTTTGGGTACTGAATTATTTAAAGAGTATCATACATCTGAAACGTATTTAATTTGTTGCTATCTGAAGTAAAAGTTTGTTGCAAACTCAAATCGTTTTTACAGCCGTATTGCGCATGCGCCGCGCGCTCCCCGGCACCCGTTTAGCTTGCGTTATTTGAAATGACGAGTCGGACTCGTCAAATGTTATTACGCCAAAATTTGCGCATGACGAGCGTGAGCCGTCAAATGTACCCAAAGGGTTAATTGCGGCTCGCGGAAAATTTCAATTTAAAAAAAATGGCTCGGTCTATTAAGAAGCTTGGCCACCCCTGAAATATACTATGTAATGTAATATTGTTGATAGGCTTAATAAATAAAACACTAATATACAGTGATTCAATTGAAAGTATGAAAATCTCGTTTAGTTGAATCAACTGGTTATAGGGAATTTTGATCGCAGTCGATGCCTTTCTGTCTATCCCAGATCGCTAATAATACTTAAGTGTCCGATTATACTGTTGTTTTCATTATAATAGCGGATAATAGACTACAGACCTTGGTTTATTATTGTTTCACTTCTCTATTCTTTTTATGTAATATTTTTCCTGTGTAATTTTTGTTTCCCTTTCTTTAAATGTAGTACGATTATTATTTTTCCTTTCTATTTCTATGTGTTGAGTGTTAATGTGCTTACTGTACGGATTTGGATAAAAAATTAACGACTTATTTTTGAATTTGTTAAAAAAAATCCGAACAAAAAAACAAATGACTTATTCGAGTATTCTGGAAAATAATAACAATAATAATATTTATTTCATCAAATGCAAAAGTTCTATATACAATACTAGCTTTTAAACGCGGCTTCGTTCGCATTTAAGTCATTAAATAAGTATCAAATATCATTTCAATAGAACTATACTCAATATTTTACTATAGTCAATTGGAAACTATAGTAAAAAATAATATATTTTTTTTTAAAATAAAAAGTATCCTATGTTACTTGTAGTA
This sequence comes from Tineola bisselliella, assembly GCA_028551675.1. Taxonomy (NCBI): domain Eukaryota; kingdom Metazoa; phylum Arthropoda; class Insecta; order Lepidoptera; family Tineidae; genus Tineola; species Tineola bisselliella. Next base: position 6,458 of record JAPWLS010001350.1, read on the forward strand.
CCTCCAAAAATATGTGTACAAAGTTTCATGATGATCGGTTAAGTTGTTGTTGCGTGAAAACGTAACAAACAAACTCACATTCACATTAATAATATTAGTAAAGATTGCACTATCTACAGAACTAATCCTAGGACTGTATTTCTGTAGATAGTGCTCTTCCGCAAAATGGAGGTAGGATCGAAAATCGAAATTTCATAATTCCAGTTCTATTTGAGTCGGAAGTTTGACATAGACAAGGGTTTTGATTGTTATGCTCATGGGCGTAGCCAGCCATGGGCCCAGAGTGGGGCAGGAGTCAAAAATAATATGTAACTAGCAAACTATACCCGCGGTCTTACCCCGGTTAATTTTTTCATACAAAAAGGTTACATCCACACCCTGCACCCTGTATCTGAATCATCTGAATGTATATGATATGTATCTTTTTGTTTTGATCACATTTTTTTTTGTGTCGTCTGACGACTGTCGAGTGTGAACTTTCTTACGGATATTAAGTATTGTAGTTAGCACCTACATAATTAAGTTTTTTAGGTTTGATTAAGTACTTTACAGGTCAGAGCCAGAGTGGGGCAAGCTCATATTGTAGTCGCGGTAACTAAAATGTTTCGTGTTATTGAACAGGCTGAGGGTGGTGGACGGTGCGCAATCAGATTGGAGGAACGCGGCCAGACTGGCTATCTTCGCATTGTGGGACGCGCACGGGTGGTTATGGCACGGTGAGCATTTCGGCACTATTAAACTTTTATTTTATTTAATTCACATACTAAACTAGTGCTTGATCGACAAAATTGTGTTTATTTTTATTTTTATAGTTATTTTGTTCCTGTTCTACTACCCTAAGGTTGGTTGCCTGGTAGAGATCACTGCTTAGTGATAAGGCCGCCTTTTGTTCTTTCTTTTCTTCTGTTCTTCTTTATATGTATTATTTTGTGCAATAAAGTGTTATTATTATGATCGCTGATATACGAAATTTAAATATTGCATTTTTGTTGAACAGGTTACGAAATAAAGGGCCTAGATAACATTCCCGATGGTCCGTGCTTGGTTATATATTACCACGGCGCGTTGCCCATTGACATGTACTATTTCACGGCGAGGCTGTATTTGAGAAGGAGGCAGCTGATTCACACTGTCGCCGACAGGCTGCTGTTCAAAATACCTGGTGAGTGAATACATTTATTACCTACAATTCTTAGAATAATGCAGCAAAAATTAACCGAGGTAGATAACCAACTTTCGTGGGCTTATCACGAATTTTAGTCTGGCTTTCGAACCGAGTTCGCTTCAAGCTATTTGTATGGAAATTTGAGCAGCGCCACTGCGTACGGATTTGGAACTAATTTTTTAGATTTTATGTGTTGATTTATTCTAGTTGAAGCCAAAGCTCAAGTCTATTTTGCATTATTTCATTATTTTCAAGTCCACTTACATACTAATGTCACAATAATATATAATAAATCTACTATGATGTAGAAGAGTAGCTGCTGTATAGGGGCATTGTCATCCTATTGTATACCTAAGGGTAAACATAATTATTTTCAATACATTTCAGTTTTTCATAAATTTAACAGTTTCAGAAACTTTAATTAAAAATACAGATCGATAACTCGTAACTGGTAAATGATAATATTTAATTTTCAGGCTGGAAAAATCTATTAGAAGGCTTATGCGTGATCCCAGGCACTGTGGCCACTTGCGCCAATCTACTCCGAGCTGGCAACCCGCTGGCGATTAGTCCCGGCGGAGTGTACGAGGCACAATTTGGTGATCATTACTACTCCTTGAAATGGAAACAGAGGACCGGCTTTGCTAAAGTCGCACAGGAAGCCAAAGTGGTAAGTGTTTAAGGGAGCGGTTCTCAAACTTCAGTCAAATTTTTTGACTGCGGAAGGAGTAAAAATGACCGCGAATATAATTATAAAAAACTGATTTATATGTATTTATGAATAATCAAAATCAATATATATTATAATTAATTGTTAACAAAACTCGAAGAAATATAAGTTTAGGAAAATGATACTAATATTTCCCGCCCCCAAACCCTTAAGAAAAGGATTTTTTTTTTAAATGTAGCATATGTGTTTAAATAATTTTACAATATTAATGCTTTACATTACATAAAATAGTCTAGAAGGATATATTTGAGAACCATTGCTTTCTGAACGTTTATAGTATCCGCTAGATTTTATTGACATTTATTTTGATTGCAGTATTGAAAATAATATTTATGATTTATTCCAGCCCATAGTGCCAATGTTCACGGTGAACGTCCGCGAGGCATTCCGCACAGTGGGGTGGCTGAGAGGCGTCTGGTTGCGCGTGTATGCGGCGATTAAAGTGCCACTCGCCCCAGTGTACGGGGGATTCCCCGTCAAGTTGGTCACACATTTGGGCAAGCCCATACCGCACGACCCGAGCTTGACGCCGGAACAGTTGCAGAAGAAGGTATGCTTGTTAAACGTATTGCTGTTTAAATTTGAAATTAACTTAGGTGTATGACTAATGTGACCATACGTTCCGCTATTCCCAGCGAGAGCTAAAATGTCCTGCTTTTGCAAACAAACTAAATCTTTATACTTTTGTTCGGGAAACCAATCATACATACATATCTCAAGTTAATAATATTTCTACATTTAAAGGTAGCTAAGGGAGAAAATAGGCTATAATTTAAACCCTTTTTAAATTTATATACAAAATTCCATAAACGTCCCGCTCTGATACAAAAAAAAGGTCGCGGTATGTATGACAACGTATTCTTCTTGCAGGTCGCAAAGGCAATAGAAGACTTAATAGAGGAGCATCAGAGAGTGCCCGGCAGCATTCTGAGGGCATTAACAGAAAGGATATATCAAGTGCCAAAATCGAAAGAGAAAAGTAAATATCAAAATGGTGATGTGGTCAAAGACAAGGTAGAGGATGATTGCAGTAAGCCCAAGGTGTCATAGACGCGAGTTTTCAAGGTTCTATTTACAAACATTCAAAATACAAGAAACCATATATATCATCGTTATACTAAAATATACCTTTCTCCTTTTTTGTCCTTTTCTCTTTTCCCTTTTTCCTTTCAACTAACGTCTATAAATCCACTACATCTAAAGATATGATATTTGAGTGACGTTCGAAGTTTTGAACTCTACTCAGTGAATCTATGCTCGCGCGTAGTATCTCAATACGGTTGAGTTTGTTTTCTATGAGATTGTATGAACATTCCGTTAGAATTATACGCATGCATTTAATATAGTTATTTGTATTGTAATTGAAAAGACAAGATTTTATTAGTTTGAGCTGAATTCTACAAAAATATATATATTATTAACCCAGTATGTGTTCTTAAGGGTAGTGCCACGTGGTTTAGTCGCGTTTCGAAATTAATTTAACAGTAACCGGGTTTTTGACTTGAAATCTATAAGGATGTTTTCCAATAATTCGACTCGATTATTAACACTAGATTTACCAGCTTAAATATACCTATTTCTACCAAAACCAAAATAGTATATATTTGTTACAAATATATATAAAATAATATAAAATTCATAAAACTAATTCTTCTGTTATAAATTAAAGAAGATTAGAAGAATTAAAGAAAATGATACACGCAGTAGGAATTTTAATTTGATCTTGCAAGACCAGTCATTTTGACCGGTCTGGTAAATCTAGTGTTAAATTATTTTTATCTCTACTGTAAAATTATTCTTTTCAAGTAGAGTTAATGGAAATTTGTGCTATTCTGATAAAAAAAGTAATTCATATTTAAATATATATTTGAAATTAAAATATCGTGTACTTATTATTATAAATATTTATATTTTAAAATCGTAAAACAAAATGGTCCAATATTTTGTTTTGTTTTTGATTTTATTTTTGAAGGGACCATTATTATTAGAAAGGAAAATGGTACAGTCGAGAATGTTCAAATGGATACAGAAGAAACAATCATTAGAAAGAGATAACTATATTCTTATCGTGTCGAAGTTGAGGCATGTGTGAAAGGGATGCAGATATCTCCTTTGCCGTTTACGATACCGCGATCGTTTCTCTTTCTATCGCTTATATACCTACAAAAACTGTATCCATTTGAAATATCGTGTATATGTATAAATTTAGTTTGTAATTTTCTTCTTTTTTTAAGTCCTTTATTAGAGTTAGTTGGTTAGTTTTATAACTTAAGTCATATGAATTAATTGTTATTAAGTGCCAGAGTTTTATACCAAAATTATATAACTTTTTCTTTTTAGTTTAATTAGCTATTAGGAATGATGGATTTGACTGTGTATCACGTGTATGTGTTTACGACATAAATTATTTATTTTAAAATAAATCGAGTAACTATTTTTTTCAGGTTATAATTTTTTATGTAAATAAAAAATTTTTTTTTGAGTATTTTTGTTTTATTTGTAAAATAAATAATATCTGTCTGTGTGAGAAATGAAGGTAAAATCAAAAATCTTTATTTCGTATGATTTTGGGAAGGCATATGACGAGAAAAAATCCGAAGAAACTCGCCTATCATAGCCTATGTAATATAATGTTAGTATTAGCAGGTGCATGTTTTACTTAATTTACAGCATAGATAGAATTAAATAATAAACGGGTTTATTTACCGCATACGGACTGCGGTTAATTTTTAAAACGCATACGGCAAGGTTCCTAAAAACACCGATATAGGTATAGGAAATTACATTGAATTGTGATAACTTTTCCCGAACAAAAGTAAAAATAGCAGCATTATAATGTTTACAGTAAAATTAAAACACAATTTATTAAACAAAACTTTATTGTTTTTTTTAACCGTAAAAATTTCATTTTATCTTTCATTCGTTAATAAAATATTTGAGATATATTTAGTAGTATAAAAATACATTTAAATTCATGATTATACGTTTGATGATTTTTTAAAATTACTTAACACATGCTGACGTCTCGTGTCCGATCTAGTTTCATTGACATATTGGACCTAGACTTCGTTCAACATTTTACTAGATATTGTACTAAATTTATTACAACTGATCCATAGAATTCCAGGGTACATCTTCGAACTGCTGAGCCGGAGGACGAGGAGCACCAGACACTGGCCGGTAGGGTTGCTGCAAACAATAAAACTGATAATACTCGAAATTTTAAACTACAATTATTTAATCCTAGTTTTGTTAAAGACGACCCTAAACAACAAATTGTAAAGAAATACTATTTATTACCATCGTGACTATATTATTTATTTTGGACTATAAAAACGTTCCATAGAAAAACATAATTTCCAGTCAATAATTAACACTAGATTTACCAGAGCAGTCAAAATGACTGGTCTTGCAAGATCAAATTAAAATTCCTACTGCGTGTAACACTTTCTTTAATTCTTCTAATCTTATTTAATTTATAACAGAAGAATTAGTTTTATGAATTTTATATTATTTTATATATATTTGTAACAAATATATACTTTTTTGGTTTTGGTAGAAATAGGTATATTTAAGCTGGAAATCTAGTGTTAATAAAATTTTCTCATTATTTTGTAGACAGATGAGAGATGAAACTACTATCTAATTCTCTATTTACCCTCAATAACATTTCCTATTTATTTTTTATCTAGAAAGATGTTACATACATAAAAAAGCTCTCAGTTCACCAAATAAAATACTAATATATTAAAAAAGGCATTACACTAATTACTACGAGCGAGCTAACAATCGCACTCTCTCTCTTTCTCGTTTGCATAATCGCATACAAACGACAAGGACAAAAGATCTATGGACGTCTCGGCAGTCTATAAAGGAGAAATCAAATTAAAGCTAAAAGCTAAACCTATCAACCCGTTGTATCACAGCAATAAATATTATATGTAAAAGTTTTAGTTAAAATTCTGCTGAAACTGAAAAAATAATTTTGTATGAAACGTCATTTTAAACAATAGCAACTTATTGTAATGTCAATTCAAGTAAAAAAAGGAAATGAACTGTCTTTTTTTTTGTTATCAATCCTTTATTTTAAAAGTTTTATTAACTGAAAAAAATCCAATTTCTGTATCAGAAATATATTGTCTAATGAAGACAATTCTGCCAATATTCGGGCAAAAAATTACAAAATTTTATTGGACACGTAAACACACGAAAGTGGTGGTACTGCCCCAAAAAGACATACTAAGATATACATAACATTATAAATACCATTACGGTGACACAAGGGCCGGTGAAAGAAAAAAATAAATTAAACTCAGTTTAGATACTTAACTAATAGTAAATGAATTACCGTATATAATACAACAAACTATTATTTACAAGTTACATATAGAAATCAATATAAATGTTAGTTCAATGCATTAATTAAATATCCAAAGAGAGACAGTTAAGTAAGGATGAGTGAGAAAGCATTACTTGGTGCGTGGTAAGGTGCGAGCGAGTGAGGTATATCACATGTGAGGTCTCGGGCCGCGGGGCTGCTGTTGTTGCTAGAACACACAAGTTACATACAATACAAGTTTCAACAAGTCGACTATTCACTTTGGCTAAGACTGTCTCGAAAAATAAACCACGTGGCACAAATAGTCACTTAGCGAGTCATTTTCACTCACTTTACAGTGGAGGGGGAAAAAACTTATTCCTAGTTTGAATTTAGCAATCTTTACGATCTAATTAATGATAGATGTTGTATATATTATTATTATATACAACACCTATCACTAATTGCCTAAATGTCTAGTGCGGGACCATCGAAAACTAGTGTAATATTATTCTTAAGTAAACAAATAAATAAATAAAAAATTATAATCATAAAGACTGAAATTCAATAAAAAAAAAAACAGTTTTTCCCCCTCCCCTGTGAAGTGAGTCAAAATTACTTAAGGGGTGTAAGGGGGCGACGAAATCCTGATATCTAATATATAGTAATAAAACCAATAGTTTATTTTCAGTATAGAAATTTAAATAGAACACGAATTACACGTTCTAATAAATCTATTGCTTGTCATGTATAAAATGAAGAACGAACTATTATTACTATATAAAATTATTGTCAAAAACATTTAATATATTATTGTATATCATATAACTTCTTAAAGGAAATTATTTAAAATTATTTTACTTATAATTCCTGCTACATTAGGTTGATGAAGGAAAATAACCTCCACCAACATTCAATAACTTATCTCGACGCGTTTCGCCACTTCACGTGGCATCATCAGGATACACGTCGGCTTTGCTTCGTCGACCTAATGTAGCAGAAATTATAAGCAAAATAATTTCCTTTAATATGGATTTCCGCAAAGTAACGTCTGAAACAATTAATTACATTTTTAAAAGTTTAAAGTGTAAATATACAAGGCGATTACGTTCGCCTCGTGTCATTTTTTTTTCACGAATCAAAATAAAAAACTAACTTCACTAATGATTTGGATCATGTGATTTATTTTTCAAGAATATAAAGGCATTCAACCGATATGTGAATAGAAAATTACGTCCATCATGTGACTGTAGTTTCTGTATGCTGTGGTGGCGTCATCCGTTGGTTAAAAAGGATATGCGATATTCAATAACTAGCGCCATCTACCGGTCAGCAGTGGAATTGCATACTACTTTCTACGTCGAACCAACACTTTTAAAGGTTATTTTACATAATTATACTACAATATATACAAAGGGCCGGTAGTTCAATTCTTCCTTAATTATATAACTATAATTTACTTTAGTTTCCACAGATTCAAATAATTTAACGCTCGAGCGTCGTTTGAACTGTGATCACCTGAACATTACTTGAGTGTAGAATTGGCGCTTAAATTTAATTTTATTCCATTTCATGCAGTCAAAATTATTTACTAATAAATAATAAATCTTTAAACACGACAACCATTAGGCAGTAATCAAAATATTATAAAATTGTAATATGTTGCATATACTTATATATCAAATTTTTATATAAAAAATTTAAACATTAATTTGCATTTATTCTTTCTGTTTTATTTATATTTTAATAAGTAACGATTGAAACGATTACTTATAAACGCGTGTAACAGAACGTAATGTTGCAATGGATTATTATCATTGGTCAAAAATCACGTAACAATTTTTCAAGCGTGTGATTGGTCTGGTTTCGTACAACTAAGTGACGTTTGAACTCTAATCGATGAATCTATGCTCGATTCTATTTGATAGTATTCAATTAATAAAATCAATTATTTTATTCTAGATCGCATCGAATAAATGTCGACAGCCATGCTTCTTTACGATCTTTTTATCCGAAAGCTGCAATCGATATACTTCTTTAATAGCCTCTGTCTTCTACCAAAATCTCCTATCCTCTCTTCTTCACTAAACTGTATCTACCAGCATTAAACTATGCAGCAATGCTTCTATTATTCTGCCAGAAGTTTCTACTACGCCTGATGTCCATGGTTTACGTTAAAACGCGGGACACCTTTTAAGTCTAGTAAATCTAAAACTTAAGTTAGAATTGAGATACCGGCCCATAATTACCCTCCCCCAATGAAGGCACAAGCGTGACGCTAAACACTAACCGCTGCACTTTCAAAAATTAGTATTAAAAAAACGCAATTGTCAAACTAAAAAAAATTAAATGCATTTTTCAAGCATAAAATTACAATAACCAATAAACAACCGTTAGTTCATCAATTGCATTTAAAAAAAACTATTTACAAAAAGGAGAAAAAGCTGAAAAAATATTATTAAAATTAATATATTCAAGCAGAAATATAAATATAAATAAATTTTATTTTCAATATAACTACTAAGGACAACACTATCAAAAAAAATACGCCAACAATTATTGACACATGTCAATTAAAAATGGCGACAACTAGTGATGTATTGATTAATTGAATAATCAATTATTTATCAATACAATAATTTAAACTTTTAATAGTAGATTATTAGTATTGAATTATTTTTCAATTGTGAATTCTAATACCGTGTACTGTAGGAAATAAGTATCTAGCTCCAACAAATACCTGCTGCAGAAGATGCCTCAGTCCAGGGTTCGAAGATATCATTGGCCTCATGATGCGGGGCGCGTGCTGTGCGCCTGCGCCGCGCAACTGCTGCTGCAACTGCTGCTGCAGCTGATGCTTGCGTTGCTGCTCCTTTAAACAAAACAGTATTTATCCATAAACACACTAAACACAAGGAGCAAGACGCAATTATCAGCTATTCTTCTACGTCATAGTAGATTTATTATGTATTATAAGCTTTTACCCGCGGCTTCGCTCGCATTTAAGTCATTAAATAAGTATCAGAGGTCATTTCAATAGAAATGAATCAATATGATTCTAAACAGTTGAAATTTTTGTTTTAGTAAAAAGTATCCTATGTTACTTCTAGTACCTCCAAAAATACATGTACAAAGTTTCATGATGATCGGTTAAGTAGTTGTTGCGTGAAAACGTAACAAACAAACTCACATTCACATTTAAAATATTAGTAGGGATTATTATGACATTAGTATGTAAGTGGACAATGCCAGTATACAGCAGCTAAATCAAATTGATAATTATTAAATTAATAAATTTATTTCATTTATATTTGTATTGACGAGCAAAAGCGCTCTATTGTTAGTATTATTAGGTACATTCTTACAGCATCTTTAAAAATCACATCATATATCACTTGTCATATAATAATGATATCATGCATAAGCTCACCTCAAGCTGTTTAAAATGCTGCTCCTGCTGCTGAGCCGCATGCAAGTTATTCATAATATCCATCTGCGACTTGAACTGCGCTTCCTGCTGATGCGCCGCCTCCAGCGTCTGCTGCAACTGATGTATCTTCTCCAGGTTCTGCTGCCGAGCCGCCTCCAAGCCATCCAACTGTGTCACCCTGCCGCCTTTCAGGGTCTGATTCACACCGGCCATGTTCCCACTTATCATCATGTTCGGCTGGAACGAGGAGCTTTCGTTTCAAATGAGCTCGAACAGAAAATATGATATAATCCGCTCATCATCATGATATTTAAAATCTCTTTTGCGGCTTACTAGCTAAAGTAAAGTCTCAGAAAGTTCTACAATTTTTCACAAAAGCAGTAAGAGGCTATCCATAAATTACGCCACACGTTAAGAGGGGGTCGACGAAGTGTGACGAGGGGAGGGGAGGGGTCCTAAATGTCGTGACGTCACATTTCAAAATATAATATATTCAAGTATTAAAACATTATTTTGTTAATTTTCATACTTATGTCTGATTTGACATTGATTTTATTGAAAAATAATTTCGAGGCTGCTGTTTTAATTTAATAACTTCTAGGTGTAAAATATGTGACGTCACACTAGGTGGGGGGGAGCGGGGCTATGACAAGGACGGGGGAAGGGGTCAAAAATCATGAAATTCGTGTGACGTCATTTATGGATAGCCCCTAATATATTAGTGGAGCTCTGTGAAGAGAATTGATTGCCTTCTCACACACATATGTGCAGTCGACAATCTTCAAATGGATACAAATTGGACTTTGGACTGGAAGAAACAATCATTAGAAAGGGATAACTATATTCTTATCGTATCGAAGTTGAGGCATGTGTGAAAGGGACGCAGATATATCCATTTAAAAATCGCCGTGTGTATATAAATAAAAACCTATATTAACCTAATTATATTTTTGTTGTATTTCATTAAATCTTCTATCTGCCACTTTCATATGTTACTATTGTTAATCTATAAATCAAAGAATGCTGTAAATCATGAGAATAGAATTAAATAACAGATGCGCGTTACATTTCGAACAGCGCCATCTATGATCGGATGGTGAAATCACAAACAATTAAGATAATTTTCTTACATCTTATTTATAGTAAGCTGACATATGATTATATTCCACCTGATGTTAGTATTTACAAATTAAAAGCAGACATATACCTGCGGATGTTGTTGCGAGACCATACTTGGGTTTGGTTGCATTTGTCCCCCCGTACCGAGACCCGCGCCCCCCACCCCGGGCCCCATAGAAGACGTTGTGCCCATATTCGATGACTGGCCCATACTGCTCGATGGAACTAAAACAACATGACTATTATTCTAATAATTAGAGATGTGCCGATTATGACTTTGGCCGATTAGTCAGATGTAAATAAGCAGATTACGGTTTAGGGGATTCCCGTGACGCTTCGTTTACAGCTGATTCGCTGCAATTTCAGTCACTACTGACCCGTGGACAAATATAAATAACAAAGAAAGTTTTTTGAGTTTTACAGCTCGCTAGTTTGACGATAGTTTCAAATATCTTCACGCACTATTGCAATATATGTCATTAAATATTATGTTGATTTGTTTTTTAATTAAGATACTAATTTTGTTTGATAAATGTCATCAATATGTTTTCTTTACAAGGAAGTAATGCATACATTTTATTGAGAAATAGACACAAAGTAAGAAGCAGGATAGTCGGCTTTACCGACTAGTCGCAACATCTCTACTAATAATGATTATAATCATGTACTGTTTTAATTGATATATGTGATGTTTTTGTTTCTTTTGGGGAGGTAATAGGATAATAGGTTTTGGTATTCTTTAACCCTTTCCACTCCAAGCCTTTTTTTCTTTTTATTCCACCAGCTCCACGCTAAAATTGCGTTTTTTATCTTTTAGGGGGATTTTCGTATTTTGTAAATAAACTTGATTTTTTCTTATATAATAAACTTTATTTTATGAGTAATTACATACTATATTATAATTCTTAATTCTAATCTTTATAATCCCTTTTAAAAATTTTTTTTTAAAATTGTCTGTTGTATTGCAATGTATTTGGTTTTGTTTCTTTATGAGAAGGGAGATGTTGAGGGTATTCCTAAATCTAACAATAAACCATGTAAACAGACTGCCTCTCGTGATCAGACAGCCCTCCATCATAAACAGTTTTAGAAGCATTCTCCATAAGCACTTCCAACATAAACAGAATAACAAGATCCTCTGACATAATTATTTAGTATATTTATATTGTCATATTATATTTATTTGGTGTAATTATTTATTAATAATCAAAATTATTTGTGTATTATTTTGTATTTATTTTATTATTTGAATTTTCTGTACTATTAACATCACCGCTCACCTAAGTTCGCCTTTTGTGATTTTTTTAGTACAATAAAGAATTTATTATTATTATTATTAAACAAATATAAGGTGTGTTAAATCTTCAACAGCGCCATCTATGTGTGTATTTCACTGAACTTACTAACTTAATATAGAGTATTAAGGGATTACATTTGTTTTTTATTTTTTTTATAGTAGATGTCTGAGCTTTGGAAATAAATGACTTACCCATACTGGGCGTAGGTCCCATAGATCCCGACGGACCCACACTACCTGATGGCACCATAGCACCGGACCCTCCCATGGGATTGGACGGTGACCCAGACGCCGGGCCTTGTTTATTTATAATTTGAGACATTTTCTGTTGTTGAATTACCTGTTCCAAGAAGAAACAGTAATAAATGCATCAATTATCTAATTTATTTAATATAAGTATATATTGATATTATATGCATATGTATGTAACCCAGTGTTTTGGAAAGTGGGCTCCACGCCCCACATGGTATGGACTCGACACGAGTTTAACCTTTTCGCTCTGGGCCATTTAAATGCAATACTAGATTTCGGTGTCAAATTTAACGAAAAAAGGAAATTCTTAAATAATTGCGGTAAATAATTATTAGGTATAATTTCGCTTGACGAGACTAAAATATCAACTGGGTGTTTGGTTACATAAGGTGGGGCATGGCACAAAAAAGGTTGGGAAACACTGATGTAACCTGTTATTATGTACTTTTTTTATTATTATTAATTATATTTGCGCCTCATTCACCGCATTCCTCTCCTAATGGTTAGCTGGTAGAGAATGCCAAATGGCATTAAGCTCGCCTTTGTGCCATATTTTTGTAGGCTTTGGCTGAATGTGTGGTTTCTACATATTGTAAAATACAGTGCATACCTTCTTTAATCGCTCGACGAATGTGGTCTGGTTGTTTGGTATGAATCCTAGATACGCATTCTTATCCGGCGTGTACAATAATATCAATACTTTGATATCACATTGCGCTGGTGTCATCGGTGAAAAGTGAACACAGCCTGCCTGTTAAAGAATAAAACACCTATGCTAATTATCAACAGTTATTCAGTTATTCCTATTAGACATTCTGGATTCCCGTTCCTAATCGAAGTTTCAAGTTTGGGATCAGGGCATACGTGTATTATTCTTGGGTTTGCGAAGGTATGAGCTTGTTATCATACCCTACATCATGCACTACATATTGGAACGCTTGGACTTGTCAAAAATACAATTATACTTAATAATACAATACGGTCATTCAAGTATTACGTAAGCGCTTGAGGGGGGCGGGGGAGTCTTTGCTTTGCTTATTTTTGATGATATCGTGATTACGTCAGCAATTATATCAATAAAAAAAAGAATACATTAAAAGAAAAATGCATATAGGTATCAATGATTACGTAAGCATGGGGGGAAGAGGTTTGCTTACTTTTGCTGACAAGGGGGGGGGGGGGGGGTAAATAATTGTAAAAAATCTGCTTACGTAATACTTGAATGGCCCCATAGCGGCTTGCTCACTTCGACAATAGATGTAATAACAATTAAGTATTGAATGTCATTTAGAGTGTATTTTGTATGTTATATTCTAAGATCATTTGACAAATTATTATACAACAAGTGTGTGGTAGGCAGACTGATGATGGCATTAGCCCAGTATGTCGTCCCGGGGTAGTACCACCACTTTCAAGCGGAACACCCGTGAAGTGACCTGGAAGTAGCCGGGATAACGAGAGGAGTGTGCCCTGTCAATTTGGACAGAGCACATTTGTCTCCTCAAGCCGGCATAGTGGGGGCTATCAATAAAAAAAAATTAAAAAACAACCTCACGCTTTTGTAATAATAAAGGAAGTCATTACAAAGAATAAAGAATTAATTATAATAAATAATAATTCGAGAGATAACCATATAAATGTATGTCAGCTTAACCCTTAATAGCCTAGAGTATCAATTTTGATACCAATCTTTTAAACCGAATGTTCACATTACTATTAGTTTTTTATAGGTTGGCTGTTCGTATTTTACTGTTGTATAATATTCTTTCCAACGAAATTAAAAAATAAAACAAATGTCATTATTGTTTTATTTTATCTATGATATATTACTTGCGCGGCAAAGTGAACTTTCGTAAATCAGGCTACTAAGGGTTAAGTGTAAGTGAAATAATAGGCTTTGTAATGAAGTCCTAAAGAAATGTATACTCACAAAGCCATTGACAAGAACTTTGGTTAATGCATCAAGAGCCTCGTTTTGCTGCAAATGGAACAACACGGACTTGCTGTCTTTCAGATATTGCCCACCGATGTTACTTATCAATTGTTTGGGCATTAATTGCATTAAAAGTTTATTCGGCCACGTGTCCGCTTTGAAATCGGGCTCCAACTCTTTTGAATTAGCTGACACCTGAAAATTAAGAATTTCACATTATGATCAGATATGATGGACCACCATCATTACAGTTTTAACTAGTACGGAGTACATTATGTTTAGCATTAAGTTAGCCGCAGTGTTTTGTTGTTATGTTTCTTTAAATATTGTTTAATACTTTATAGTGTTTATATAATTTTTTACTTTCTTTTTGTTTTCTACTTCTTTCATTGTTTATATAAAGCTATCTTAAATGTTATATTATTGTAATAGGCTAAGTTTAAATAAATGAATAAATAAATAAAAAAAATTGTTTCAGGCGTTACTTTACGGAAATCCATATTAAAGGAAATTATTTTGCTTATAATTCCCGCTACATTAGGTCGATGAAGGAAAATAACCTCCACCAACATGCAATAACTTGTCTCGACGCGTTTCGCCACTTCACGTGGCATCATCAGGATACATATGGTCGCTTCAGCTTCGCTAACATACTCCACTTGATGTTAAGCCAGGATCTTGTCTATGAGCACAGCCAACTGTTATCACAGACAGTGGCCTCCACTTTGCTGGTTTGAGGAGACGAATATGTTTCACCCAAATTAATATAACTCAGTTATTAGTCCATACTCAGTGTTTGGCCTTCTGCGAGAAGGTCAATATATTATAGAAAGTGAATTGTTATTATTATTATTATTATTTTTGAGACTGCTTCTGTTTAGCTGTTGACATTGATTGGTTATTATTATTTTTTATGCTATTTACACTTGACATTTTATTATTAATACTATTCTATTTTGTAATTGACTCCTTGCATGGTGTATTGGAATTATTTGTAAAACCATGCAAGTGATTACTTATATAAATAAATAAATAAATTAGTCCATACCTGACATGGCAACAACTTAGTAATCTTCTGATCACCAGAAGCCTTGCCTTTCTCCATCCATTCGAGGACACCGCTCCAGAAGTAAGTCCTTTGTGCCGGACCAGGAGCTGAAGTAGACGTAGCCGGGCTTTGGGCAACTGTCGACGATTGGGACAGCTGACTCGCTTGTGCTGCACTTGGTGATGGACCAGGTTGAGATAGTAATGGGAGACGCTGAAAATGTTTTTATAAGGTCATGACATAAGAAATAATGTTAATAAGTAGCCATGCTGATGACTGACTTGTTGCGGCTGCGCGGGCGGCGGATACGAGGGTTGAGCCAGCTGTGTCAACAACGCCGAATTATTAGCATACAAAGGCCTCTGTGTCGTGTGCAACCAATTCGCTCTAACTGCACCGCGTCCAAATTGAGGCCGAGGACCGACTTGGCCAACGGGCACTTGTCCTGGCACTTGGCCGACCGCCACTTGCCCACCAGGCACAGGCAATTGTCCCACAGACACTTGTCCAACAACTTGGTTCACTGCTACTTGGGCTGCTACTACGGGCACTACGTTCTGCACTGCACTTCTAGTTGGTGTTCCTCTGGAAGTTGTTATGTATTTTACACTTTATAAGCTTTCATAAAAATTACTTAACACATGCTTAATGTCTATGATAATGACCTGTCAAAGTGAGATGTGCTATACATGTAAACTGTCACTTTGAGAGTTCAAAGCACAGCTTTAGCAACAACCTACGATAGTGCATAAAAAGTTATACAAATATTTAAGAAGCGTTATCAATCGATCCACAGTAAACTAAACAAGAGAGGAGCATCATATTTTTGCCATCTACCTATAATTCATAAACCTACCCATATAAATCAGTCTGAATTTCAGGCACAGGAGGCGGCGCTGGACTTGGAGGTCGTTCCTTCAAACTGTAACCACGCAGCAATACCAAATGGCGTGGATCCTGAAATTATTCAAATCGTTCTAAAGTGGGGAGATAAGATCCTTACTAACGCCATCTACTGGTCACTAGCAACGATACTAATTATTTTTGAGGTAAACCTATTACCTTAGCATAATTCCTCTGTTGTGCAGCAACCAATTCTCCACCGGCTTGTTCGTACAATGCTAACAATGCTGGTGTACGTCTGCCGGCAATAACTGACACGTGTATTCCTCGCTCATTGAGACCACGGGCAACTGATTCGATTGTACCACCTAGGGGAGCACCTATGCAAAGAAAAGAAGTTTTGATTGTCGTTACTAACCAATAGATCAGTGGGCTTATCACGAATTTAGTCGGGCTTTCGAATCGAGCTGTCACAAGTAAAACGGATCCATTAACAATCGGGATCATGAATTTTTACTAACGACTAATGAGCACCAGCAATCAAATGAACGAAAGATCGAGAGAGATATTTGTATGCAAGTGTAAAAAAGTTTTAAATAAATAAAATAAGCCTCTAGACCTATAATGGTCCTTTAAAAGCTCCAAGTTTCAAAACAGTAACCAAGTATATGTAGTTAACATTGCATCCTAACCTGGAGGCACCAGCCCACCACCCATAGCAGTGTAGGGTGGAGAGCAGCATATCAACACAACATGTCTCGGAAAATCGTTCTGTCCTATTTCTTCGAAGCAACTCCAAGCTGTAGTTAGGGCTTCGGCCATACATGCTCTGTGTTCATTACGTCCGCCCATGAATCTGAAATATTACTCCATTTAATTATTCAAGACTAGCAGCCCGTTATTTTTTAATCATTTAGAATTTTAGAAGGCAATTGTATCTAATAATATAAAGGGAATGTATGTAAAATGATAACAGTTCATGACAGCTCACAATATTGTTGTCAAATGAACAAAATCAATAAAATGACTCAAAATGAATTAAATATTTGTGTAATGTATTTCCTTCAAATTTATTTTAGTTGCTGGCATAGCAACGGGCGCAGGGTACAGTTAGTTATTAATAAAATATTTTTTAATATTTTAGTTGTGATTGTCATAAAACCTATTCAAAACAATTATTATTTTCATTAATTTCTAAAACTAACACTGTCTTCAATTATCTTGAGCATGTTCTATTTATTTTTATTTTATTGCTTAATAATACAGAAAAAAATAATACAAGTGAGTAAAGAGATGGCGGCCTTATCGCTAAGAAGCGATCTCTTCCAGGCAACCAACTTTTAGATGTAGAGCAATGCAGAAGAGAAATAGCGGGAGTTATAAATAGATATTCTATCCTATTCTATAATTAAAATTTCATTCAGTTTGTAATATAAGTAGAGGTCTTTTTTATAATACATTGTTTTAATGTAATTTTGTAGGTAGGCTAAATAAAAAAATAAAAATATTGGATTGAAATAAAAAAAAGTTCCAATATGTACAACTTCATTATTATGTAGAATGCTACAGATTATAATAATGTACTTTTACACTCACTTGAGTTTTTCAATAGTGTTACAAACGCGTTTTGGGTCCATAAACGGTCCATAAGTAACGACCGGCATCCCAGGAAAACAATCTGCTGATTTGTATGTGATAACACCAAACGTGTTCCCTCCTCCGCCTCCATCATCTATGTTATTCCCATGGAAGTATCTACGGAAACACAATATACATACAAAGTCTTGACCCCACGTACAAATGACAAGCTTCAAATGGATACAGTTTTTGTAGGTATATAAACATTAGAAAGAGAAACGATAATAATAATAAAATTATTTATTTGTAAAATTTTCAAATCGGCGAACTTAATGCCTTAAGGCAGTTTCTACCACCTATCCACTCTGGAGAAATAATTGAAGACTGAAAGTAGTGCACAGTTGTATTGATGTATGAATATTAATGCTATACATAATAAACTACTACATAGTATAATATATACATAAATACAGAATATGAATAATACATAATTTGTATATATATATATATACATATATAACAATCACAGTTTTGTTAATGGCAAAGGAGATATCTGCATCCCTTTCACACATGATAAGAATATAGTTATCCCTTTCTGATTGTTTCTTCCAGTCCAAAGTCCAATCCATGTGAAGATTGTCGACTGTACCTATAGGTATCAGGACTAAATTTATTTATTTTATTTATAAATAATTTGATATCTATAGCAATGTAATAGTATTACAAACTCAACTAGGAATCAAGCCCAAGCATGCTAGTTATTAAACTGTAGAGCAGAAAAGATTGTAAGTGAATATTGAAACATAATATATGTATATTCTTTATTATTTTACAGCAACTGTAAATTCCTATTAGAACACTTGGACTTGTCAATATGACAAAAAAAAAATTAATTAATAATGTGTAGCATCTGTAATAGCGCTTCGTTCAATTGTATGTATGTGTTAAACTTAATAGAACAGTCCTTTATTCATATTGGTAATTTTATCAATTATTACATTCCAATTAGAATATTTTTTTAAGGGAGCTAAGTGGTGGTGGTAATTTTTGTTAGAAGGGTCGGAAGTAGGAACCTAGTCTAGTCAACTTTGGGAACCACTACTGTAGAGGCAACCAACATACTGCAGAAAATAACCTTCGTCGCATAAATAGATAAAAAAAGTTACTTTTTTTTTCAAATGCATATCTACTAAAGAAATACAAATTTAATTAAGTAGCATTCATCAATATACACTTACTCGAGAGTGGGCACTATGTAATTATTATAAAGTTCGTTTATATAGGCCCCATTTGCAGCTGTATCTTCAATAACAAGCAGAACTTGAGATTGTCCACTCGAAGCTTCAGTAGGATTTGTTACCATCTTATGCCTAAAATTATAAATGTAGCTTTTCTATAAACACTACTTATATTTTGCTACTTTAAATATATATTTATTTTCTTAATAAATTTGGAATATTGTCGAAAACGTCTCCTTATACAAAAATCCGACCCTGTACAACAAAACAAAGTCGACGACCTATTGACAAATACAATTGACAATAGTATTTTTAAAATACTTTAGCGCAAATTTGTAATTCCTTGTATAAAATTTATTTTAATTATATATTTAAGAATTAATTTTTAATAATTTAACGTGTTGTTTTTAGAGGGAAAGGAAGAGAAGAGGAAAAATAAATATATTTTCTAAAGTTGTAAAAGTCAAAAGTCAGCTGTTATTTCAAACGTCAATGTCAATTTCATAACCTCATTTGGGTTTTATTTATTTGTTTTCTATTATTATATTATCAGTGTAATAATTATTTTTAATTGCGTATCGCGAAAGAAAAAACAACTATACGTGTATTATTGGCACAGTTTCCGTGAATATGTTACTATCGATACGTAACTTGTGTTTCACTGGCCGGTTTTTGCGGCGATCTTTTAGTCCAAGATTTCTTAGTGGTGTTACAGAAGCTCCTGCTATAAAAGAAGATGTTAACGTAGATTTATTAAATTCCTTTAATCGTGATATTGAAGCAGGTTAGTCGTCAAAAATTTTATTAAAAAAAAATTTTTGAAATTGATTCTAAAATCCTATTTTTTCTTTCTATTTTTTACTTATTTATGAGTAGAATATAATAAAAATTAACTTTAATGAATTTACTTTTGATATAATAAATGTTTTACACTACTTATATATAAATTGCCATAAAATTATAATTTTGCAAGTCATCATTAGTCAGTGCAATTTCTGTTTCATTGTTGTTCATCTTATAAATCTTCATCATCTTATAAATACTTTATAAAAATAAATAAATAAATAGTTTTAGTCACAATTATTAAAGGTTTTGTAAGTGATGGGTCCCACGTGACAGGCAATGCCTAGTGTGGGACCATTGAAAACTACAGTATGTAATATAATTGTTAAGTAAATAAATAAAAATAAATAAATAAATTGTTTTTCAGGTTGTGTAGTTCCAGTGTATCGTAGAGCTCTTCTATTTCCAACCAGAGTTGCATTGCATGATGACACAGGAGTATTCACTTATGGTGCACTTTACGAAGCTGCAGCAGCTCTTTCCAAAGACATAGCTTATCAACTTGGTAATTATCCCCAGGTGTTATTAACGTAGTCGCAACTAACATGGCGATTTTTTTTTGTTGAATTAGCTTCAAAACATAATTTTTCTGAGATACTCAATACAACAATGAAGAATCTACACAAACAAACTATGCACAATAACAACTTTAAATCGCTTTGTAAGATAGCGATTTTATAGTACCAACTATGTTAATAGGGCCTATATATATATATATATATATATATATATATATATACATATAATACTATCTGTTGCCAGCGACTTCGTTAACTTAATAATGAAGATAGAAAGTACTATGAATTTTAACATGAAAAAGTAGTTATTGAGGCATAACTGTAATAGTTAGACATATGGTATCGCAGACTTTTTTGTAGATATTGATGTCCTCTATAAAATTGTTGTACATCACTTTATTGAAGTTACATTATTGAAGTTTTCATATAGATCCCTAACGTTTTTGAAAATATTCTATAGCCTATGTTCATCAGGGATAATGTATGATTCTAATGGAAAAAGAATTTTTCAAATCGGTCCAGTATTTTCTGAGCCTATTCAATACATACAAACAATCAAA
Organism: Tineola bisselliella; assembly: GCA_028551675.1. Classification (NCBI taxonomy): domain Eukaryota; kingdom Metazoa; phylum Arthropoda; class Insecta; order Lepidoptera; family Tineidae; genus Tineola; species Tineola bisselliella. The sequence continues at coordinate 27,330 of JAPWLS010001350.1, forward strand.
TATTTCCTCTTTATTATATTAGTATAAATATGGGTAGGTATATATACATCTCTCAATTTAGTTGAAACAAACTCTGTGACATCTTGATTGGTCCGTGTCAGGCATTGTCTAGTATGGGATCATCGGAAATCTGTCTATAAAGCTTAAATCAATAAATTATGATTATCTCGGTACTTATTTTAGTTGTTCTACACAATTTTAATTTTATTACTGTTTATAATTGTTATATATGTAATTTATTTTATTTATAACTATTCCTCGTAACTATTGTATTTATTTAGTATTATGTATTGTTGTTATTTAGTTATTTATTTCCTTATCATTGTACCCCGAATATCACCACTCACACTGACAAAGGTTAACTGACAGATAATGCCAATAACATCAAGCTTTATAATTTATATGTCGTGTGAATATAATAATTAATTTTATTATTATTATTGTCTTTGATTTTTCAGTTGGCTACACTGGACCACAAACAATTTCGTACATGTGTGGCAACGATGCCTCGCATGTGGTAACACAGTGGGCTATTTGGATGAACGGGCATATTGGTAAGGATGAAACAGAATATTGCATCTTTAGTATAATAGTAATAGTAATAATAATGGAACACCCGTGAAGTGACCTAGTCGCGTTTCAGGATCAGCTTGGAAGTAGCCGGGATATCGAGAGGAGTGTGTCCTGTTGATTTGGTCAGAGCACATTCGTCTCCTCAAGCCGGCATAGTGGACATCTGTCTGTGGTAACAGTTGTCTATGCTCATGGACCGCACTCTAGCTTAACATCAGGCGGAGTGTGGTCATATGCTGGGTTATCAATAAAAAAATAATAATAATAGCTTTTTTTCTATTAAATTGTCCTTTCAAAATTTTATATGTCATTGATGTGTGAAGTAAGTCTTAAGCCGAGTCTCCTGCTCCTGTTTCTTCGAAACATTACACAAAAACATTGAAACATTGGGGCGTGGCCGTACACAATGTTTTTTCTTTGCGTCGACCACGGAAAACAAAAAAAAATGTGTATGAATAAAAAAATTTGTACGGCCACGCCCCAATGTTTCGATGTTTTTGTGTAATGTTTCGAAGAAACAGGAGCAGGAGACGTGGCTTATGACATACATTTTAGAATAGGTATATACTAGTAGTATCAGCCGTGTGTAACATAATAATAATCTTTGATGGATGGATCATCTTTTTGCCTACAAAATATTGATTGAAACAAAAATTATTTGAAATAGCCAAGTTGGTCGCTTTGTAGGGAGTCTCTCAATGCATTTATGAATATATGTGTTATTAATAAATAATTATTTTTTCACTTTACAGCTGTACCATTAACATCTCTCCATCCAGCAGAGCTGATTAAGTATTTCCTGGCGGACAGCTCGTCAAAGCTCCTTATAAGCTCCGAGCAATACGAAAATATATTGAAACCCATATCAGAAGAAACGACGATTCCGTTAATCATAACAAAACACCATCAGGAGGGTCAGTTTGTTAGAAAAGTCGCTGAGAATGGCAACGAAGATGTGGGAATGGAGAACAGTTATTATAACGAAACAGAAGCCATGTTGCTTTACACTAGCGGCACTACCAGCAAACCTAAGGGTGTTGTTTGGGATCACCGTATGTTGAGGTACATTAAGAATTTATACATATAAATAGCTGTGACTGTATCAATTCTGATAATGACATATAGATGGCGCTGATCATTTTTGTATCTCACAATAACTGTTGTATTAAGTTTTAATAATAAGTAAATCTAAATTGTTCTAGTCAATAGACAGAATATTTGTGAACTGGAATCAAATATATGACATGTTCAATGGAATTGACTAAAATGTTGATTACATTGTGAGCCTTATGTTTAAATCTTTTGCACATTTCTATGACTCATTTGCAGCGTGGGATAAGGATACTAAATCAAGTCAAGTCGAAGAGAGCTGATTAGTCTAGACCAGGGGTCGGCAGACTTATCAACCAGATGAGCCGAATATCAAGTTTGTAGATTTTCCCATGCCTTCAGAGAGCCGCAACATGAACTTTATTATATACTATAATGAAAGTCTAATTTGCTTCAGTGAGTTGTAAGAAGAGCCAGATAATCCTATGGCAAGAGCCGCGGTCTGCCGACCCCTGGTCTTGACTAATAGATGTTTCATATTGAAAAAGTACCGTACAGTTATGCCCTGCTTTACGCGAGGGATACGTTCCGGAAAAAACTGAAATTCCCGCGACCATAGAGAAGTTGATGACTACATTATGTTTATACGCACTGATTCGCGTAATGCGGGGCAATTGAGCGCGAAATTTGAATTTCGCGTTATAGTGAAACCACGCATAACGGGGTCGCGTAAAGCGGGGTATTACTGTATTCTTAATTAACTTGCCAGTTTTGAATTGACAGATGTAAATAGCGAAAGTCAACAATTTCGACTGCATCTGTACATTAGTCTTCTCCACTTGAGTCTAGATTTAACAATGCAATTGTTTTTAGTGTTCAAATAGCTGCATTACAATCGGCCTGGCAATATACGGGCAACGACGTAGTGCTGCATTGCTTGCCTCTACACCATGTGCATGGGCAGGTTAACTCCTTGAACGCTTCGTTGGCTTCCGGTGCCAGGTTAGTATGCGTCTTTAAGATCTAATATATTCTACGTTAATAATAATAATAATAGATGTTTATTTTTAAATAAATTTTTTACCATTTGTTTTCTTGGCGCCAAAAACCAGTGTTAGTTTGTCTTGGCGCTGCACATTCATTTTATGTTTCTAAATATAACTTAATTATAATATAACCTAAATTAATATAAAAATATGTTTAATAATACACAATAAACACAATAAATAACAAAATAATATATTCGTAAAAAAAGACATTTTAATTTTATAATTGCAGGTAGGTTTAAGAAACTTACTTTAGCTTTACATTTTTAACTAGAGATGTAGGTATTAGTGAAATCTTTTAACGTTTTTTTCTTCGGTTATTTTTCAAAATTACACAAATAGGTACTAGTTTCAGGGTAGTGAAAATTTGATCCTTCTTTGATATCGAGAAGTATGTGTTTTATTTATGTCAGTCAATGAGTAAATCAGTGGTAATTGATATCTGTATATTGCAGTTTTAAATAAATAATCATACTATCGGTTTATAAAATTTTAATAGACACGTAAACCCTGATGTCTAGCAACATTTTCCTTTTCAGAATACGTATGCTGGCAACATTTTCACCTCACAATGTTTGGTCCCGCCTGTTGGGCATGGACAATAAGGATGAGCCGAAAATAACAGTGTTTCATGGTGTGCCAGCCATGTATGCCCGCTTGGCTGCGGAACATGAGAAAATGTTTGGCAACAAGAAGACCGAGGAGTACGTTCGCAGTACACTATCCACGAAGATGAGACTCATGTGCGCAGGCTCCGCGTCTCTGCCGAGTAAACTTTATCATAAGTGGGAGAAGGTATGCTCATATTTTGCTCTGGGTACTATTAAAGCGAATTTTTTTTATATACAATCAGCGCAGTGACTTATTATTGGCTAGTGGCTTGCAAGTTGGTTTGGATGTACTTTCAGTTGTTTAAAGCAGCGGTCGGCAACCTTTTGGCAGGCAAAGGCCGCAAGGTCGCAAAATAAACGTAATACTTACATTATGTTTGGGCTATATTGCTAGAAAAATAACCACCGAATTATATTATAACTTATTTACAAAACTTTCACGGGCCAAAAGGAAGCATTCGCGGGCCGCGTGTTGCCGACCGCTGGTTTAAAGTATTGACTTGGCTTTCGTTGAGGACCCCAAGACTGTATGAATAACGAAAAGGTTAGGTTTTTATTATTTATTTACTTTTAGTAAATGTGCTCCAATAGAGCGCTTTTACTCGTCAATACATATACAAATGAAATAAATTTATTAATTTAATAATTATCAATTTGATTTAGCTGCTGTATACTGGCATTGTCCACTTACATACTAATGTCATAATAATATATAATAAATCTACTATGATGTAGAAGAATAGCTGCTGTATAGAGGCATTGTCATCCTATCCTATTGTATACCTAAGGGTAAACGTAAAATGTCCAAGCTTTTTTATCAGTAACATATTCCTTCGCCAAAAAAGTTTGAGAACCGCTGGTCTAGTGTTTGTATTGAATTCACAGATCTCAGGCCATCGTCTCCTAGAAAGGTATGGGATGACTGAAATCGGTATGGCTTTGAGTAATCCATATCGGCCAGTAGAGGGCAGGACTGTTGACACTGTAGGGTTGCCGCTGCCAGGTGTCAAGGCACAAGTAGCTATAATATCTGATGATGGAGAAGTCCTGCCGCTGGTTACTGTGGAAACTCCTGAGCCTGAGTCTAAAGTAAGTACTATATTGTATGTTATGTTTCTTACAATTAGAACGTAGTAAATAAAACTGTACGTACTCCTAAAGTTAAGCCTCCATTGGACTGGCTTAAGGAGACGAATGCTCAGATAATAAACGTTATATGTGATATTAAAATTTTGTGTGTTATGGTGGAAGGAGCGCAGGTCTATAATGAATTGCCGATTAATGTAATTAATATTAAAAATATTGTCTTTAAATATGAATTAAAGAAACATATAATGGGTCTGAGTGCTTTGTGATGGTGTTGCCAATATTCTAGTATAATAAGATATATTTAGTCTATGTACGTTATGTTTATTTGTAATTTTTTTTTCAATCTCAATTAAGTGAATTTCTGTAATTCTTTTTGAGGAAATAAATGCCTTAAACCTTAAATTTCAGATTTGCCTAAATCGTTTGGGAATTACCTCCTCGGCGGAATTATTTGTAGATTCAAAGGATTATAATTGGAAAGAGCCTAAAATTACGATCCACAATAAGGTAGACGAGGATGGTGAGGTGTTTCAGGGAGAACTGCTAATAAAAGGTCCTGCTGTCTTCACGACTTATTGGAATAAATGCACCAAATTAACTTGTGACGACTTCACTGCGGACGGCTGGTTCAGAACGGGCGATACTGTCTCGTTTTCAGAAAATAAATTTAGGATTTTAGGTAGAACATCAATTGATATAATAAAAACTGCTGGCTACAAAGTCAGCGCTTTGCAAGTCGAGTCGGCCATCTTGGAGAATCCGGCTGTCAGTGACGTAGCCGTGTTAGGTGTTGCCAATGAAAATATGGGTGAGATAATCGTTGCCGCCGTTGTTTTCAAACCGGATTCCAAGTTGACGTTGTCGGAGATTAAAAATTATGCTGGTAAGAAATTGGCGCCTTATCAGTTACCCAGAAAGCTTATAGTCTTGGACGAGTTACCTAGAAACACTATGGGGAAGTTAGATAAGAAACTTATTAAGGAAATGATACTTAAAAAGACTTAATTGTATGGTGTGGTTAAACCTGGAAGGCTTCGGGTTTTGTTTACAGGCTGTTTGGAAAAGTGTCCATGGGTGAACTATAGATGATGATGATAACATGTTTTGTTTGGGGTAAAGGCAAATATTAAAAACAATCTCTTTTCTAAACAGCCTGTATAGTGTTACATTTGTACTATGATAATATTGCATTTATTTTGTATTTATAAAAAATATATGTATCGTAAAAGGTAGGCGGAGATATCACATATAGTGTTGATAGACTTGACAGCAAGAGGGCGCTGTCATCGGCATTTGACCACTCCGCCTGATGTTAAGCTAGAGTGAGGTCCATGAGTAGAGACTGCTTCTTCTTCTTTTATGAATGGCCTCAGATGTCTAATGAAAAGTAATTATCTCAAATTTCCTCTTTATTGACAAACTGTTAATATGTATATAGATAGTATTTATTATTATAAATAAAAGAAGACTGTTGTGCTATAATTATATTTAAAAGAATTGTTAAAGAAATTTAATTTAGGATTTGTTATGGAATATTTTTGGTTTTTTTTTGTTTTTCTTATTAATAATAAACAAATTGTTTTTTAAAATACTGTTTTTATTTATTACATACTTTATAATTATATTTAAGAATCTGTAATTGATTGTATGAATTGAGTTTTATAGCTTCCAGTTTTGTTTTTTTCATATTTATGTTATTTGAAATTCAACAGAAAGAAACTTAATTGCTAAGTAAAGCACCTTAACACTATTAATAAAAACACAATAATAAATAAATAACCCAACAAAGCTTTGTCATCTCTCATCATCTCTAAATTACAATTAGCCTGTTGAATGAATAAATTATTCTTAAAATCATTATGTCAAAAACCTGGGGGCTACTCAGGTGCACGATCTTCGGACGAAAATACGGGCGTTTTCTACTGAGGAAGACTTACGGGCCCGTAATCATTTGCAAAATTACAGATTTGACAGCAACGTCACGTAAGCTATAGAGATGACGGCCGTATAACGAAACTTCGCATATGCCTGAGTAGCTAACTAAGTGAACATAAAAAATGAAAAAATCTAAATTCCGTTTGTAACTGTCAAAAAACTCCTAGCAGCTGCCGTAGCGTTGACCAAACATGGCGGCGAAAAGTTAGCATAGACAATAGCATCCGACCAGTTCGAATAAGTCGCAACTAAAGTAGCTGTAATTCCTAAAAGCATTACACTAAATGCCATAATAACATCTAACCTTTTAATTTTATGCTCGTAAACGCAAACTTCATTATCCGAACTCTCTATTATATTAGTAAAAGTTTCGTATTTAGTTTTTAAACTTTTCAGCGGGAAATCAAAAACACCATTTTGTTTTTCACACTGACAGTTTATGCCATAAATGTTGTCATGTAAAAAATCGTATTTTTTATTCGTTTTCATTTGACAAAGTTTTAGGAAGAAAATAGGTGGAAAAACGAACATTAATGGACCTGTTAGCGTGGAGCCTACTAAACCCATTACGAGATCGAACCTTGGTACTGATTCGCCCAAAAATACTGCTAAAGCCACTATCCCTGATCGTAAAAGACATCTTTGGAGAGAAAAATCTGGAATCAATAAATACAAACAAATCTTTATAAACGCTAAAATTATTGCATGAAAAAATAATTAATACAGGGTAGAGACGGGAATCTCCCTGAAAAAAATGAAACTAAATTCGTTTATTAGCATAGAGTGGCACTAAAGGCGTGCACTTGCTCATCGTTAGACTCTACCATGACTTCGGAAAGGCGTATGACGAGAAGAATACCACAAGAAACTCTTCAATCATAGCCTGTACATAAAATAATAATTTAAAAAACTGAATTTTAATTCAGAAAAAAAGTAAATAACAATCATCTGCTAGTGTTCAATTCAATTCAAAAACAATTTTGTTTTGGGTGTGCAAATTTAGGGCAACAGGATTTACACTAAATGTGAATATGAATTTTCTGACAGATAATTTTCTTTTTTTTTTGTGATAACTCACATAGATTTTTTATCAGTCTTGAAATGTGGGAGGTCCTTAATAAGCGAATAATGACTTTATTTAAAGCCATAGGTTTTACCTCTAGGAATCCTAAGGAGATCTTCAATATGCTGGAACAAAGCCGAGTTACCAACAGCGCTGGACAGACAGAGCTGTAATGTCACTAATAAAGCTACTACGTATAAAGGTATTGAGGCTGGTATACCTGAAATAATAATAAATACCCTGACTGTACTATACCAGGACAAGAACACCACAAACACAAAACAAATATCTACTTTAAATATATATTTAATATTTTAAAAGTATTTTCTTTGACCAGGAATTAAACCTGGGATTTCGTGTTAACCACTGTGCTAAAAAAAACCCTGTTGATTTCTAGAAGCCACAACCTTACAAATCACATTAGAATCCTTCTGGTGTTTCTAGGTCAAAAAAAACAAGACATCAATAACAATGTTGTCATTGAAAAATAAAATTAATCATTTCAATAGAAAGCCACTAACGAATATACCTACATTTGACAAGATTGTTTACGTATGTATTAATGTTTAGTAATTTCTTCTTCATCTCTTATTAATGGCCTCAGATATTTATTAAAGATAATTCTGTCAATATCGAGTATTCGGGCAGCAGCCCAATAAGAGATTATAAATTTCAATTCACACGTAAACGCTCATGTCAAAAATATTAATGATAAAGTCTAGTAATTTCTTATTGGGCTGTTGCTTGAATACTAAACATTGACAAAGAAGAAATGAAAATCGTAACACTACGAAAATGCAACACTAGTATTCCGTTAGGGTAAGAGTTTATTAGCGTGTTTTAAGTGTTTAATTGTTTTATATTGTTTTTAACCTTCTTTTTTTAAATTTAATAAATAATTATTATCCAATAAAATAATTGTTTTACAAGGCGTGCGCAAAATAGTTGCTTGCTCATCGTCAGACTCTATAATGGCTTCAGTAAGGCACATGACGAGAAGAAGACCACAAGAAACTCGTCAACTAGCCTGTACACGAAATAACAACAAAAGCTGAAATTTAATTCAAATAGTGCATTTGAAAAAGAAGCTAATAATACTATAATAAAACTAATATTATTAATTCTATAGCAGTCATAATAACACTAACCTTGTAATATATTACTATCAACATTCTGTCCGTAACGATAGGCCGCCAACGAAGACGTGACAGCAAACATTACTCCTGTCACTGAAACATTAATTATCGTGACCAATGAATACAAGAATAATCCAATATAGATTTATAGATTATCAACTTTTTCTAAGCTACAACAAAGAGCAAAAAAAATTCAATAGATCAAAAAAAAACAAAAGAAACCCGACGCTACTCACACCATTTGAATGTTGCCTTATACCTATGGGCTTATCACGAATTTTAGTCTGGCTTTCGAACCGAGTTCGCTTCAAGCGCTTTGTATGGAAATTGGAGCAGCGCCACGGCGTGCGGATTTGGAACTAAAATACTTTAGATACTTTTTATTAATTTTCGAACGTCTCAATCTTTCGTTCATTTGATAGATTGTTGGTGCTCGTTAGTTGTTAGTAAAGATTCATGATCCCGATTGCTAACGGATCCGTTTTACTTGTGACAGCTCGATTCGAAAGTCAGACTAAATTCGTGATAAGCCCACTAGACTGTAACTTATTAGTATAATGTGTGTTATTTTTGACTTGACTGAAACTCGACGTGATTGTCTTATTTTAACACGTAATATATATTATTAAATACTAGCTGTTACCCCCAACTTCGTTCGCGTAATAATACAAATATAAAGCACTACGCCTGCCTTTTATGGCAATTTTTGGCAATCTTGGGTTACATTATTGTAATTTTAGTAAGGATCTTTTGAAAAATTTTTTTTCCTGTAATTTATATAGCCTATATCAGTGATAATGTAGCATTCAAATGGTGAAATTTTGAAATCGGTCCAGTAGTTTCTACAAATATACAAAAATACAAATCTTTCCTCTTTATAATATTAATATAGATTAACTTGATTATTTTGTTTTCGTTAGTATATTTGTAGTATGTTTCATTTCACAATAGTAAATTAGTAAATAGTAAAAATACCCATAAACCCAAGTAAGACGGCGATGTTGATTTTGTTGCTATCCTTCATATCGACTTGTATTGTGAGTAACATTGGATGAATATCAAACTGCAAATAAACAAAACATTTTGAAATTAGAAGTCGTTGTTTCACATAGGTCTTGCGCATAGTCAGACTCTACGGAGATTTCGGAAAGGCATATCACGAGAAATCACAAGATTAGAGCAAATTAGTACTTGCTAGAACTTTTTATATATCAATTCATTAATTTTTTAACATGCTTAATTATGTTATGCTAGAATGTAAGTACGTAGATGAGGATTTACGTGTGCATTAAAGTTTTATAATTTCTTATTATTATTGAATACTCGATATTGGCAGAATTAATAAAAGAAGAAGTAGAATGTACCTACTAATACTAACATTATATTGTACATCTTATGATTGGCGAGTTTTGGTAGAAAAATAATAAAGCTGTATAGATATTAACCCCTTGTCTTGAAAACACAATATTTTTTTAAAAAGCACATTACAATGAAAATATAATGGAATACATCAATTAAACCAGATTTACCTGAAAAGCTATGATTCCATAAGCAACAAGGAAGTCCTGCACTGAAGGAGGCGATTGCAATCCAGAACTAGGAGGGGACACGTCATCTTGAAGGATACATATCCAGGTGGATAACCCCACGGTTGTCACTATGCCTACTGAAGCCAAAGCTAGAGATCTGAACAGATAATCAAAACCATTGCATTTCTTTATTTAACAATATTACTCGTTAATCGATAGAAATATAAACGGTCGTGAATGGCAAAGGAGATATCTGCATCCCTTTCACACATTCCTCAACTTCAATAGTTATCCCTTTCTAATGATTGTTTCTTCCAGTCCAAAGTCCAACTTGTATCCATTTGAAGATTGTCGCCTGTACTTATATATGAATGTACAATATACTTACTTCATATCTTTAGGTGATCCCAACCACATAACAGGACACAAAAGTAGTCCAATGACGATCATCCAAACACAGAACGAGATGCCAACACCACCTCCCGTTATCTTCCACCAAAACAATTGGAGAGATTGTGACGCTGTAAGAAGAAGAAATACCAGAGCTGATGGATTCATTTGACTGCTTTTTTATAGTAGCCTGTCATATGACCATTCCACATCATAGACAGATGTCTAGGTTTAATAGTCACCTTCCCTATGTAGGTTGACACAGTACACTCCTCTAAACGTGACTATATTACTCTTAAAAGCGGTGGTACTACCCCTTGATGGTATACTAGACCAATACACATCATCGGTCTGCCTAACTTTTAAAATATAATCAACTAGCTGTTGCCCCCGACTTCGACGCCTCCCCTCACGTGACTGCAGGTTCGGGTAGCCATACCAAATCATTGCATCAAACCTGCGAGAGCCCTTATACCTCCTTAATCTAGCCCTGTCGCAAAATCAGTTTTTAGCAGACATCTACTAACTATAAACTACCTCGCTGCCAAATTTCATCTATGTACGTCACGCGGTTTCCAATATTTCGTGATTTCCGTGACATACAGAAATACAAATCTTTCCTCTTTATAATATTAGTATAGATATCTATATAATCGCAAATTGTGGTGAAAGAAGGGAAACCTGACAAGCATAATATCATATTACTCCGTGAAATCGACACTATAACGTCTAGGCTTCGGCTATACTACCCATATATAAAATAAAACTGTTCTGAAAATTCAATGTCCGTGCCTAATTTTATCTGTCAAACCGTAATGTCATTGTCGACTGTTTTTTAAAGAAATTTTTACGTTTTATTTTAAAACGTCTAATTTGTTGATATACCACCAAAGACAAATGTTATTTTCAAATACCATTACTCCTTTTTTTTAAATAATAACATTATACATAATAAATTTAAACAGATATTATGAATAAATGTTTATGTCGATTGGGAGGTGAAGCCTGTTTCAGAATTACACACATTCTTAGAAAAACTTACCAACGAGCAAATTAGGTACTCCAGCTCCAAAAACAGTGGCATCTATAAGGAAAACTACCATCTGACGAGCTCGTCTTCCGAAGGCCAGCTCAGCAACTGCCGCGTAAGGATATCTGAGATTAACAATTCAAATATACCTACCTATCTCTTAAATGCAGACGATCGAGATGTAAAATTGCAATGAATATTCAATCAAAAAATATTTCATTATAGCAGCGGTTCTCAAACATTTTTGGCGAAGGAAAAAGCCTTAATATAATTATAAAAAACTGATTTATATGTATTTATGAATAATCATATTGCAATGTGATATTACGTAATATTTAGATGTAACCTTATAATCTCCCTTTGGTAGGTATTTTTTGCAGTATTTTAGCCCTAGGGTTCCGCGGAACACAACTTTGAGAATGGCTGCATTATAGAATCTGACGAAAGCACACGCCTTTAGTGTCTATGCTAATAAACGATTTTCATTTCATTTCAATGTATTTAACAAAAATACTTGCCTATTTTTCTCACCAATCTGCGGAGCCAATTCCTTCGCCAAAATCCAACATCGACCAAGCAATACAGCTGTGTATATTTGTAAACCAAATACTGACACTACCAGTGGTATGCCGTAAATGCCTGTGCAATTAAAAAAACAAAAATAAACTCCCGCCATTAATTTGGTCTTGGAATACGTTTTTCAGCCTACATAAAAATTGTCTTTTTGTCATGAGGGTTTTACGTGTGAATTAAAATTTTATGATTTCTTATTGGACTGCCCGAATACTTGAGATTAGTAGAATTGTCTTTAATAGATATCTGAGATGATTAATAAAAGAATAAAAATAATTTGCTAAACTCACCACAAGAAATAATTGGTTTCGGTAAAGCGATAACAGGGAACACACCAAATAAATCAATAATACATAACACAGTAAAAAACACACTTAAACCACCTGTAGTTTGACCTATACTGTAATCTTCATGATGACTTACAATCCGCGCTTTTATTTCCGCCATTTTATTTCTTTAATTTAAAACTCATATTTTATTATTAAGAAAACAAATAGTATTACATATTTGGTACAAAATTATGTAATAATTATTAAATTTATAGTTTACCCTAGATCTAGGTCTTGTCGCAAATAGGACTTTGTCAATCAATGGATTAATTTCCTACTCCCGTTAGCTTGTTACTTGTATATCAAGTGACCATGTTTTCTTTATACAGTGCAACCTAACCTAACCTAACGATACTTAAACGAATCAGAAAATAATTCGTTATATCAAGTAATTTGTTACAATGAGGTTCGTTATACAGAGGTTAGGTCGGTCTACGATTTGTTTTAACAAGGTTTAAAAAAATTATTAATCTCAGGTCTGTAGGTATTAATCTGTTATATCGAACGATTTCGTTAAATAGAGGTAAATAATACTTTCTTTATATATTTTGCAAAGATTGAAAATTCGTTATAATTTTTTTAAAATAAATATATTCGTAATATAAAGGTATATTTTGCATTAGCTCTTACGGGCAGTTCTAGGGGACTTCGAAAAATTCGTTAAATCGAGAAAATCGTTATATTAAGGTTACTCTGTATGTAATATTTCGCCTACTATTTTCTCTTAAAAATATACCAATTTTAATCACAAACATCTTTATTACGTCATACTAATTATACTTTTAATGTTTATAAAGGCTCGTCTGGTCCGTCTGTCGCCATTTGTGGGAAAGTTCCGATACGTCATTTATACGCATGGTCATCCTTATCCATACAGTTGGCTTCAATACTTTTTTCTGTATTTACAATTGTTCGCAATAATTTTAATGTAATGTCCAATTTTAACTTCTATAAAAGGATTTTGAAATTTACGAAAAATTTAATTTAAGTAGAATTTTCATTCTGTTAAACCAATTCATAAAATACTAATTTACGTTTTTAGTCTTTTATTAAGGTTTTAATCTTTCTGACTGTACCTTTCCTTTGTGGATCAATGAACTGAAACTTGATATCTAGACATGTACTCTTTACTATGCTATAGGCTAGTTTATATAGACTACAATCCACATATAACATTTAAAAGTTCCGCCATTTTTACAATGTATGGTTCAGATAACAAAACCATAATTGGGAAGTTTGTAAAGATGTCAATTAATTTAATGATAGTTAAAGGTCATTAATGTAATGGTAAATTCAAGACAAAGGCGCATGCGTGCTTTTATTGATTTGGTACGCAGAGGGCGCTATACTGGACGGTGTTCCGCTTCCCCCCTCGCTCCTTTCGTGTCAATTCGTGGCCCGTCATTGACGTTTTTCTGTGTGCAATAGAATTCGGAAATTCGCGTTAGGGCATGGTCTATTCAGTTCCAAAGGTGAAATACTGTGACCCAAAGTATAAAATCGCTGTTAAGTTTTTTGTCATTAAGTGTATCTAAGCTACCAAGATTCCGTCGATAAACCGAAGCCTACCCAGTGGGTGGCTTATTTCGGTGAGTAATTTCTATATTCTTTTCTTTCCCTTAAAACTTATATCATTATTTCAATTAATCGTTTCTGCTTAAGTAAATATAATTTGTAACATGACACTATTTGGCCGTGACATTACAAAGCTTTCTTAAGCTATTTGTGTTGAAATTTTACGTAAATTTACGTGTTAAAGGTTACGAATCTCACCAAAAAAAAGAACTATTATTTATAGAACATCTTAAACGTGATATCACAGTGTTTTAAATGGTGAATCATACTAACTTGACTTATTTCATATAAATAACCTTCTTTATCAGACAAATTTTACAGCTCAGTAAAAAAAGTGTACTTCATTATTATAACACAAAACATAAATACTACCAAATCGATTCCATTTTTAAAAAATACGTATTGCTTAATTTACCCAATGTTTAATATAGTTATATAGGCGTCGTAAGGTTATTTTTATACACAAACTAATTTAAAATTCTATTTGGCTTACTTTATTGCATAAAAATCTTAAATAGTTTGTCTTGATGCCATTGGCATTATCTGCCAGTTAACCTTTGTCAGTGTGAGCAGTGATATTCAGGGTGCAATGATAAGTAATTAAATAACTAAATAATAAATGAAAATCTATTACATTCATTTGTTTTAGACGTGAATTGAAATCACATGTCAGAATACACTATATTACCAAGTACATCTCATTAGATGTGTGCCTTCGGAAAGCTCTGTTACATATAGAGGCTGTATGATTTAAATAAATATGTCCACACATTCAATCCAGAGGTGGTTGTGATATTTGTAGATATAATGAAAAAGCGTGTTAATTTTCTCACTAGTATTTTATATACGGATTAGTGTTGTACTGTTTATTTATATTTATACCGATTTTTGTTTGTTATATTCTATACAAATTCAAGCACGCTTTTTCATTTTATTTTAGGTGTGCAAGAGAAATTAATTCAAAAATGGCGGGAAAGGAAGAGAGGCGGGATGTTGAAACAAAAGAAGATGGTGGTTCGGGTAATGCGAAAAAGCCTTTTGATAAAAAGCAGTACCGTCTGAAGAAATACAGTAACAAGTATAAGTTAGACAAATGGGAGAAGAATAGAAAGAAGAAACTGATGAGGGATTACTATAAAGAAGTTAAGAATGATCCGATGGCCGGGAGCTATAAGCCAAAATCGTTTGACGAAGAAGAGACCGTGACAGATTCCATCGGGGGTCGCTTTGTACGACACCCAGACTTGATTGAGAAGGAAGTGAGAGTCAAAAAGAAAAGAGATCCATTTTTGAATGCGAAGAAGAAGTACGAGCAGATTAAACAGGATAAGATGGAACGGCTGAGGGAGATTAAGAAGAAAAGAGCAGAAAAACAGCGGAAACTTGCTGAGTATAAGAAGAAGAAGGCAGATAGATTTAAAATGCTGAGCAGGAGGACCAAGAAGGGACAACCGGTGATAAATGGGAAACTGCAGTTGCTTTTAAATGTCATTAATGTCGAATTGGATGACTAAATCGGAGATTTTATTTCTAATATGAATTTCTTAATGTAGTTCTCTATTACTGAAATAAATGTTCTTTGTGGTTGATTTGATATTTTAATTTTGTGTAGAAGGAAAATATTCGCGAGAGATATAGTGCTTATATGAAAATGGACCTAGCATGTGGACCACATTCCGCCTGATGTTAAGCTTAGAATCAAAGTGGAGAATTATCTCAGATAGGCATGAAAAGATGGATATGCTCTGACAAGCTGATCCCGAGACGCGACTGTCTCGTCACGGGTAACGCCTGAAATGGCGGTCTTTGGTTAATTCCTTGAGATATTCAATACGGAGCAACGAGCCTCTCTCGGCGCGCATGCGTAGTCAATTCAAACAGTGTTACCTGTAGTACGAATTTTACCCAATAATTTTACTTAAATTAAATTTAACAATAATAATTAAATCATAGGAATTTGTGGTAGTTATTGGCATTAAGCGGTCATTAAAATGATAAAGTTGACACGAGCCCAAAACATGGTGATAAATTAGTAATCGTAAATGTTTATATACGATATTTTTTTAATTAGTTGTTTTTTTTTTGATTTATTAAATAAAACAGATTTATAGAGTAGATAAAAAATATAAATATACAGTAATACCCCGCTTTACGCGAGGGATACGTTCCGGAAAAAACTGAAATTCCCGCGACCATAGAGAAGACTACATTATGTATTACGCACTCTTTCGCGTAATGCGGGGCAATTTAGCGTTATAGTGAACCCGCATAACGGGGTCGCGTAAAGCGGGGTATTACTGTATTATATAATTGTTAATTTGTTCGCGAACACGATTTATTGAACACCCGTGAAGTGACCTAGTCGTGTTTCTGGATCTGCTTGGAAGTAGTTGGGTTATAGAGAGGAGTGTGCGCTGTCAATTTGGACATAGCACATTCATCTCCTCAAGCCGGCATAGTGGAGCCATCTGTCTGTGGTAACAGTTATATCATGAACTACTCTCTCTATATAAAAAAAAACGATTATAAGAAGATATGATTTATTTTTGAGTTAATTTTTTTTACGTTATGATAATTAGCAATAAACACGATATTAAGCCGCATAAAGTGTTTATAATATTTCTTACATATTATTGTTATTTTACTTCATTGCACCGTACACAGCATCACTGATCACATCTCATTTTGGGAGAGCAGGTTCACTGTCAGAAAGTGTCTAAAGATCTATTAGTTAAACTTAATATCCGTCTTTTGCAATTTTAGTATTTTTGTGCAGTAAAGTTATTATTATTATTATTACAAGCCCATTTAAACTTCTACTTAACCGTTTGAGTGCTATGGGTTTTTGGTAAATAGATTGAAAATTGCTATGAGAAATTGAGAAAAAATATTTTTTTATTCATAAAATTACAAATATATAAATAACCCTCACCAACTGAACACCAAACTCTGACTGATGCAATCATCGCTAAATCGACGAACCGCAATTTGGCGCATTACCTATTCGTCGCTATAGCGACGATTCGCCCTCAAACGGTTAAACCCTTAAGAAACGCACCAATTGAATAAAAAATTGACATCTGGCTCTGTGTAAATATAATACGACTTATAATTTATTTGTTTACGATAGTGGTTCCCAAAGTTGAGTGGCCTAACAAAAAATTTATACTTCTTGACTGTATTAGAAAAATGAAGGTATAAATAAATATTGGTAGAGACTCTCTAGTAGCGAGTAGCGGAACTACTTAACGCCGTCTTATTTGTTCTAATTCAAATATTTACAATATGAATAAAGGAATTTTCTATTAAACACTAGAAGCCGGTCAAAATGACCAGATGACTTGTGCTTGCAAAGTATTAATATAATTCAATAAATTATATAAAAAATAGAATCGTTTACAAAAAATAATGAGTAGGGTTTTACATTGTGAAGAATTTTTGAAACCGGTCATATTGACCCGTTGCTAGTTCTAGTGTTAACACATATTACATTTTGGGACCCAATCAATATTCAAATACGACATAGGCTGTTCTAAATTGACAGATTGTAAGTTACAGCTGTTGATTACATTATCGAGGTTCTGGAGTGACCTTTTTCAGACGCATAATATATGATAACTGTTGCTAATTAGATATCGGTCTTATAAGAATATATGTAGGGTTATGTGTATAAATGTAAACTTAGGTGTTTAGAAACGATGCTCGAGTAATGATCTCTACTTTACACGGGATTTGCTATTCTAGAATCGCACTTGAGCATAAATTCGCTTTTTTTTTTGCTTTTAGATTCTACACTAATTACAGGCAGTCCTCGGTTTTCGGAAATGACGTAAAACGAATCTTAGTCCGTTAAAATGGTGTCAAAATTTTGACTGCCGTAAAAATACCTTACAGATTATTTATTTATATAACTACTAGCAGTTGCCCGCGACTACGTCTGCGTTATAGACATTGAATTGTGTGAACTTAAAATAAAATGAAATATATCTTAAAAACAATTGAAAAACTGACAGCACATTTGACCGCCAAAATTAGGCATAGATATCGAATTGTCTGAACTTAAAATAAAATGTAATATTTCTTAAAAAAACAATTGAAAATATTCTATAGCCTATGTTCATCAGGGATTTTTTACGATTCTAACGGTGAAATAATTTTTCAAATCGGTCCAGTAGTTTCACAGCCTATTCAATACATACAAACAAACAATCAAATGTTTACTCTTTAATTAATTATGAATTTAATTAATGTAATACAAATAAAAAAAAGCTATTATACATAAATTGTTGTTTTGGGCAGATTAAGAACGTAATAGCAAATAATAGTTTCTCAGAAATACGTAATTAATCGGTATCTCTGTTCCACTTGCAAGGCACACCCCTCGGATCTCGCCACTGAATAAATAAATATGACCTACTTGCATGATTATTTTATACGCAGATAACCCCCTTTTCTTGTAAAAAAATATTATAAAACGAAACTGGAATTATATCAGTAATGATTGGGTCGCAAGCGTTTGATTCTTTGTTTTTATAACGGATTTAAATAATTGAAGATAGTAGACCGCAGTCTTTTTGTTTTCAATTATGTAAGCAAAAATCTATATTTCGTATAAACTGTTGTAGCTCTTCTATACTGTGGGCTTATTGCGAATTTTAGTCTGGCTTTCGAACCGAGTTCGCTTCAAGCGATTTGTATGGAAATTTGAGCAGCGCCACCGCGTGCGGATTTGGAACTACAATATTTTAGATACTTTTTGTTAATTTTCGAACGTCTCGATCTTTCGTTCATTTGATAGATTGCTGGTGCTCGTTAGTCGTTAGTAAAAATTCATGATCCCGATTGCTAACGGATCCGTTTTACTTGTGATAGCTCGATTCGAAAGCCAGACTCAATTCGTGATAAGCCCACAGACGGAATCTGTGGAGATTTTGGAAAGGCATATGACGAGAAGAAATCAAACTAAATTCGCCAATCACAGCTTGTACAATATAATGTTAGTACAGTAAATTACGGTAGATTGGTTCCGCGTTATAGCAAACGCATACTTGTATAAAGCGCTCGTGATACCCCCATATAACGCGAATTGTACTAATTATTCACATTTAATTTATCTTTTTAAAGGGGGTTTCAGTCGAATATTAATGAAAACTATGTTATGAACCATATATGTGCAAACAAACGCGAAATTGATTATGAATTGAACAAATCATTATAAGTTTCACAGTACAGAAGTATAACATGTGAAATCCCCGCGTTATATGGGGGACACGAAAACGCGTTATAAGAGTACCGTGTAATAGGGGGGATTACTGTATTAGTAATTGGGTAGATTCTTGCTTAACTGTAAATTAGGCATATTTAAAAATTTAATAAGTACATACTATTAATGTAAATACAGTCAAGCCTGGATTAGTGAGAATAAGGGTCAGGTCCCGTCACTTTTAACCAGTGACAGTGTAGAAACCTTAGAGAGAGTCATTTTTCATATCTAGACCTCTATGAGTAGTGACAGTTTCTACGTACAGTCGAAAATCTTCAAATGGATACAGATTGGACTGGAAGAAACAATCATTAGAAAGGGATAACTATATTCTTATCGTGTCGTAGTTGAGGCATGTGTGAAAGAGATGCAAAAACTGTGTCCATTTCAATTGTGTGTACTGTGTTATATAAATTTCTTAGAATTTGCATCTACCCCCAAAATAAATAAATGCTTTTATTATTTCTTTACGCTTTAATTATTTACAAAGTTACAATGTTTCTAGTGTTAAGTTGTTATCTATTTTATTGGTGAAATCGAAGGAAAATCTTCCGAGATTATCTTGCGCAGACGCACAGGGGTGACCGTTCGATTGGTCAGCTGGGTGTCGTAAATAGATAGTGCGACACGCGCGGCTCATTATGTGTACAAAGTTTCAAAGTCACATCTGCACGGGTTCGTGTTTATGAAATGAAATGAAAATCGTTTATTAGCATAGACACTAAAGGCGTGCACTTGCTCATCGTTAGACTCTACCGTGACTTCGAGAAGAATACCATAAGAAACTCGTCAATCATAGCCTGTACATAAAATAATAATAAAAAAAACTGAAATTTAATTCACAAAAAAAAGTAAATAACAATTCATAAATCAGATTACACAGTGGTTATAATAATAAATGTTATATTAATAATATATATGCCCCATATCTGTCTAAAATGTTCATTAGGGATAGGTACTTGTTAAAAGTGGTAGGTAGACAATTTTTTTAAAAAAATATTTACTTTTAGTAATTGGACTCGAATAGAGCGCTTTTACTCGTCAATACAAATATAACTCAAAGGTGACTGACTGACTGACTGACATAGTGATCTATCAACGCACAGCCCAAACCACTGGACGGATCGGGCTGAAATTTGGCATGCAGGTAGATGTTATAACGTAGGCATCCGCTAAGAAAGGATTTTGATCAATTCTGCCCCCAAGGGGATAAAATAGAGGATGAAAGTTTGTATAAATCTTATTAGATTTTCGACTGATTGAACTGAAATTAAAGATTGGAGCTACTATGATGAAGACGTTTTTACACACGCTAAACAAAAATAAAGCCGCAAAAACTATACCTAATTAAAATATATAATGAGTTTTACTCAATTGCAAGGTATAGTTTAGAAAACTATTGCATGAAGAAATAACAGCTGATTAAACCAGTGGTTCCCAAAGTTGGCTGGGTGGTGAAGAGACCCATCTAACAAATATTTCCAATCTTACGACTCGCATCTTGGCTGTCTTATAAATGTTGGCAATACTCAGAGATTTTCTAGTCGTGTAATTATTTAATGCTGTCTTATTTGTTCCAATTAGAATGAAAATATTGAAAGCACAAGTGTTACCACTATGAATGAAGGTGTGTTCTATTAACGCATTCATTACATTTTAGGGACCACTCATAGTTTGGGGGTTAAAATGTACTATTCCTGAAAAGTGGAGGATATGCGATTTTTTATTTTGAGCTGAATATGGTGCTACAGATATCGTCAATATAGATATGTATATCTAGAACTGAGAATTCGGCTAAAGCTAGATAGATATCAACCCGGTCTTACCCAGTACGAGCGAGTATTGCCAAAAAAACTAAACACAAGTTAATATTGCGATAAGAAACAAGAAAAAAAACAATAATAGGAAAAAGTTGTATTTACATATTTAGGGTTGACGGTATACAAATATTATAATTAATAATTTAAATTTGTGTGATAAGATTAAATCTTAATTAAAAAGAAAAAAAATTAATTAAAAAATTTAATTAACTCAATATTTTGATAATTTGTATTATTGTAATTGATGATGTGTACTATTCCATTATAATCTTAATCGTGTAAGTTTTTTATTACGTCCATGTTACACCCGTTCTCTCATCTTGTTCAGTGGGCTTATCACGAATTTAAGTCTGGCTTTCGAACCGAGTTCGCTTCAAGCGATTTGTATGGAAATTTGAGCAGCGCCACCGCGTGTGGATTTGGAACTACAATATTTTAGATACTTTTTGTTATTTTTCGAACGTCTCGATCTTTCGTTCATTTGATAGATTGCTGGTGCTCGTTAGTCGTTAGTAAAAATTCATGATCCCGATTGCTAACGTATCCGGTTTACTTGTGACAGCTCGATTCGAAAGCCAGACTAAATTCGTGATAAGCCCACAGTGCGCGGCCACGCCTTACGTTTCGAAACAGGCCGATGTGTTACTAGTACAGATAATGGAGACTTGAGGTTATCACCGTGAATTGCCGTTTCGCACGGTTTACGATGATAAACGTATAACTTTATAGCTTTGTAGTTTAACATGTGATTGTAGTCTGTACTACGATGTCAAGGCAGACATATTTTTTTTAGTAATAGCAAACATTTTATTTAAAAATAGAACACATGTGAAAATCGATTATTAGCATTAGACCAGCCATTCTCAAAGTGGTGTTCCGCGGAACCCTAGGGCTAAAATACTGTAAAAAATACCTACCAAAGGGAGATTATAAGGTTACATCTAAATATTCCAACTAAATATTACATTGCAATATGATTATTCATAAATACATATAAATCAGTTTTTTATAATTATATTAAGGCTTTTTCCTTCGCCTTTTGTTTGAGAACCGCTGGCATAGATACTAAAGGCGTGCGCTTGCTCATCGTTAGACTCTACCGTGACTTCGGAAAGGCGTATAACGAGAAGAATACCACAAGAAACTCGTCAATCATAGCCTGTACATAAAATAATAATAAAAGAAACTGAATTTTAATTCAGAAAAGAAAGGAAATTGTTATTCATAAATCAGATTGCACAGTGGTTAAATGTTAGTTCCTACTATGTTGATAGATCTGCAATATATTCGATCCTAGATTAAAATATATAATTAAAAAGAATGATAACGCATATATCGTATAAATATCTTTCGAGTTTCATCAATCTTTAATAATAATATAATGATAAAAGTTATATGACACGTTTAATATCTAATATTAACTTTATCAATTCTTTTTCGAGTGTCAAAGAAGATTACGATATAGTTCTTGTTCTTTGAAAATTGATTCTTCTTACAGTTTAGAATGATTGGGAGAAGGCAGCTTTCTTCTCTTATAGTAAATCCAGACGTATCTAAACCTGACCACGCGTGTTGTAGTTTATTTAATAATTTTGTATTTATACGAAATGAAATGAAAATCGTTTATTAGCATAGGCACTAAAGACGTGCGCTTGCTCATTGTCGGACTCTACAATGGCTTCGGAAAGGCGTATGGCGAGAAGAATACCACAAGAAACTCGTCAATCATAGCCTGTACACAATAATAGTAATAATAAAAACTGAATTTTAATTCAGAAAAAAAGTAACTTATAATTTACATATAATAAATGTTATATATATATATATATATATAAATGAATAAAATATATATATATATATATATATACCTATAAAACATTAAATTCAGTCAAAAACCCTGTTAGTAAGCCACAAGCTCACTAGTTTAACCACACATTTGCATTTCATTTTTTTTTTTGATTAATTTCATGCGTAGTATTTGTTGCGTCGGATAAAATTAATCAAAATAAACGCGGTTGTAGAGTTTTATAGTATTTGAGATTAGATCGGTCAAACAAGGAACGTGAATAACCTCGTATGTGACCACTGTTTACTATCTCCACCAGTATGAGTTTTATTTGATAGCGTGTGTCGTTAATTTTAACTGCAAATATGATTGTTTAGGGCTGGAGTTCCCAAACTTCTACAAGTAGGTATATTTATACTCCCATTTTTCTAAAACAGTCAAGAGGTTTATACCAAGATTTTTCTGGGTCAGAGCACAGTCAAATTTGGGAACCACTGGTTTAGGGTACTACCAAGGTACTGTTAATAGAAGAACTGAGTGTTCTGAATTATTATATTAGTAGTCAAGTATACGATTCTTGCTATTGTTAGAACTCGCACTTAGAAAAAAGACACCGTAAAATTATTCCTATGAAGAGAGATAACATACAACGTTTTATTCCGCAATTGATCATCTCGTGGAAATTCTCGTGAAAATGTCGCTCGCCTTAATATTAGAACTAAAGTGTTAATTAGTGTGGAATTATTTACATCCTGTATAGTCGGTATGTGACGATAATGCCGACTTGTGATAGAAAAATGTCAAGTTTGATAAGGCTGCCATCTTGTGACGTCACCTAAGCGGTTACGAGCAGACTGCACAAGAGGCACCCCCCTCGCCAGTCATCAAATATTTACCATGATTTTGGGTTAAGAGCGAGACAATGAATTTTAATATAACAGATTCTAATAAGAATCTTTTAAGATACTTAATGGTTAAAGCCACTAAAGAAAGGGTAGTTTGATAATGTGTGGAAAGAATATTATCAAAGTAATAAACCGAACTTCGATGTATAAAAACAACTAATAGTAATGTAACACTTCGGTTTAAAAGATTGGTATCAAAATTGAAGTCTAGGCTAGTCGGAGTTCTGATTAATGCTAATAAAGAAATTAATGATAATGTGTGGTTTTACCACACTCCTCAGACATGGCGGCCGTTGACGCTTCCGCTTCTGCTGTCGCTAATCACTCTAATTAAAGCCAAATAGATAACAATATAATAAATAAATAATAGTCCCGAATTCCGTCTAATAATAAACCGACTTCGATGTTATGACCAACTTAAATTGGTACACACTCAAACGGCGGCGGAAGTGTACGTGTCAAAAAGTCGGTAGTCGGAGTTCAGATTATGCTAATACGATAATTAATATTACCTATATCTACGCGAGAAATGAAATGAAATGGCGTCAAGTTGTAACGAGTGGAGCGCCAGCGATTGCGCTCCTATGAAACGAAGTTTAGTACGATTCCTAGCATTGTATTCAATGAGTGCAAAAGAGAAACATCGACTCAGGCCGACGCGTGAAACAAAAGATTTCGTATGAGAAATTAACCTAATTTGGAGCGCGCCGCTCACGCGAATGGATTTTCTGTACAAATAAAATAAATGGTAGGCTCTAGTTTTTTGTTTATTTTTTTTGTGAACCCCCATCAAAAAATGTCACGAGCCGCCTCTGACTCGAGATAAAGGAGTATTGGTTTAATGAGAGCCATGGACACCCTACGCGGCTGATAAAGACTCTCACGCGAATAATAGCTGATAACGAGGCGTATAAATATTAAAAACTTCGCCGTGGCTTGTTAGTACAGTAGGCTCCTGTGTGCGGTTAGTTTGTTTTCTTCGTTCTTACGTTTTGTATCCGAGTTTGAGGTCGAAGTGAAGGATTGGTGTCCGCAGTGAGCTATCCGTGTTTCATCAGTCGTCTATTCCCGCTTAACTCTATTTAGCAGCAACCAGCCGGTTGTTGCTTAGAAGTCTATAAAAACTTTGAGAATTCCGCTGTTAAAGGTATTTTTTTTTAAATTAACGTCTTTGAGTCTTTACAATTTTTATTTATTTGTGTTAGGAGGTAAGTCGTACTCCACTAGGATAATTCGAGTCATTAAACTTACAAAGTAATTTAAATTCATTATGTATTTAGTTTATTTATATTTATGTATTAATTATAAAATAGAGTCTTTCTGCCAATTATTGCCCGATACTAGAAATTGCTCTAAATTTGTCTCTTATGTGTTAAATTGTATTAGTGTTATTATTTTTAAAGCAACAAAGGATTTATTATTATTAAATTAAATGAATCGGTAGGGTAGTAAGCAGAAGCGGCTCGTCCTACAGAACAGTACAGAAGTAATCTATATTTCTTCATAATACATTACATTCATTCTATTCTACTATGTCTATACAATAGTATATTATATTACCTATATCTACGCCGCTGTAATATAAGTTCTGTAATTTTCGTGGGAGTGCACTGCACCAGCGCTCTTTAGGACGAGCCGCTTCTGGTAGTAAGGTTTAAGAATATTTAAAAATATGTATAAGAAAAAATGTGTTCCAAATTCAAATGTCGTGCTAAATTGTTTTTAAAAGACTGGTTTTGTTTTCTCAAATCAAATTTATCAAGTTGTAAAGAAACACGTCTGCTCAAAGAAAGGGTAAGTGGTCAAATTTACATATATTTGTAAAAATTACACATATTGATAAACTTCGTGAACTGCTCTTAGTGGAATGACTGCTTGTCTCTATTTACTTGATAAAGAACAATAACCCACGACTTAATTTAAACAAATAAGAGACACTTATCGTATATATATCGTATATATACATATAGTTAAATTAATATACCGGGTGATTCACTTGAACGTTGGGAGCCAAAAATGTCCTATTAACACTAGATTTACCAGAGCAGTCAAAATGACTAGTCTTGCAAGATCAAATTAAAATTCCTACTGCGTGTAAATTTTTTTTAATTCTTCTAATCTTCTTGAATTTATAACAGAAGAATTAGTTTTATGAACTTCATATTATTATATACATATTTGTAACAAATATATACTTTTTTGGTTTTGGTAGAAATAGGTATATTTAAGCTGGTAAATCTAGTGTTAAGGATCGTTAGCAAAGCTTAGACTCAAATAAAAATTATCTTCTGAAAATCGTGAAATTAATTATTAATACGTCTAGAACATCGTTTCTCAAGCGGGGGGTCGAGTTTGTTGAAAAATAATAAATACAAACTACATATAGGTACAAAAGATTCGTTTATTAAAGGAATGAATTTTAGTGTAGTGTTATAAAATTAAATATTAAGATGTAATGTGTGGGGGGTCGCAAAACTTTTTACTTAACTTTTTGGCTTTTTCGTGGGTCGCGACACAAAAATGGTTGAGAAACGATGGTCTAGAATCTAGAATAATCGTAACATAATAATAATAATAAATACTTTATTGCTTTAAAAAAAATTATAATAACAATGCTGATACAAATTAATTCATAGGAAACAGATTTAGAGCATATATAACATATAATTATAAATAAAAATGTTTCTGGTATTCTTACGGACAAATCCTTTGAATTATGCCGCGTCGCCTGCGCATACCGCATTTTTGACATGTCAATGGTTAATTATTTTGTGTATTGAAAATTTGGAATATACATATGTAGCGGTATACAATATAAAAAAGAGAGAAAGGGGCCATTCAAGTATTACGTAAGCAGATTTTTTACAATTATTTACCCCCTTCCCCCTCCCCTTGTCAGCAAAAGTAAGCAAACCTCTCCCCCCCCTCCCATGCTTACGTAATCATTGGTACCTATATGCATTTTTCTTTTAATGTATTCTTTTTTTTTATTGACATAATTGCTGACGTAATCACGATATCGACCCCCCCCCCCCCCCACCCACCATGTCATCAAAAATAAGCAAAGCAAAGACTCCCCCGCCCCCCTCAAGCGCTTACGTAATACTTGAATGACCCCAAATGCTAATGTGGGTAGTCGTAGAAAATAGCTAAGGGAAATTAGTTTTTCTTTTTCGACTCAATCTTTTTCATCGAGTATTCACTTACTCGTATGATGTCACTGTATTCAAAATGGATGATGAATCTGTTATATAATAATAGTACGGACGTGTTGGCCTGCGTAAGATTGGCCTTGAGTTTTGTGTTTCATTGAACACTAGCTGTTGCCCCCGACTTCGTTCGCGTAGTAATGAAGATATAAAGTACTAGGAAGCTTAATGATGTTTCATATTTCAACGACGCCTGCCTTTTATGGCAGTTTTAAAAACAACCTTGGGTTACATTATTGTAGTTTTAGTAAGGATCCTTATTTTTTTCCTGTAATTTATATAGCCTATATTGATCAGTGATAATGTAGCATTGAAATGGTGAAAGAATTTTTGAAATCGGTCCAGTAGTTTTTGAGCCAATTCGTTACAAACATACAAAAATACAAATTTTTCCTCTTTATAATATTAGTATAGATATCCGCTCAGATAGGTGTACCATCAATATGACATACAGACAGAGATAAAAATATAAAAGAATTGTTGTTAGAAAAAGATAGATATACAGATCGGACTTTGGACTACAAGAAACAATCATTAGAAGGGGACAACTATATTCTTATCGTGTCGAAGTTGAGGCATGTGTGAAAGAGATGCAGATATCTCCTTCTTCGGTCATGACACCGCGATCGTTTCTCTTTCTATAGGTTATTATATACCTACAAAAACTGTATCTATTTGAAAATCGTATAACATGTAAAATATTTGTAGCTAAAATAGTGAACTAAATTTTCCTACAGTTTCACTTCCTTGCGGTCATAATAAATCTTATGTGTACCATGATAATGAAATATCCACGAAATATGACGAAGTTTATTAGTCGGTTTCACTACGTTTTTCTTTATTGGAATTAATCTAATTGGTGAATTTATTCAGGCTTAGTAAATTGTATTCATCGTAATACATATCAGTGGGCTTACCACGAATTTAGTCTGGCTTCCGAATCGAGCTGTCACAAGTAAAACGGATCCGTTATCAATCGGGATCATGAATTTTTACTAACGACTAACGAGCACCAGCAATCTATCAAATGAACGAAAGATCGAGACGTTCGAAAATTAACAAAAAGCATCTAAAATATTGTAGTTCCAAATCCTCACGCGGTGGCGCTGCTCAAATTTCCATACAAATCGCTTGAAGCGAACTCGGTTCGAAAGCCAGACTAAAATTCGTGATAAGCCCACTGATCTGGAGCCAAAACTGTGATAGAATTAGGGACAACATTAGCATATTACCAACTCCTATTAACATAGTTTGTTTGTGTAGATCAGCGGTTCTCAAACTTTTTTGGCGAAGGAAAAAGTCTTAATATAATTATAAAAAACTGATTTATATGTATTTATGATAATATTTAGATGTAACCTTATAATCTCCCTTTGGTAGGTATTTTTTGCAGTATTTTAGTCCTAGGGTTCCGCGGAACACACTGAGAATGGCTGGTGTAGATTCTTCGTTGTTGTATTGAGTATCTCAGAAACCATTTTTCATGAGATGGAGAATTGTAATTTATAATATGTTGTTGCAGAGAGGCCCGGGTGTCCCCGGCGCGTGTTTAGCCGGGCCGCGCCGCGCCCGTTCTCCTCCGCCTCTCCGCCGTGCCCCGGGCTGCTGGCGTCGTGTGCTGAACGTTGATCCACCCTGGAACACGGCTCGCTGACATTTCCACCACACGTCCCACACGTAAGTTTATATATAAAAAAAACTTTTTGACCTCAATATATACTGAAGTCGTGCTTTCGTCTCCTTGCAGTTGACAGTTGTGGGCTAGCAATAACCTAACACAGGGCTTGACCTGACGACCGTGCTTACTGCAGCTGGACTACTAGAATCTGTTTGACATTGTTTGACGCTTTGCGTTCTGCGGGATAACCTACATTGATTCGGAAAGGTAATGCCGTAGTATGGACATGTATATACATCAAATTACAATGTTATTAAAACATTCGATGTATAGGAATCAAAGATGAAGGTGGTGGAAGACGAGAGAAGGGTCCGCGTGATGGAGGGCGCCTGGGAGCCGCGCGGTGTCATCCAGGACATCGTGGACGCAGGCCAGGAGGACCCCTTCTACGTGCTAGATCTCGGGGAGGTCGTTGCCAGATACCGCAACTGGAAAGCGCTCATGCCAAGAGTTGAACCATTTTACGGTTAGTTTTGTCTGCTCTTTATGTACAAACGACTATTTACAAATGGATACAAATTGGACTTTGGACTGTAAGAAACAATCATTAGAAAGAGATGACTATATTCTTATCGTGTCGAAGTTGAGACGTGTGTGAAAGGGATGCATATATCGTTTCTCTTTCTATCGCTTATATACCTACAAAAACTGTATCCATTTAAAGATCGCCGAGTATATATGTATATACTTTATTTCAGCCGTGAAATGCAACGATGACAAAACGTTGCTGACAACTCTGGCCGCTTTGGGGACCGGGTTTGATTGCGCGTCCCGCAAGGAGATCGAGACCGTTTTGCAAATTGGCGTCAGGCCTGAGTGAGTCACTGTTTCTTCACATCTATGACTAAAGTGACCATACGTCCCGTTTTAAACAGGACCGTCCCTTTTTGCGGTTCTCCGTCCCGTTGTCCTCGAAAAGGCTTCAGGACGCAAAATTGTCCCGTTTTCCAACGTCTTTAACTACATCACGTTGCAAAAAGTAACCTAATGGAATAATTTATGATAAATTATAAATAAGAGCCAAGAATGTTATTCTTACTTAAAATCATCACCAGTGGCCTTATCACGAATTGTAGTTTGGCTTTCGAACCGAGTTCGCTTCAAGCGATTTGTATGGAAATTTGAGCAGCGCCACCGCGTGCGGATTTGGAACTATAATACAATATTTTAAATACTTTTTGTTAATTTTCGGACGTCTCGATCTTTCGTTCATTTGATAGATTGCTGGTGCTCGTTAGTCGTTAGTAAAAATTCATGATCCCGATTGTTAACGGATCCGTTTTACTTGTGACAGCTCGATTCGAAAGTCAGACTAAATTCGTGATAAGCCCACAGCTGTATTAAAACAAATTTATTCCTCTGAAAAATATAAAAATAAAACTGAGTATTTGTATAATTACTTTCTTAATTTGTAATAAATACTATTTTGATAAATAAACGTAAAATAAACCAAAGACGTTGTCACGTCAAAAATAAATGGTCACTTTATCTATGACTTAGTGTAGTTAAATAAAAGATTATTCAATATTGTTAAACTTAGGTGCCTTTATTAGTGCTCAGGTTATCTGGCAACTGACATTAGTTGCGTTCCGTTACACGTGTTGCATTATGTATTATAACACGTTCCGTTACAATGACTAGTTTTATTTTTATTTCATTTATTTATTCACCCACCTACAAAAACATTAAAACTACATATTATAAAAAGGACTACTATTATACAAACTAAATGAAATTTTAATTATAGGATAGGACGGTATGCTCAAGGTGATAAAGGGATAGATACTACACTTCTGATAAAATTACAAAAATACATTTAAAAAAAAAACAAGAACCAATTAGATGTAAGGAAGAGGGGAGAAAAAGAAAAAAAATCTTGATATCTATACTGTATATCTTTTCTCTACAGGCATATAATATTCGCAAATCCAGCCAAGATGTCATCCCATATCCAGTACTCTGATGCAGCCGGAGTGTACACAATGACCTTCGACAATGAGACGGAGTTGTACAAGATCAAGCACTACATGCCTCATGCCAAACTGGTCGTGCGCATCCGCTGCGATGCGACAGACGCCCAGTGCCCGCTGGGAATCAAGTTCGGATGCGACCCACTCAATGAGGCACCGAGGCTGCTTAAATTGGCCAATGTGCTACAACTTGAGGTAATCGATTTTAGCGCCCTCTGTTTTGTTTGAATGTTAACTAATCGTCTTTATAATGTAGTACATGTTAATTTAAATGCAAGTAAAAAGAAACGCATATTTTGGTTTCGGTACTGATCTGGGGGGCTACTCAGGCATATTCGAAGTTTCGTGATACGGCCGTCACTTCTATAGTTTATGTGAATTTTGACACATAAACCCGTCAAATATCCGTAAAATAAGCATTCGGTGTCGTGACGTCGCTGTCAAATCCGTAATTTCGTGAATGATTACGTAAGTCCGTATTTTCGTCCGAAGTGCGCCTGATTAGCCCCCCTGATCTGATCAGATCTGGTCCTGATATTCGTAGTACAAGATTTTTACTAGTAATAGCTTAATTAATAAAAGAGACATTTAAAGACAACAGTAGCTTTCTCTATGCCGGCTTCATAAGTATGGAAGCTATGGAAAAAGAAGTATTATGGTGGAAGGTTTATAACTAACAATAAAAATATTTCCAAATTTAAATATGAATTGAAAAAACATATAATGGGTTTGAATGCCTTGTAATGGTGTTGTCAATATTCTAGTATAATGAGATATAGTCTATGTACGTTATGTTTATTTATAAATTTTATATAAGTATCTCAATTAAGTGAATTTATTTGTGATTTTTTCTGAGTGAATAAATATATTAAATCTTATAAGAGTCATATTTGTGAACAGGTTGTGGGCGTGTCCTTCCACGTCGGGTCGGGCGCGAACGAGACGGACGTATATTCGCGAGCTATACAATACGCCAAAGCGCTGTTCGAGGTCGGCGCGTGCGTCGGTCACAACAACATGAACCTTCTCGACATTGGCGGCGGATTCCCCGGGAACCATGACACGTCCATTGATGAGGTGATTACGGGGAGACTTGTTCGTTTATTGTAGCTAATGTCGACATACACACGGCGGTTTTCAAATGGATACAGTTTTTGTAGCTATGTAAGCGATAGAATGAGAGACGATATATGCATCCCTTTCACACATGCCTCAACTTCGACACGATAAGAATATAGTTATCCCTCTCTAATGATTGTTTCTTCCAGTCCAATTTGTATCCATTTGAAGATTGTCGACTGTACCTTCGATATGTAGGTATTTCTATGTTCTAAATTTAAATTTATATGTTTTTGAGGCTTAATTACGTAAAACCTACTAATTCGAGATGCCAGTTAAAACTACTGTCTGAAAGAAGATATTTTTACAGGCAAGCATTGTAATCAACTCTGCTCTGGAGAAATATTTTCCTGAGAAGCATGTGCGTGTGATCGCCGAGCCGGGCAGATACTTTGCAGCGGCTGCGTACACCTTAGCAGCTATGGTGCATTCCAAACGCGAGGTATGATTGAATTGAGATCAAATAGTTGGAGTTAACTAGCTGAATTTTTTATTTATATAAAGTTACCTATCGCGATAATAAACCGCAAAACTTATTCTTATTTAAATGTACTATTTGTGTTCTATATATTCTGGAATCGTCCATCGAGAATCGTACTGTAGTTTTACCTTAATAATAAAATGAAATAAATGCATTTTCCTAACAGATAGCCTCAGCTGACAACCCTGGGCAGACGCACACGATGTACTTCATAAACGACGGTGTCTATGGTTCGTTTAATTGTGTTCTCTATGATCATCAAGTCGTTACGCCTGAGCCGTTGAAGGTATGTACGCATTTGAAACTAATAAGAAATATTTATTAAAGCTTAATCCCCTTGAACATTGTCTACCAGTTAATGTTTAGGAGTTAGGACTACCAGAACAATGTTATAAATAAAAATTTGTTTCTATTAAAAATAATACGAGAGATTTCTTTTCACCGTATTTTTATTGACAACTGACTGACTGTGTATGACATATCCGTTATTCAAAAGTGAATTAAAATTATCTTAAAAGGTGGCTATGCAACCTTATTCAACAGTTTCTCACTCTGGCCACTAAGCTATAGCCGGCTATATTATCATCATGTTATTGCAGATCTCGCGTGAAAAATCCCTCGATTGTTCCGTCTGGGGTCCCTCTTGCGACGGCTTGGATTGTGTGAGTGCCAGCGTGCGTCTGCCGCCAATGCGTGTGGGCGACTGGCTCGTGTTCAAGGACATGGGCGCTTACACCATCCCCGTGGCGTCGCCTTTCAACGGGTTCCCGGTGCCGAGCGTGCGGGCCGTCATCGATTGCAATTTGTGGTGAGTTTTTAAGGCTTAGTGAAGAAGACTGTTGCACGCAGATGTAGTGTTCCCCACACCCCACAGGGAGGCAATTTAATTGTTAAGGAGGCCAATTCGAAAATGGACTCGACACGAGTTTAACCCTTTCGCTCCGGGCCATCTATGCTAATTATTGCTAGATTTCGGTGCCAAATTTAACGAAAAAAACAAATTCTTAAATTAGGTATAATTTCGCCTGACGAGAATCGCTAATCTCCGCTAAAGCGACTCATGTAAATAACAAGTATCTTCTTAAAAGTCCATTTATCCGGCTTATTAGAGAGTTACTTTCACTGTGACCTTTAAAATAAACCGCATAAAATCGTATTAACGAATTTAATTCAATAACTTGTCACAGGGAGATGCTGAAAGAGCTGCGTCCCTTAACCGAGCATCACTTCATGATCGGCGCGCGCATGACTGGACCACAGCCCACCGCGCCCATCTTGGAGCCGACGCAAGCTGCTAGGCGCATAGAGCTCGCGCTGCACTGATGCTGTTCATCTTCGCATATCATGTTTGATAGAGTTGTGTGGGATAATGACAACGTTGTGGGTTATTATGCTACCACCACCAAAGGCCTTATTAACACTAGATTTACCAGCTTAAATATACCTATTTCAACCAAAACCAAAAAAGTATATATTTGTTACAAATATATATAAAATAGTATAAAATTCATAAAACTAATTCTTCTGTTATAAATTAAAGAAGATTAAAAGAATTAAAGAAAATGTTACACGCAGTAGGAATTTTAATTTGATCTTGCAAGACCAGTCATTTTGACTGCTCTGGTAAATCTAGTGTTAACCATCAATTACATAAATAATAATTTTTTATTGCGTTTCAAAAATATGGCACAAAGGCGAGCTTAATGCCATTTGGCATTCTCTACCAGCTAACCATTATTGTCAAATACAATAGGGCTTCTTGTTAAATACGTATTTTTTAAATTCATATTCTCATAAATAATTTTCATATATAAAGTTTTTTTAACGATAAATTTGTTATTAAAACGTTTCTTTTTAACATATGTCAAATGCCATAAGTGGAAAATTTCATATAAATATGTCTTGTCATTATTCCTCGAATGGCTAATACGTGTTTTGTATCAAGTAGCGCCATCTATTGGGTGGTTAAGGTAATATCAATCAACCGCGAAATACCAATTCTTCGAAACTTTGGACCAAAAAGTCGATTGTTATTCGTGTTTTAGTAAAGTTATATTATATTCAGGGGAAAATGAAATTTTAATTTAAATACGCTGATGTTAATTTGCTTAAAAATATATTTTAAAAGTGGTAGACATATTGTTTGTTATTCCAGTATGTCGTGTTGGGGTAGTGCCAATAGTTTGAGTGTAATATTACAGAAGCAAGTGTTTGGAAATCAGCTTGAAGTAACCAGATATAAAGTATGCCTTGACAGTTAGGTAACAGAAGAGACTTGTCTCATCATGAAATATGGTCTAGCTTAACGTAAGGTCTCTCGTTCAAACATTTATACAGCTTTATAATATTAGTAAAACTTTGAAAAACATTGTATTCTTTGTTTACATAAAGATTTTTTTAATTCCCTGAATAGGTACAAAGTTCGTCGCCATGTTATTGATAGATTTCGTACATGTTTCTAACTCTATGATATTTGATATGCGATTGTAATTGAGCATTTGAAGGCATTTTAAATTGCTACTCGATCATAGATGGCGCTGTATAAATTTCGATAAAATTGACATGATTGTCGCCTGAAAAGAAAGAAAGTCTTCTCAGAGCACATATTTCTCACACTATCGTCTAAAATTCTAATTGCAGGTAGTTCGAAAATGCCTTTGAATGTGCAATTTTTGTAATATTTTTTTTTCATTTGCTATATATATTTTTTATGATGTTAAAAGGGATATCCGATTGAACATGTCAGCTGTCACTAATTGTCACTCGAGTATTTTTTTTAAAATTTTGTTGATTTACGAGTATGTATCAATTGTTGTTAAAAAATAATAATTCCAGTAAATTTCGTGTTTGTTGAAATGAAATGTAATGTGATTTTTTTAGCAAAAGTTGCTATTAGTGTTTTTTTTTAATGAATTCTATTTTTGTCTGCGTTTTAATTAAAATCACTTTTCGATGTCGTGTCGGTGTTTTAGGTAGCTTTATGTCAAATCAATTTGTTGTTGTTTTTTTAGTTTTGGGTTTCTTTTAAATTGTTTTTTTTTTGGGTGAGGAATTTATAAAAATATATGTTTTTAAACTGCCAATTATGTACTTAGTATTTAATCTATAATGTTTTCAACAATGATTTTGCCTTGATAGACATTCCCGTGTTACTGATTTTTATTGTTATTTTGTGAAAGTTCCTTTTGTAATATTGTTTTTGGGTAGCACCTTTCAGCTTTTTGTCTTCAAAAATATACATTGCTTGAAATTAAAACTGTTATTTTTTTATTTATAATCCTTGGATAAACAATTCGCCAGATGTTTTGACTCGCACAAGATTACGCAGGTCCCTACGTAAAAAAGAAGAGGGCGCAAGTGCATCAGACCATAAATATAAAATTATATAAGTTTTAAAAGATCCAATTTACACAACATTGTCAAAAAAAATATTCAAAAGTACTAAGGAAGGAAGCTCTTCAAAAAAAAAACATCAAAATTGACGAAAAAGTAGTTTAATTAAAAATAAATGGTCCTTACAAAATATAAATTAACATAAATGATACAATTATTATTTCATGGTGCAGCAAAATACATATGTGAAAAATTAAAAACCAAAATTCAAGAATTACAATGTCTGAAAATTGCAAACTATACTGAATTTGAAAAAAAAAACTTATACGAATGTAAATCGCGTATTCAATTTACGTAAAGATTAATTGATCATACATTAGTTAAAACCTTACACATATTTATTTAAATAAAAACAAATTTACCACATAAAGAGATAGTAATCAATTAAAATTTTTACGCAATATTAACCGAATATTGATTCAAATACTTGTCCAGGGCGGCACGATGCGCTGGCTCCAGTTTTGCGAGTTGGGCGGTCAGTATTACAGCTTCATTGACTGACATCTCTTTTAAACACTGTGCTAAATACGAACGTGGGTCTGCAATGCCTGAAACATGGACAGAGAGGTATTCAGTCCTGCAGTTGACACACTGCTATTATAAACCAAATGTAAGTCACTGCTATTATAAACCAAATGTAAGTCACTCATATAGCATTTTCGATATCTTTGTATCATATTAAATAACTCACCCTGCATCGGATTATCTGTATGGTTTTTAGCGCACACGAGCTGCGAATAAGCGGCTTCGTAACCCGGAGTATCGTCGACCTCTATAAAATGGTCATCCGGCAACGAAGTCTCATCCGTTGGCAATTCAAACAGAGATATCAAAGCCTGCAACGAGAAATCATTTAACTAATATTTCTACACAATACCCAAATTGATAGGACAAGAGTAACCCAGACATATAATAGGCACGCATTCAGAGATAACGTTCGCTGTGTATAATTGTAGTTTTATTACTTTTTAACACTAGATTTACCAGACCGGTCAAAATGACTGGTCTTGCAAGATCAAATTAAAATTCCTACTGCGTGAAACATTTTCTTTAATTCTTCTTATCTTCTTTAATCTATAAAAGAAGAATTAGTTTTATGAATTTTATATCATCATATATATATTTGTAACAAATATATACTTTTTTTGGTTTTGGTAGAAATAGGTATATTTAAGCTGGTAAATCTAGTGTTAAAGCAATAAAGGATTGACTATTTATAATATGGCATACGAAAACGTTATTTGCATTGTACCTGCATAACTTTGGGCCAATACTCCTTGAGACAGCCCTCTTTGAAGTGCTTCGAGTGCGCCAACATCCGGACGCAGCCGGAAGCAGCGGCCTTCCTCTCCACGTTGCCGCTCACCTTCTGCAGATCTGGCAACAGCACTCGGTCCACGTACATTCCGAACATGCTGCAATCGGAAAAGTGTTTCAGTTAACTCGAATAACACGAGAACCATAGTGCCTATAAGACATTAGACGTGTAACGGCACGTAACTGGGGGGCTACTCAGGCATATCCGAAGTTTCGTGATACGGCCGTCACTTCTATAGTTTATGTGAATTTTGACATATAAGCCCGTAAAAAGTCCTGTCAAATATCCGTAAAATAAGCATTGTATGGCCTATCCGTCGTGACGTCGTGAATGATTACGTAAGTGTCCCTGAGTAGGAAACGTCCGAAGTGCGCCTGAGTAGCCCCCCTGGACGACGCACAGAAAGTGCTGAAACGCTACATTCTTCCACGTTACTCGAGGTATATATAAACACACTCCTCGAGTGACACGCCAGTCAACATATAACGCTCTTTGGCTCTGATTGCTGTGCACCCAATGAAAAGAATTTAGGTGAATGATGATGATGAAACTAAAAATACCCATCTCGATGACAGCTAGCTATTAGCAAGACGGGTGTTTTTACTTTTTTTATTTATTTATTTACTTTTAGCAAATGGGCTCCAATAGAGCGCTTTTACTCGTCAATACATATACAAATATAAATATAATTGAAATAAATTTATTAATTTAATAATTATCAATTTGATTTAGCTGCTGGATATTTACCTATTTGAAAACACTTACTTTAACCTTTAACTACTCCATTGGTTTACATATGGTATAAAGTGTTTTAAAAACATTATATTATTTTGTAATACATTACAATTTTTTAATAAAATCTTATTAAAATATGTCAGTATATAGATAGATTGGAAATGCAACGTGCAACTAATTCGCGAATTTCGTCCCTTAAGCATATCAGTTTGTTTTGTTTGACTACCCACTCAAAGTATGTTTGAGAAAACTAGTACAGACTCTTGTACAATTGTAGAAAAAACAGTGACCATAGTGACCAAACGCATACTAACTTAGCCTGTATGGAATCCACAATATCAATAAGATTGTCCGGACCGAAGTGCGTCGAATAGAAGCCGAAGAATGCGATAAGTCCCTTCACGTATTTGGTGGTCTTCGAGGAGGACAGCCTCTGGAACAGCAGCACCATTATCTGTTTTATGTAAGGCTGCATTACGCTTCTGAAAATTTAAATACAAATGAAATGATTTTTTTTTATTAGCATAGGCACTAAAGGCGTGCATTTGCTCATCGTTAGACTCTGCCGTGACTCCGAAAAGACGTATGACGAGAAGAATACCACAAGAAACTCGTCAATCATAGACTGTACATAATAATTAAAAAACTGAATTTTCATAATTAAATAACTGAATTCAGAAAAAATGTAAATAATAATTCATAAATCAGATTGCATTGTGGTTGCAATAATAAATGTTATATAATTAACATATATATATATATATATATACCTACAGAAACACTCATTCCCTTATTTTCAACCATTTTATAGCACCCATGCTTACTATATAAAATAAAAAACAATTTTCTGAAAAATAGACCCACCACAATTACAGACACCTAAAACGTTTTTAACACTAGGTTTACGGACGTTTTCTATATACCTACTTCTACTAAAACGCGTCAATTTGACGCATATCGTAGAGATAGGTATACCACATAGACAAGTTCAGTAATTCAACACTTTTAAAGAAAATAGACTTCAATATATATTTCCCTCGATCAATGAATAAAAGTCATACAAAGAGATAAAATAAAAATTTAAACAGTTTTTGGTAATTCTCAGATAAAAGTCAAAATGCGTCCTGTAAACCTAGTGTTAAAAAATCAAGACATAGCTTAGAATAAGTAGGAATTAGCATTTTTTTAACCCCATTACAATATATTTTCAGAATGAAGTAAAAAATAACTACACTATCGGCCGCTAGATGTCGTCACATAACACTTACTCTCCATATTTGAACAGCATACTCTGCAGCAAGTAAAAGCCCTCGTGGTCATTCAATTTGGACGCGACCAAATATAATATAAAATAATAAAAAATAAAAACAAAATATAATTTATATCCCCATTTCATATTTTGAAAGAATTTTTTTCGTCATATTATTTTTTTTTAACATATTATGAACTTAATTTAAAGATTTCATCAAAAAATTCCAATGTTAATATACTTAATCATGAAATTGTCATTTACTATATTTACGAATTTATACTTACAACTTTTCTTGCCTGCAACACCTGTTCTGGTCTGACGGCGATGTACGCACACAGCAGCCGCACCAACGGACGCACATTGGCCGTCCTTTCCCACAGCGCCGGGGCTACCAAGCAAGGCAGGAGTGCCCCATACGTGTCCGCGCTGGCACTCGGGTCTGCGCCACTGCCTCGGAGCTCCAGCAGCAGCGATAGCATTTGGAACACGTACGGCATGAACTCTGACAATAATTTAATACGTTAATTTGTGTTAACTCCAATATCTGCTACTAGATGGCACTCTCTAAGATTTTAACACAAAACAACTTCATTTACAGACTTCCCTAATATGTCTTTCGACTAGTGTCGTCAATAAGCTACAATGACTAGTTGTAACAACATTATACCAACCTTGTATGTCATTCTGCAATATATCTTGAAATATTGGGAATAAAGCGTCCTCGAATGCGCCAACGGCCGACGGATTCGCTTTCGTCACCAAACTGAAATCATTTTACATAACAATTAACTCAACGTCAAAATCATATCGGATATTCAGAAATTATACTTGAGCATAGATTCACTGAGTAGAGTTGAAAACTTCGAACGTCACTCAGCCGTACAAAACAAAATAGACCAATCACACGCTTGAAAAATTATTGACGTGATTTGTGATCAATGATAGTAATCCATTGTAACTGTCTACTGTCACCTAGCTGTCATTACGTTCTGTTACACGCATTTATAAGATATCGTTTCAATTGTTACTTATTAATATATAAATAACAGAAAGAAAACTGGATATTTGATATATAAGTATATGCAACATATTACTATTTTATTTTGATTACTGTCTAATGGTTGCTATGTATAAAGGTTTTATACAGGGTGTCCCAAAACTCAACGATAAGCCGGCACCAGTGGGTGGACCCGTTCTTCACTGCTCGAGGAAAAATAAGAAAAAAAAATATATCTAATTTTTTTTTGAAAATACTAAGTAAATTCTGAAAACCTTCGAAAATTGACACCCTATATGATATTTTCAAGTGCCACGACCACAAATTTACAAATATTTCAGATTTTTTTTTGTATCGGCAACCTAAGTAGTACTGCTATCCATTATAACCCTTACAAATTTCAGAATGCCTGTAGTTTTTACACAAAAATGAATCAAATTTCTTTTTTTCCCTAAAATTTTGAAAGATTTTTACCTTCGGTCCACTTTAAGTCATCGTGGTGTAAAAAAAAGTATGGACACTACTATGGCAAGTTTTTTCAAAAGTTGACGCAACTAACCAAGATTCCTAAATGGTAAAAACTAAACTATAATTTACTAGGAAAACGAAAATTGACATATATCTAATTTTTTTAGTCAAAAACAAAAAAAATTTTCCTTCGAAAATTTTTGATATAAATGCCACGACCACAAATTTACAAATATTTCAGATTTTTTTTTGTATCGGCAACCTAAAGTTGACGCAACTAACCAAGATTCCTAAGTGGTATAATAATCTAGGAAAACTAGTCACAAAAAAAATTATGCCTACCATTTCTAAACAAGAATCAAATTTCATAAATTGTTGTTGTTACTAGTGATCACTTTTACTGTGGTCAATAAAACATGTTTTATGTTGCAAATTCTTGGAATTTGAATATAACATTGTGCGTGGCAATTTAAACGTTAGAGAGAGATAGGTAGATACATGTTCATTGTTGAATAACAATAGTGCAGGTAAAGAAATTGCTGTTCTCATCTAAGCTAATCAGTACGCTGTGCTTCTTTGTTTACTGCGGATCGATCCATATTCAATTGACGTGGCTCTCGTATCATGCCTTTACCATACACATCGTTGGAATACGCTAATATGCACCTTGTTTATGGAGAATGCCGATGCAATGCTAACGCTGCTAGCAGACTGTATCGAGAAAGGTACCCGAATGCTCAAAGATATCCGGATTATCGAGTATTTATTAATGTGCATCAAGCATTTTCGGAGGGTCGTTTACCATCTGACAGAAGAAACACTGGAAGACCTAGATTGAAACGCGATGAAGAAGTTCTCAATGAAATAGAATACGATACAACTACCTCGGTACGTGCTATAGAAGCAGCCACGGGAATCCCAAAAAGTTCTGCACATCGAATTTTAAAACATCACAGGCTTCACCCATACCACTACAAGCGTGTGCAGACGTTATTACCGCGGGACTATCCACTCCGGGTCGCATTTTGCCGTGTGATGCTGCAAAAGCACAGGGAAGATCCCCAATTCTTAGATAAAATTTTATGGTCTGATGAAACAACCTGCAAGACAGATGGCTATTTAAATCTTCACAACCTACATAGCTGGAGCAATGAAAATCCTCACCTGATGAGACAAGACAAATCCCAATATCAATTCAAGGTTAACCTATGGACGGGCATATTAAATGGAAAAGTGATTGGGCCATTTGAGCTAGAAGGAAACGTGGATGGTAATAGCTACTTAAACTTTTTACAAAATGACTTGCCAGAATTATTAGACGATGTGCCCATAAATGATCTACAAAACATGTGGCTTCAAAATGATGGTTGCCCAGCCCACTTTGCCCGTCCTGTGCGAGAATACTTAAACCGAGAGTATCCAGGGCATTGGATCGGGCGACTTGGTCCTATCTTATGGCCACCTCGTTCACCCGATCTAAACCCGCTGGACTTCTTTTATTGGGGTTGTCTTAAAGACAGGGTCTACTCAAAACCCATTGCAACATTGGACGAGCTTCGCCAAAAAATCAATCAGGCTACGAATTATATCAATAGTGGAAGATATGCACGGAAAATAAAACGATCTTTTTTAAAACGATGTAGAGCATGTATTAATGTCGGTGGCAAACAATTCGAACATTTACTTTAATAAAATAAATGTAAAATTATTACTATTTGTTTTGATTCAATCAACATTTTTCAGCAACAAAACCTATAACTTCACAGTAAAAGTGATCACTAGTAACAACAACAATTTATGAAATTTGATTCTTGTTTAGAAATGGTAGGCATAATTTTTATTTGTGACTAGTTTTTCTAGAGTATTATACCACTTAGGAATCTTGGTTAGTTGCGTCAACTTTTGAAAAAACTTGCCATAGTAGTGTCCATACTTTTTTTTACACCTCTATAAAGAATGTAGAAAACATAGATATAATAAATTATATCAAGCGAAAAAGCCCCTTTTACTAAATAAATCCGACTATAACTTAGCTAGCAATATAATAATTCCAACAAACTGCTTACCTGAATTTTTCTTTAATAGATTTAGGATAAACTGTTCTATCGATTTGTAGTTCTATATTTGCCCGCACACTCGAATATAATAATAAATAATATTGCAAATAATGTCGTATATATATTGTTTGTGAGGGAACGCGAGTCATAACTTTAAATGTAATAATTGTCTATAATACAATTAGAAACCTAAATGTTAGTTGAGGTGTAAGAATGAATTAAGAAAATTTCTTAGTTGATGGTCTCTGGATGAAACATAACGAGGCGAAGACGCCGCCTCCTGCCATTCCCCGCCTATTCCATGTCCGGCCTAGTAATGGTACACTTGATAGCTCGACGTTATTGCTACACGTATACTGATAATTGACGGTTACGGCTTTTTCATTATAACAACGCGTCCTTTATGTGGATTTAATTTGATTCCCTTTTGTGTTGAGAACATCTTGTGGTAATGCTATTAGGTTTATGTTTATTGGGTTGCTTGGGGAAATCTGTCTTTTAATACTCTTACTTTTTAAAATAGAACACTTCTCTGTTTTTTGTTTATTTTTTCATAGTTACTACTCACCGTCTGATGTTAAGTCGCACAACTACTACCATGTGAAATGGAGAAAGGAGAGGTCTCCGATTGACAGTTGTTAACATAAAACAAGAGTAGATCCTACACATAACAATAATGATGCTATACCGAGACAGGATACTGAGGTAATTTTAATATTTTCTTTAAATTTTGATGATTTTATGTCAAAATTTAGTTTTTCTTTAACCAAGAAACTTAAAATGAAAATTTTTAAAAAGTACCTCGTACTTAATAGCTTGCAACTGCGCAATAAAAAAAAAATATGGCTAAAGCGAATAATGTCCTG
Organism: Tineola bisselliella; assembly: GCA_028551675.1. NCBI lineage: Eukaryota > Metazoa > Arthropoda > Insecta > Lepidoptera > Tineidae > Tineola > Tineola bisselliella. The sequence goes on from JAPWLS010001350.1 coordinate 70,576, forward strand.
AACAATTCCCTGGCTTCACTAAATAAACACATTTACTGCTCCCTGATATGAAGTTTAACGAAACGTGCGTTGATTATGAATATGCGATTAAAAGTTTTACCCTTGAACAGTCTCTGTAGAGTAATTTTCGTTTAGTTGAAATTTGGTCCCAGAGAAAACATTTTGCCTTATTACATTTTAATTATTCCCATAGGAGTGTTTTATTCTATATCGTATTCTACATTTAAAGGCCAACTCGACTAGACACTATGACTGACATTAATTAAAAAGTATATCTGACATTTTCATGTTAGCTACGTTCATATCGTGGTTATTTTATACGATTGGTTTACTAAATATAATGCAATTTTTTAAATATAATTATAATGTATTATAGTTTATTGTTGAGATTTTATAAAATGCGAGATACGGGAGCTTTTAGAAACGCATGTCGTTGGTCAATAGGAAATGACTGCGTTTAACGACCAATGAGATTTCATATTGGAATGTGGTTCTTTTTGTTGGTTGTTTATATAGCCGATACATATTATGACAAATCACAATCTTCCTACATTTTCTCCCCCTTTCCATAGTCAATGATCCGAAACTTAAAGATGACCATCCAGTGACTGGACAATTAATTTTTTCTTTACATTTCTTGCATTAGACAATTTTCGTCTGTCTCTTTCCCTTTCCTACTCAAAGCGTCGATTCATTAAGGTACTATCAATTTGAGTTACAGATCTTTAAAATACAGATGCAATAAAATATTTCACCAAATTCTCAACTGAATAAAGCTAAAACTTTCTGACACATATCGACATAATAATCGGCACGTGCAAGTTACAACCCAGCGCAGAAATTTAATTATAGAATGTGACAAACTCAAGTATGTAGTTCGATAAAATCAAACTGTCGCTTGCTAACATGATTAATTCAGGACCCAATACTTCAGTTGCTTGATTAAATTTCACCAAGTTACAAATGTATTCCTTAAGTTGCAAATGGTCGAATTCGACATGTCTTATATTATTATATTGTTCTTATCAAATTGCTAAATACACGAACATGTAAATTAATATAAATATAAAACAATAAAAATTAAACATTTGTTCTAGATTTAAGTGATATAAGAATTGTCTTTGTCCTGAACACACAGTTCAAGCTAGCATAGTGAAGGCGACTACTCCCACAAAATAATGCGCTCATTGACCATACTCCATCTCTAATATTAAGGGAAATACAATCACATTCCGGGTTAATGAAAAGGTGAATATTAATATCTAATAGTTAATTGTAGTGGTATTAAAAAATAGTTCTATAGAATAATAGAATGTTCTATAACTAATTCAAAGCAACGGGTTTTTAAAATTCTTTTTTAATGAATGTATGTGAAATGTGTTAAAAAGCAAATATTCAAAAACTCAGATTAAAATTATAAATCATGTTAAAATGAAAAGTAAACTCAACACGTTCGTTAAAACATCACTGAAAAATTTCATAAAATATGTCGCTTTTATCCCAAAACAATTCGAAATAAAATTAAGAAGGAATAAATTTGTAAAAAAAAGTGGAATGAATGAACGGCGAGGTCATGACGGAGAGTACATTGTGACGATAAATTATTTTTCGTGTTCGTTCACCACCCCAATATAAATCCTTTTTCTGGATTTATGACAAAAAATTCTTCACTTTTCATTGCGTATTTTTAACAAACATCCATATTGATTTATCTATCGACAGGAGCAATGTATAGTATAACAAAAAACAATACTTACACATTTTAGTATAGCATCACAAACTTTTGTTAATTCATTATTTAAGAAACAAATTTTACATTAGTCATTGAAATGTTTCTATTTATTTCAATATATCTCTCTGTATATAGAGCTAGCCAGAGACAACAAACTACTATCTTCTACTATTTAACAAAGTCTTGTAGAGATTTTGTCTATGACACAACTCAATTGTCTTCACTACTAGAATGAAAGGGGGTGTCTTTTACTCTTTGTTTTCATTCTATGTCTTCTTCATTTTTATTGAGAGAAGACGTAGTGTCATATAAGTCGTCGTTTCTAACACTTTAATGACTTTCATTACAATTTAATATTGCATTTGAAATAAATTAACAAAATGTATTTTGAAATATCTATTACAATATAAATTGAAATTTTCTATCGTTTGATAGTTTATTTACATCGCAACAACCACGAAATGTTAGACAGAAATAGCATTATGAAACTGTTCGTGACATTTTCATTGTAACTATTTTAGAGTTTGGGTTAACAAATTAATAATACAAAGCTGACGGCTTATTTTCAAAAATGACAATTTCAATTATTCATATTTGCTATATTGAATACAGGCACATATAAATACAATATACCTATTACATTACTTTTAAGTACATACAAATATTTATTTGTACATTTTAGTTGTAATATTGAGCAATCCATATATTATTAAGTCGTATAATTAAACATAGTACTGTTTTATCTGCTAATTGTAATACCACCCAAAATTTCCCTACAACACCACACAGAATAAATGTTGATGCGCTTACTACAGTAATATTGACTTGCGTCAATTATTAAGAACACCAGTACAATGGTTAGTGACCCATACCTTCATAAAATAAACGACATTTTAGACGTAATTCATTTATCTATTGATACCTACATGACATTAATGCTCTACAATTAATTAGTAATTTTTTACTAAAAACAAATAGTTTAGGTACTTTTGAGACGATCGATATATAGGTATAGATAAATAGTTACATTTGTTTATTATATCTTGTTTACTACAGTGTTGGTCTATTAAATGGGAAATAATATCTCATCCGTATGGTGCAAACTGTTGTACAACGTGGTAGACAGTACAAAGCGTTCAATTGTTATTAATTTAAAAATTAAATATTCTACTCGCTGTTCTGAGACAAAGAAACTTTTCTATTATAATTAAAACGTTTCGTTGTTATTATTTGTAAACAAAAATAAATAACAACGTTGCTTAATTATTTTTAAAGTTGACAATAATTTTCTGCAACAAATGAGTCTCCTATTTTATTTTGCGGGTTAAACCAGAAGGATTATACTCGGACAATTTATTTCGAATGAGGGACTGCTTTTTGCCATTAACCTAATGTGTAAATAAATGTGTGTAATAATTAAACAGAATAGAACGACGTGAAACTAATTGCGTTTAAACCCTTTACAATTTTGTTAATGTAAACTTGTTTCAAACAATGTTCGCGGAATTGAGTCAGTTTGTTTTTAATAATGTAGATAAAAATATACATTTACTTTTGTACTGATTAAAATACCTTCATTTTGCTTAATGGTTAAATGTGCATTTATTATATTTAGGGGACGGAAGAGGTTTTATACATGAGTAATAAAACTAAAAATTATTAATGTTGAATAGTCATTTACACTTTATTTTCAATTAATGACTTTTTCAATGTGATATTTAGACAAATCAACGATATTTTTTACTGCGTTAGAAAACCTATGGCAACAATGAAAATTGACAGCTGGAGATCGCGTGGAAGAAGCCTAAAACATTCGCCTGAACCTGGAGTTTATCATTGACAGGTAAAATAACAAAAGAAGAAAGATATGTTAATATGCTAGTTTTTTTAATAAGTTATACGTATAAAAAGTCTAGTTTTATTGAAGTTACGAAGAGAGAAGAGATTGGCCGATAGTCATTTATTAATTGATGCCTTAAACATTTTGCAGTCATTTGGTATATCGCCATTATGGCGTTTATTTTAAGTCTTGAAATATTATTATATAAAAATTTAAGTCGTAAAATATTGAATTATTATTTCTTTAATATATTAACGTTATTACTAGTTCTATATAAATAACATTAACCACAAATTAGTGTTAATATTTTAGTACATCAAGCCCATCGTTTTAAGCGTAATAATAGACAATAAAAGCATGTAATATGCATATACTGATTTTAATTTTCATTATCATTGTCCGGTTGTTAATAAAATCTTGTTCAGAATATAAATAGTTTGAATACAATGAAGCATTTTGATGAATGATGCAACCAAATTCATTAATCACGTGAATAATTTTATTGAAATTTTGGATATACGCCAATTAATTTTGTCTCGCTGTATGTGCTTTCAATTGAATTGTAAAAGCGTGTTATTTACATAATTATGCGCGATGTTTAGTCGCCTGAGACGATTGCTGTTTGTCATTTTCAATTAATTAATTGAATAATACATGTATACATTTGTAAAATGTATACACCTGGACACGTGCTCTACAAATATGACAACTATAGATCTCTGTTTGATGTTAAAGAAACAAAAAAATGCGTGTAATGATCGTATAAAGAGGGTTATATTGACAGACATATATTTATGTGGATAAATGACTATTGTGTTAGTCATTTTGTTGTAATGTCTGTCCTGCTTATCCTTTGAATATAGATACTGGCGATATTAGATTTAACACATAAAAGACACCTAAAATCTACAATTTTCTGCTTTAATTTGATAGTCTGGCTCATCGCCAAACTTTCATATCGGCTTATGATAATTTGCACTTAATTTTAGTTTAATCTACCTGCATACTATTCAGTAATTGCTAGTTACTAAGGTGAAATATATAGACAATTTTTTTGTTTCTCGATTTTAATAACCAATAAATAGTAATACTGTAGAATACATAAATTTTCAAGAAATATAAACGTATACACATATACACACACATCTATTAGATATTATATATATATATATATATATATATATATATATTGTATATATAATACAAGAGTTTAATTGGTCAACAAAAAATAAAGTAATGTCACTTCAATTTTTTTTTAATTTTTTAAAATTATATTAACGTCCTTATGCATAGTTTTGATGTGTGTAGCACTTCAAACAATTTTATGCATGTATGAAAAATTCAAAACTCTTTAGTGAACAATGGGTTTTAATAGTAAAATATCAAACAACGTACTGCTACTGGTGTAGTTGTCATACATACAAATTGTCAAATGTCATTTATGCATATGTTTCAAAGCTTTGAAATATGCGAGCGAAACTCAAGTGTTACTTTACATTTATTGTTATTTTTGGAGCCCGAAACATCGCTACAGGAATAAACAGGAGCAAAAACAACAATTGTTATAAACTAACTTTCATGCAATCAAAATCAAAAGTTGTGCTGTCGATGTTAAAAAATGTTTATTTTAGGATTTTGTTTTCAATTTATACCCTAAAATATTTATAATTAAAGTTATCATTGTGTCAAACAATTAAGTTATAAATTGCATTTGAATTTTTAAAATTTAATAAACAATTTTTTGTCATATGCAATGAGCCACCAAAATACAATATCCACATCACACAACATCAGATTTTAAAATAACTAATCGAATAAAAGGACCCTAAGTGTAAGCAAGATCGTTATGTGACCCTATAGAATTACAAATTCCCATTCATAGTACTTAGGTTGCACCTTCCATTTATGCATGCTTAATTATACAGTGTAATCGGAATGTATCGCATGCTATTTAGTAAAGGCGTCTCTTGGCAAGGATTGTACATATCGTTGAACGGTCAAGCAAACTTGCCAACTAGCTACACGCACTCTTGCCAACAATCTGAGCCGTTATCTTGCCAGTATTTCCATTGAGTGTTTCGTTATGCTGATAAAATTCAAAAAAAGAAGTTCACATTGTAATATTTGCACATGTAATTTAAAAAGAGATGCATGATAAATCCATTTGGAGGTATTCCCTATGCGATTCCAATAAGATTTTAAAGTATTACTAATTAGCTTTTCTAGGCCCGACTACTTTCAATCTATCCTGAAACACGACTAGGTCACTTTATGAATGTTTTACTTGAAAGCGATACGGACGACAAACTGAACTAATGACTATTTTTATAATATCACGTGTGGAATTAAAACCAAAAACATATCAACAAAAAAATCCATGTCAAAGCAATTCATCTCCTATCAAACTGAAATCACTTCATACGAAGATCGTATCATCTATGAGTGCATTTGTTACACGCATTGTCCAGTCTCCCCTCTCACAGCGAGTCCGAGGGCAGAAAGCCAACGAAAAATAACAACAACTTCATTTGAATACTATGAAAAGCCAAACGTATGCATAATTCATAGAGGAGCATAGTACACTTCATTATTGTTTTTTGCATTGCACTGTTTGGTTGTAAAAGTTATTTTGATTTCTTTGTCTGAGATTTTTATTTATTGCTTTCTATAACAAAAAAAAAGCTAATTGCAGCTATTGTTTTATGTTTTATAATTTAGTTATACGCGACATTTTACTATATGGTGCCTTGTATCTGCAACATAATGTAACGAACTATTAATGGAATTCTCTGAAAATGTAGGTACTACTCGAGTTGTCTAGGAATGTTGTATGGGGGTTTTATTATTAATTAAATTTAAGTAAGTTAAAAAAGAAATTTGAAAATCGAAATTTTTTTTATTTCATATTTCGATAGTTTAGATATTCAAAAATATCGTCCTAAAAGGATTTTCCAAAATTCAAATTATTTTCAAACTTATAGCCGTTTTAGTGACGTGGCACCTCGACAGGTTTGAGCGGACGACAACAACAACAGGGGACTAGACGCCCGTGCTACATGCGTATGAATAACTATTTCTCGTTCTTTCTATTATACTTTCAGTTTACTACATGCTAAAAATAGTCAATACGAAGTAGAAGAAGGTCCAATGTATGAAGCTGGGATGACTGATTAAGAGAATGTAAGTGATATGTACTATTCTATCAGTTACGCTGCCTGAAACTTAACGTAAAACTTTGAACGCGTTTTTCTCAAAACTACTTTTTTCGATGCGGTTGTCAAGATATCTTAAATTCTAATCAACCGATTCACTTGAAATTTGGCATGAACATTCTTTAAATATCCCTCTATGGCACGAAGCAGCAACAACTTGAAATTCTAATTTTTTATATTTTTAAAAAATTCGAGAATGTTAAAAAATTAGTGAAAAAATCGATCTTTACTTTTGAGTATCCGCCATTTTTCGAAAAATTATTTTTTTTCAGTTTTCTTGCTTCATGCCATAATTACATTTGTACTAATCAAGAATCCGGCAAATTTTTTTTTTTCAGACAACCACAAGGGTAGAAATCTTGACAACGAGGACGCAGCCTAAATTTCTCCCCCTCTACTTCAAGGACGCATAACTTAATGAAAAATTATTATTATTTTTTGAAAATTATTTTGTGTATTCTTCAAATATAAATAAACAAATGATAAAAAAATCGATAATAAAAATATCAATGGTTTTTTTTTATTAATTATCAAAAAACACTCGAAATTCGGGCCTCTAGACTAGAAGACCCCCTTAATAAATTTATTTTTGTTAAGTTACTCTCTTTCTTGAGTTACGGGTTAATAGCTAGTATTGTACGTTACAATTTATTATATAAACAAATTATTATTATGTAAAATCTGTTCCATTTCCATTTCATTAACATTTTAATTTGTACTCAATCGGACAAATGCCGTTCAAAATGATGAAAATGGTCGGATAATTATACCTACTGATATCGGTCCTTTTATTATTATCGTGATTAAATTTAGATCTATGTAATAAATAGATGTTAATCAATGGTCAAATATAGAAGGAAAAAACACGTAAATTTTTATGTAATATAGATTTAATAGACATATATACAAAATCAGAAGACTTCCAACTATTTGTAACATAAATTCAAGTAATTGATTGAAATATCGAAAAAGAATGTCCCCACATACAATTTAAAGATCTCCCCTCTGATCGGATTTCTTTGAGAAAAACTTAATTTCCGTGTAGCAGGTTCTTAACTCCCGCTGCAATCAGATTTGGGGGATTCACACAAACCAACCATTGGGGTAGAAATTAATGGACTTGATCATTAGGCTTAAGTGCCAATTTACTTAATGTGACTTTATGAAATGTTATTTTTTTAAATCCTACTTACCTTAATTACTTACGGCTTCCCTCTGTCCTTTTCCTATTCATAAGAATGTTAAAATTTATTTCCAGAGATTAATTAACCTGCTATTTTGAAATCTAATTCATTGATTATGTTTTTTATTGTTTTATTTTTAAATTTTACTTTTATTATTGTAGAAGTGTTCATTAATTAATAAAAAATAGCAAACTCTGAACCGTTCCAAATTTAAAGTACGTGTTGACCTACATTAAGTAGTGCTTCTAGATTCGTGTTCTGGCTTTCACGTTCTATCCTGCAATTTCCTCCAATAAGAAGAGATCCGGTGAGTTGCGGAACAAAAGGTAGGTAGAGTGAAACACGAGCGGGCCTCCGGACTAAGAGGAAATAGGCTCGTTAACTTTTCAATTTTCTAACGTAAGCTGCCCGAGTAATAACTCATGAAGTGTGACCATGGATTCCATGAACTTTTTTATTAGTAACTATAGTGCTATAAATGTATGTATAATAAATACATATATTATAGTATAAGTATATGTAAAATGCAACTTACTACATTTATTTTCGTATACTTTGTATACCTAGATACTAATTTTATTTACATTAATTATATTAAATAAGCTACTGTAAATTGTTCAATATAAATATACCTATTTATATTGAACAAGCTATGATTGACGCATTCCTTGTAACTTCTTTTCGTCATATTTAGTTTTTAAATATGTTCGCTTATAACTAATATTTATAGAATCAATACTAAGAATAATGTAAGTTATATTCACTGTCGAAAAACATAATGAAAATGAAAAGTATGGCCATCCTATTTGCCTAGAGTGGTGACGGGAGTAAAGCTACATGTGGTTTATTAACTAGTTACTATTAACTATAGGAAAAGAAAAAAGGTTTCATAATGGCTATCTACATCGCTGTCTGAACGAAAACTTTTTTAATTTTTCTTATAAGTGAAAAAAAAGTTCAGGGCATGTCAGGTCATGCGAGGAAAATAGTTTATTAATTAAAGTTGTTCCGACATGTTTTTTAGTTTTATTTTACATTTATATACTTTATTATGGCATATTAATATTTTTCCTTGTAATAAACACAGCAGGTAGCGCCATTTCTGTCGAGAGAATAGTATTTTAGATGACAAACAAAGAAATATTTTTTTACTAAACAAATTGAAACATAACACGTGTACCTACATGTGCTTTTTACTAATACCAATGATTAAATTTTATACCTCAAATCAGCATACATGTTACATCGACATGAAAATTGGTTATATCGTATGAAAATTCGTCGACTCGTTCGCCGTCGGTTGCCCACCCATTACACGCGTTATTTGATAAAGCTGCGGATAATGAAATTTCTGCGTTAAAATTTCCGTCCAAAAATAAATTCGAATATACGCCGAGTCTGGCTAAATCCTTCATAACCATATCTATTGTAAACTGAGATAAAACGCTTTACTCTGCTTCGACCATTGTTGGTTATAAATCAAAATGTTAAATACCAGCCGTATTATGTTCGTTATAATATACTGAGGAGGTTTCACTTACTAGACATGTAATAACATGAAATACGAGGCTACTACGCATTACGAACATTTTTAAAATTCTTTATTAGGCGTTCCAACACGTAATCATACTCCGTCTGATATTAAAGGTAAACACAGGTATTAAAGTACACTGTTTAAATTAATATTACAGATTTTTTATACCCTAATATTTCCAATTAGATTCTAAATTATTATATTACTATTTATTTTTTATAAAGAATTTAAAATGGTTTTAAAAAATTTTAAAACCTGATTTAGCTTCCCCAAAAACATATTTTGATAATCATTAGAGGCTCTGTCGCTAATCGCTGAAGCAAGTTTGTTTAGGTAGGACCGTCCTTCTGAAAATGATTGTGATTATACAAACGACGAGAGAAAATTAATTAACTTGTTCATTAAGCTTAAGTGGGATTGTCTCTAATGTCAGTGGGGGAAGTAAAAAATAATGTTTATGCCTTCGGGTCGCCAAAACAAACATAGCGATTTTTTTATTATTGATTTTTCATACAGCAACTCTACTGCGTTTTATATTCTGTCTATGAACAGTGGGCTTATCACGAATTTAGTCTGGCTTTCGAATCGAGCTGTCACAAGTAAAACGGATCCGTTAGCAATCGGGATCATGAATTTTTACTAACGACTAACGAGCACCAGCAATCTATCAAATGAACGAAAGATTGACAAAAAGTATCTAAAATATTGTAGTTCCAAATCCGCACGCGGTGGCGCTGCTCAAATTTCCATACAAATCGCTTGAAGCGAACTCGGTTCGAAAGCCAGACTAAAATTCGTGATAAGCCCACAGATATGATTGGCTGTTGCCTGTAATGTGATTACCTAATAAAACAAGATTATCATTCAGCGGTCTTATACTTCCAGAGTAGTACCAAAACGCGAAAAGCATATGTCAAACTTAAAATGGTGGTACAACCTAGATTATATATATAATAATATTAGTTAAAACATGTTTGTGAGTAAATTTAGACATCAAGAAATCTATTTTTATAAATTTAAAAATGTAGGTATACTTAAATAAATTACAAAGCACCATTTTCCTTATGCAGAAAATTACGTACGTAATAACCGACCTGATTAGCATACCGCTTTCAATCTAACTTGAAGCTATATTAATTAAATAGACACGGAAACACGCTCACAAGAAACACGTACTCGTATATTGTATTGAATAACTGAAACCTACTGAAAATCCAATATCGTGTTTTGCTAACTAACGTTATATTTCTGTACCTACACGTTATTGAGACTTTCATTAAATGCTAGTAAAATAGTATATAAAGTCCATTTGGTAAAATATACTAGTGTAGAGTACATTTCAAAGAGTAACCCGTTAGTCAAATAGTAGTAGGTACCTAACCCATACCGATATTAACCCCATTCCCAATTCAATATTAATAACTCAACTCGATATTTAAATTAAATCCAATTTATATTTACACCATTTACAAACAACATTAGTAACAAACTAAACTGTATAAGCCCGCTGGTCTAATAATGTAAGCGTAAAAACTTTGTTCCTGGCGTTTTCTCTAGTATATTTCGTTTGTGTTTTAATTTTAATATATGGCGTAAATGAAAATAAAGCACCTAATTTAATAGACTTTTTAAAAAATAATCTGAATAATAAAATATAAGTATTATTATTGTAATGGCGTAATAAAACATAATCGGTCTAAAATAGACTTCATCGAAGTAGTATCGTAACAGGTCTAGAATATACCATTAAACTGTCAATAATTAAGACAAATGAAGAGGTCAGTACAGCACATTACGAGCGTGACATGAAGTGCGCGAGTGACATGACCCAATTAATACATGCACTTGTTTGCATGAACAAGACTTCTGATTCGAAGGAAGTTTAGTTTATGAGATGTGTCATTTGCACTCCGCCCGTTTCGTCATTTGAAATTGAATTATATTTTTAAACACTTTAAGAGCATCGTGTCATATTTAGACTATGACTTTCAGTTATTTTTCTTTTTTTACACAACAATTTGTTACATATAAAATTAGTTTAACCTTTAAGCACCGACGTGCATTTTTTGTAACGTTAGTACCGACGTGAGGCCTGAGAGGCCTCGTCGGAATTTCAAATCGTAATTACTCACCAAATGCACGCGCGACGTCATGCCTTCCTGTTTCGATGTCAAAGTGGGCACTGTTCTTGCAGCTACAGAAAAGCTGGGATCAGAATTTGGCGGGGAAAGGGGTAAAGTAGCGAGTCAAGTGCCTGCCGGGGCCTGTCAGACCGCACGTCGGTACTTAAAGGTTAACATTCTAAAAGTAGCTGTCTGATAAAGGATAGATAACATCTGACGCAGACTTAAAATGGTCGTTGACATCTTGAAAGTCAATAAATTAATATTCATTGGCTTGACACTAATTCACCGGGTAAATGCTCAGACACGTCATTTTCTTTCCCCCTAGCAACGATAGCGTCCGCTAATAAAGAATAATATTTGGTTTAGACATTATCCCGATAAGACGATCTTCGGGAAAATATTATTTTTCATATTAAAGCTTCTTCTGTTTTGATTTGTTTTTTTTTTTGTTTTGTTTTTTGAGTTCACTAAGACATTCTTTTGTTATTAAATTGTTTCCTCTATTTAAACTACTATTTTTAAATTATCAATTTTGTATATTGTCTGCTAAAAGGTCATGAATTTTTTTGGGTATTAATTTCTATTTTATTTACAATTTTTAATTTCATGTATTATTACGTAGATAAATACGAACAAATAATTCAAAATTAAAGAACACGAACATTTTGACTCAAAAAATTCCGTTCGAAGTTTTAGTTAAAATTCCACTCTCTTAGAAGTTATTTTTGACTTGATTAGAACTTGACCTGATTGTTTAATGATGCGTAACTTGATAGAAATATTTATTTTAACATTTGTGAATTGTTATAATGTTATAAATACAGGAAGATGAGGTGATATGTATATAATTAATACAAAGAACTCTTTCGCCGCGACCACTGTAACCACGATCACTGTAATTTAATAATAATTTTCACATTATTTTGTGGAAGCCTTAAAGCGTTCTATAAAAGTTAATACAATGAATAATGGCTATTCCTAGAGCAAAGGGAGATTTTTGGTCTTTTAATAGAATATCCATGAAATTCTGTTAAACTCTAGTTAAAGCGGTAAACGTAATGGGCAAACTTTGGGGCCGACCACACTTTGTTTGGTTCCCAAAATACAGCTTAATTATCTACGTCGAGAGACTCTTAATTACGATGTCCCTCAGCGACATTGAGTGGACCCATCCTTCTATAGAAATATTACTGGACTGGACAAAATTAATTTGGTTTTACAATTCTTCGTCATATGAATATCTTTAGATACATACTAAAATGCAATTAATAAAATGAGTTTCTTATGGTATAATAAATACATTCAGCAGTTCTTATAAAAAAATCATAAATAAATTAAAAGAAGTGGAAGCAATATCTAATTTACGATTGTATCCTCAAGGGATATTAGAGTTATTGAGTAATAACACATAATATTTGCTATCACAATTTAAAAAAATACATAAAAAGTTGCAGACATATTCGTAATGATATTAATTCAGTCTGCCATCCTGGGTATTACCACGGGAGAGTACCACCGCCAACAATCGTGAAGTGACCTAGTCGCTTTTGGGTCATGAAACCCATCTCATGTCGTATTAGCACCCTATAATTACTATAAAAATATATTATTACTTAAGTCTATCTCAGTATACTTATATCATATAACATTGTAAGATGCAAGTTAGTGAAATGCACCGACGACGATTTGTCTAAGTTTAGCTCATGAACGAAAACAGAAGCTTTACGACAGATTGAGAATATCTTATCTCATGTATAATTCACGGAATCGTGTTTTCAAATAGTTCCTCAAAGTTGGATGCGTCTAAGGCGAAAAGAAAGGCGAATGCAATAGCGCTTGAGATATATAGCAATTTTAAGAATTAATAGCAAAAACTATTTTTCGGGAATTAATGTAGTATATGTTATTTCAATCGGAAATAACCGAAATTAGGACCTCTGCTAAGAAACCTATGCATTGAGACCGATTATTTAACTACAATATAAGCTTCTCTTTAAAAATAAGATTATATTAACTGGATATAATTAGCAACAGTGATACATTTGAATCTGCGCTATAATAGCATAATTTAAACGCTGGTGTGGTAGTCAGAACCTTAACCAAGGAGAAGTTTGGCCATAATGCATTTCGTTGGCACTGTTTGTTCCACGTGAAAGATTGCCTCATGTAAATGAATTGTGCACAACTTTCTGCATTTATTAGTTAATGTTTTTAGATTTATACACGATAACAGCTTTGTTTTGTCGGATTATTTTGAAATCGGATATTTAAAATATAAAAAATAAGCTTTCGCGCAGATTTCGTATGATTCTAGTTTTAAATGATAAATTAATATAGATATTAAATAATTATTATGTTAATATTAATTTACTATTGTGCTCATTCGGTGAATTCCTTTATTATTATTATTTTTTTAATTATTAATAAAATTTACAACTTTTGAAAAACAATCTACAACACAAAAATCAAAAACATAATCATTAAAAAAACTAATTAAATAGTTATATACGCATTCAATTCATATTTTAAACGATAAAAGAGAAAAAAGCACGTAATGTATTAAATGAAGGAGTAGATTTAAAAGTGGGTTTTAAATTTGAGTTTTCTAATTATTTGCTGACCACGTGAACCATATGAAGTGGACAATAAATTTTAATTCGAGGTCTCTGTCGCCTCGACATAGAAAGTTGTCATAGAATGGTTTTTAATAGATAAGCCACTTAATCACTAATGTGTTTAATATAAATCGTTATTTTATGCGTTTCATTGTGGAAATATTAATATTATGGACTACTTTATAGTGTAACACCAACTTTGATATCGGTTTACCACAAGTTAGCACTAAGACGGAAGCTATTGTAGTTTGTAGGCAACATTAGACGGAAAAACTATTACATATTAAAAAAGTTTTTAAATTTTAGACATCAATTGCAATCGATTTTATTATGTTTAAAAAATGATTTTATTAAACAATAATTAGTTATGAAAGGTAAATACTTACTTTCTCATCTACAATTGCATAATCTACGTGAAAGTCCTGGCCACAGTCCAAAACTCGCTAATGGAATTTTGTTCGTCTGTGACCAAGCTCTTCACTTCTATCAAGTGTAGAGTACTTCAATGTTAAAATTATGCAGCAATTCTTGGAAATGCATCCTTTTACTCGAAGCATCCTTTCAATGTAGACATATTTGCGAAACAGCCAATCGCTGTCTCCATTATGTTTGCTTGCAACTCGAAATTTTAATAACTCAAATGACGGAAGTGAGTTATTATAGTTTGTACTTTAAGTAACAAAAACACAAATATATTAAATATCCAGAACTTTTTTTTATTAATTCGGTAATATATAAAAAAATATTTATAAATAAATCTGGGACCTCTATGCAAGAAATTAGTGTAACCACAGACGCGGTATTTATGATTTAACTGAATTAAAATATTGCATTTGATTTAGTTTAGTGCGACATTTCACATAATTTGATTATTGCATATTATGTAAGTATATAATTTATTTTAAAATTCAATTACAACATTTCAAATTTTACTTAAGATAATAACTCTAACTCTGTCCATCCCATTTAAACATAATTTAAAAGAAGCTATAAGACAAATAAAACGTAAATTTTTTTTTAATATCATTTAATTATGACTAAAAAGAAAAATTTTATCAAAATGTTGATAATGTAAATTTCTATAAAAAGCATTAACATTTAGACCTGAAAGACTATTCTAATTCCCAAACAAGTCGTGTCTTAAAATATAACGTAACTCGATCCATGATCGGATCGCATCGAGCAAATGACGCTCGTCAGGTTTTCAATTTAGCGGAAACTGGCGGAGTAATGGTGCCGGATGTTACGCTTCATTTATATATCTATACCTGTTCTTTATACAGCAGACTTGTTTGTTAGGAATTTAAAGTTTCAGTTTTACATGCAACTTTTTATATAGTAAGTTTAGCTTGTAATCTTCCTCGGTAGCGCAGGAGTTTGTTCGACGCTAGTTCCCTTTACGATTTCCAATCGAAATAAGAGTCCATTTTTGTAATATCATCTAAACATATTGTAAATATGGTAATTAAAAATGACATCATTTCGAGTTTAAAACATCTGGACTCATATAAATGCTTAGCATAATTATAGCATAGGCCCTGAGAGTTTGGAGGTAGCGTTTTGATGTAAATGTAATATACGAGTAGGTATTTATAATTATTGTTGTATGTACATATAATAGGTATGTATAATAATTATTATTTAAAAACTTCATACGTATGATAATCTCATATGCTTTATCATTATTATTAATAATATAGCTCTCACAACCGATCAATCCCGTGACGTGGGTTATGTAGATATTCTGTGACAAACATCGTTGTAGAGTAAATATTTGCGCAGAAAAATATCCATTGTCTATGATCATTAAGTAAGATGGAACTTTACAAAATAACTTCCGTTCTCTTTAAGTAAATTTATCAAAACGTCGACATTTTGCCACTCCTGACAATTTGTCTCGTCGATCATTTGTCTAAGTATATTTCGACTGTGGAGCGTATCTATAGAATATACACACATACCTATATTCACATCGAAGATCCGGATAATTAAAAAACATATTCATCATATTATATGCATGCAACCGGGAATATAGATATTAAATAAATTAAAGACATTACAAACAAAAGATCAAACACTGAATTATGAATGTTTTTTTTATAAATATTAGTAATATATAGTATACATAACTAATACCATTATTAAGATACTCTTTGCTGTACAATGATAACGTTTTTATATATGGTGTTTCTTATATATTTTTTTTACGTTAATACAAAACATGGAATCATTAGTATACACTATAAATACGGGTTAAAGACTCATCTGCAATGGACAGTGTTGAAGGAAACCACAAAAACAGACACTAGCACTGTCTAGAAGGAGATGATTGATGATCTTATAACGTAACGTGAATGACATCACAAAGTTTCTCTTCTACTACTACTACTTCTACTAAAGTACTTGTTCTAGATTAATTACGTTCTATGTTATAATTAGCTGTAGTACTATAATTTACACAATTAAAAAAACAATAGACGGACTAATGATGGTTATTAAACAGTTTATTGTAGTAGAATTGGAGTAGGTTTTTTTGATATTTAAACCCTTGGTATTAACCCTAGACATCAGAGGCCGTTATTATAAGAAGAAGAAGGGTTGAGAAGGAACTTAGTTACGTTTTAAGATTTGTTTGATAATTACTCTTGAATTTAGATCACGCTCGGCAATAGATACGGTATTTAATAATTGTAGAAAATATGTGACGTAAAGTTGATTTAAAGAAGGGCTTTTGTTAGCTCTAACAATAAAGCGCACACTCTGCATTGACAACCCTCTCTAAAAGATTCCCGCCAACAAGGGATTTGTTGAAGACTCTATATTTTATTAAAATGTTCAAAGTAGGGTTACTGTTTTGACAGTTATGTACGAGTAATAATGCGATACATATAGAAATTGTTCTAATAGGTTTATTACGTATTTCAAATTAGATACCAGTAACAATTTACGTGTTTAATTGTTCTTTTTGGACAACAATTATGTATATTAGATGTAACGGACTATTTTGAACTTGACCTGATTTCAATCGCTTAGTCGTAGTAAACTGTATAGACTTTATTAGATTGAAACTTATATTTAACACCCAATAGTAAATAATAAATATTGTCCAAGAATATTCAGAGACAAGGAACTCCTTACATATAAATAGATAATGACACAATTCTTTGATAAAGTTAAGACCCTACTTAATTGACAACTTGAGTGACACATAACTCCAGAGTTCCTCCTTCTACATTCAAACGTTTGAATAATTCACTTATTAGGAAGGTGCGTGAAGTTATAATTTCCTTTTAGTTCACATATTAAAAGTTATAAGTATTTTGGTACTTCAATTTGCAAAGTTATTACATACATGTTACATAAACGCAAAAGTTTATTCTGAATTGAAGGAACCGTGTTAAAGTTATTTATTATTAGAACTTCGAAAATATGTATTATTTACATTTATATGTATTCCACTTTGAATTAAATATACCTACTAGTATTAGTACAACGATGTCAAGAAACATGTGAGCAATCCGCGGCCAGAGTCTTTCTTTGTTTATTCATAGAGTAATGCGAAAACCAGATAAGAAAGAACATGTCGTTAATTGAAATGCGTTTACAACTACATATTTCGTTGTCTGTTATTTTTAAAAATAAGAACTAACATTGCTTCACTCAGTTCTCATAAAAAATTGGTCGTCTACAAGAAATTACTTATAATCACATGGCCATCAATTGCTCTAATTAATTTTATTTGAATTATTTTTTAAAAGTTTCTGTATATTTACATAATTATAGTAGGATGTATAAGACGATTATACTATTTATTGTACCGGGAAAAGTACTGATTAGTCCTTATTATTAGGACTAAAAACGTAAGCACAATATTAATTTTCCTCTTAACTTCTCTAATACATTTAACTCAATGGTGAAACATTAGAATTTTATCTGGAATTGCAATAAATATTCAAAAGAACATTGTTCTTTCGGAAGTCAACGCGAACCTGAAATAGCTCGCAGGCATTTGAGCAATACGTCCTATTCGTTGCACTTTCACTTTTAATAACCCTCGGACCCCTGTTTAATATAGAGTTGGGACTCAAGAACCCCCGGGGCTCACGTTTACAGGAAAAAGGGGGCCATTATTACCAGATGCCGGAAATTCGTGACTGAGATTTTATTTGCCCTTCAAGTGTTCAGCTTAAATTTTGAAGATTTAAGAACTTAAATTGTATGATAAAATTTGATCATATCGCTTAGACATTAGAGATGATGTTTTTTAAACAGTTAAATTAATTTAAAATAGCAATCAAAGTGATTCTGTGTTAAATAAAACAATCTAAGGCGACTTTCTGCTTTTAATGAAACTTATATACGCAATTTAAGCCAATTTTTGATCAATAAATAGCACTTCAAAAATTGAATTATCAGCTCTTAATAAATCAAATATTGTATCGTATATCATTAGATTATATTTATTATTACTTTAGAAAGCAACTAAATTAGAATTGAAAGGGGAAATAAAGAATTAATAAAAATATCCAAGTAATTTGAAATTTTGACGTGCACCACTCAACAAGCCTGTCCGGGAATCGCGTAAATTTTTTATTAAGAGAATTACGGACCACGTTTTGTATATCGTGACTCGTGAATAATTCTAGAAAATTGGCATATGTTTAGTATTTTTTTTGTTATTTCGACCAATAATAGAGTTTCTTTCAAGTAGTTTTTGTAAAAGGATATATCTTAATATATATAACGCCTTCTAGTAGAATAAGTATGGGTATCACTTATTGTTATTTTATGATAATAAATATTATAGAAACCAAACTTGAGAATTCCACGCAAGAAATGGTAATTATAAGTATTATATAAGTATACAGTATATAAAAGAATTAATTTATTTGTAGACTAATTCAGTACAGATCGATATCAAAGAGATTATTAGTATATAATCACGTCGACTACAATTTCAATTATTAATTCATAGTTTTAAACAAGTTCTGTCGTGGTCGGATCAAAGTGCAATTTGTTGTGAAGGTATAACATAGTCCCTTTTGCGGTTGACCGAGTTCATCAAATTTTCATAGTATAAGACCTAAAAGTAGCCTTTTAGTGGGATATTATACGTTCGCTAATCATAGGGAATTGATAAAATTGATAGTTGTTCAGTCGGCTTTCATTTTCCTAGTAATTCCTTTATTCATTTATAACAAAATAACAGCCAACGCGCAACCCAAACTCTATTCTACGTCACTCTACTTTAAACACTATAGATAATGTTACGCCTTGCAATAAATTAATAATATAATAATCACAAATAAATTTATACAAAGTAACAAATAATACACCTAAAATCTCCTATCGAATCTATGTATGTATTGGAAAACAAATGAAAGTCCTCTTAGCAAGTCATTTAAAAGACTTAAAAAGATCTATCACTTACTATTACAATTCATTGGTATTTCAAGTTATTTTTACATTTATTTATTACACTTATAGATAAAAAACACGTAGTTTTATTATTAATTAAGTCAATTAAATTAGTCATGTTTGGAACTGTCAAATTAGTCTAAAGAATTAAAAATCGTACAATGGGCATCCAAACACCGCGTTCATTTGTTTTTAGTGAGGTCCGTATTTATCGCAAAATTGTCAGAATAACCCATATTTACATTTAAAATTTCGCGAATAAATCTACACAAACCGGCTTCCCTGCTGAGCCATCATTTGAAGTTTACTCTAGTCCTGAGTTGTGATTGGACACGCCTTCAATTCAAAGTTTTAATGAGTAAATAACGAAAGATTTCCAACTGAAATTGCTCTCTTTGCTATCTCAATTTGCTTTTTAGTACTTCAAATATTATTTTCATTTTAATAACAATTTGTTTCTCAATATTTACATAATATTTATATACATATTCATTTAATTTAAAGTAACGGCTTAACTTAACACTGACGTTTCTGATTTTATTGATTTTTATACAATTACAAAATATGTAAAAACTCACTAATCGTTGTGCGGTCATTTGACCTTCTAGTGATCGTTGTAATTAATAATATTAAAATATTTATATTAAAATGCTAACGAAGACCAGTATTCCTGAGAAAATCAATATGTGCATAGTGGAATACCCAATCGTGTTAAGCGTCACTTTGCACCTTTGAATTATATAGAAGACATCGTCTGCTGCACAGGTATTAACGATAACATTAATGTAAAACGGAATCCACTGCTACATTTTTATTTCACAAAAATATAACATCATTTCTGTCAAATACCTAAATCGTCATAAAATATAATAACATAAACGACATATAAATTAATAATATTGTATTTTCGTTAATCACTAGAAATATGTAATTTGGGAAATATTTCAAATTCCTCACAAAAGCATTGTAATTTCTCATCAAAAATACATGAAAACAGATGTTCTTTCACATAATTTTAATTCTATGGAGACTCAAATGAAAGGCTTTTCACAATAGCCTGAATAATTACTAGTTAGTTAATTAAACACTATCCTTAACACTCGACAGGAAAATTACACCAATCATTTGTTTCGACGTTTATTTGTTTTGGATTTGTTCTACATTTTTTATTACTATGTCAGTAAATAATGATGTTTCAACGTTTCCTTTTATCATTTTAGTGGTAGACAGACTAATTGTTAGCCGAGAATGCCTTCCAGGGTAGTACCACCTCTTTCAAGCATAACACGGCGATACACATTCATTTCCTCAAGCCAGCATAGCGGAGCGTTGTCTCAGTTCATCTAGCTTAATATTGGGCTTAAGTGTGGGCATATAAATAAGAAAGACTTATTCGAGAATGTAATATATCGTAAAATAAAGTTAAGGATATTATAAAAATAAAAATTTACAGCAGTGTCTCATTTCTTTAAAATTCTATACACGTCAGTTTTATTGGCAAGAATGCTATATTGAAGATATCTAGTTTGTCGCCCGTCTTGCTCCAAGTCATATTAAATGTCGTAGACTCGGTCTAGACAGGAACTGATTGAAGACGACTTTTGTACACGACATGATTAAAGTTTCCACGAAAATAAATATTGTATCTCGTCTCCAATTCTTAGAAAAATTTACAGTATTATGGGAACTTTTTTATCTTGATATAATCTAATTTTCTATCGCTCAACTTTACACGTGATGATACAAACTCGTCACATCAAGCCAGCATAGCGTAGGTTATCAGTTCTTGGACTGCATTCTAGCTTAACTACAGGCGGAGTATATTATTCGCATCAGTTTATTGAGTAAATATATACTTGATATAAATAACTATATAAAACAAGTTTTCTACAAGAAGCTCAAACGTCATCATTTATCCAGAAACTAAGTATATTTAGCGAAGTCCCAGGAGCAAAAACTCGTAAACATTAGGCCCGGGCGTAGCCGTATATTGTGGAAAGGTTGCCCGTCCTTCTTTGTGATGGATGCCTCTCTTTCAGCCCCCGCTTGAGGTTTGACATATCTGTAGCACAACTTTGTTTGAAGGCAAATCAATTTAGCCGAGCTTGTCACTCGAATTTCTTTTCGGTAGTTTTTGGACCGTGTTTTTTCCAGATACCTAACTTTCATTATTGTTGTTTATAAAACATATAATGTGAATAACCCAGACCATACTTAAAATATTAATAATCAAATTGATTACGGGTTATAAATTTGTGTCTGTCAAAATATTGGTTAGGTTTTGTTTACCTTCAACGAATTATACTAAGATAAAAAGTTAAATCATTTACGCATTGATTTGTAATTTAAAAATGAATGTGCGTGTATTCTATTTATAAAGAAACGATTATAAAATGAAATTTGGAAGGTTAATTAAATATAAAACAATTCTCACCGATATTTCTTAAAGGTATAGATTTCATCAGGATTTGGTACATCTATTGTTAGTTGTGAATAGGTTTCGTTAAGGTCCTCAAATGGCCTTCCCCAGAAGTTACTCGATCCTATCCCTTTGTTAGCAAACGAGCTCTTGATCGATTCCATAACAATAGGCCAATTTCAGTGCTAGTCCCCATGTTAGTTATATGCAGGAAACCCATTATGCTGTGGGATCATTTATAATTTTGATTTACGTCAAATTTGCAATAATTATCTATAATTTCTATTATGCCCCTAATACGAGGATAATGTGTTTTGTTATTTTATTTTGAGAAATACGGAATAGGTCACGTTTTAAAAAATCTATGTATGGGTATACATTTTTATTTCGATTTCCAAAGTTACGAAAAGTTACGGCTTACGCACGAAAATCTCTAATATCTTTACAGCTCTAAGAGAAATTGTATTTTAATTTTGATACTAGGGTGTTCCTTTATTAAATAATAAATTTCTTATTTGAATTATTATTATACGCTATGCTATATATCTTGAGATTGATTGCGTCGAGGAAAAAGCATTTTAGTGTTATTAATAATTAAAAAAATTATTCGGTTTATATTTTATGAAACATATGTGGTAACATAATATGCGGATGTGTTATATATAATTTTATATATTAATATTACGTCTACCATTATTAGTTATCTTACAAATTAACTTATTTTATTTCTAACTGCAACATGTGTATACAGACAGACAGTCGCTTCCCCTTATGATCTATAAACAAATTAAAAGCAAACATTAGATTTATTTTAAGAGCTCGCAAAAGAACTATATTTTAGTAGTAACAAATAAAATCAATCTATTTGCTCTTTAAAAGATCGGAATTAACAAATTAATGTGCCTTTACATAATATACGACTACTAGTGAAGTGAATAAAAAAAGTAAATCTTTTTACCGCTTCAAAAAAAGAAATTACATCATCAGATTTTTAAATAACCTAATTGACATGATTAGTTTTTCATTGTTATTATTATTTAACTTACGATATAAAATTTGCTTTTTAATAGCCTAATTAAGCTGCCAACGCGGACAAAATTACATTAATTACACAAAAAAGTCACCACGAATAACTCTTCTCTCAAAATTGGCTGTATTTATAAAATTCATATTTTAATTAAATATTGTTATTTATTATTATATTCATCAAATTAAACAATTGAAAACCTAATATTGCATTAACTCACAACGTTTTTATTTATTACTCGAGTCAAAACTCGCTGTAAACTCCAGTTATTTGAATGGGGAATTTGTGGACGCATCACTAATATTTGGGGCCTTTGTACCTAAGTGTGAACGTGTATAATGTCTCTAAAACGAATTTCTAACGAAGAATTTCTCGTATAAATACTTTAGAAGCAATTTAGTTATTTGAAAGGTTTACGATCCTAGTGCTTTTTATTTGGCACTGATTTATTTTTTATTTTGATTTTGCAGTATTTCACATTAACCCCTTATTTTGGAAGTTTCATTGTTTAATACTGTGTCCCTGGTTTAGAATGGTCTGTACAAATAGTCGTAATAAAGCCCGAAATTAATACCTACTTTTATCAATAACATCCCATTTAATAAATATTTCATTAAAATCTCTCTCACACACAAACACACTGTACCATACGCCTTATTTACACGTAGTTAATCAAAATGGTTCATTTGTACACCTTGGAAGTTATTCTTCATAGTTATTAATTAAAGTTCGACTTTCACTACGTTAATTTTATAATTGTACTGTTATTTGTTCGTTTTAATTATTCGTTGTATTAAAAAATAATTAATAATTTCTTCTTACTTTACTTTCAACTATGAAACATTAATATAAATTTTAATTAAAGCAAAACACAAATTCATGATTCAAAAATATATAGATATTAAATATTATATTAAATTGAACAATTTAAAAAAAGATTGTTACTAATTTTCCATATCATTTAGCATTGAATATTATTGAAAGCCTACGTTTATAAAATGTATAAAACTTCTCTTACCCTAGTTTATCCATCGCTTCACTTCATCCCAAATATTAAGATACCGTCTTGAATTTTTATTACCTGACTGTACTAGATATTTCATTCTGGGTACAGTCGGAGTGATTTATGAGCAATTTAAGGCGTAACCATACGGGAAGATACGAACACGTCTACGTGAAATCATTGATTGAAATTATTACGTTACTAATCACTTCACCAGTAACAAATCGGCTTTCCTTTTGTAAATAATAAATCCAATTAGAATCCTGACTTCTATTGTTTTATTATGACAGCCTGCGAGACTCAATGGTGTCTATTACACGGAGGTCATGGGTTTAATTACTGGTTCAAATAAATATTACTAATATTTTTACTTATTTATGAATATTAATTTACATGTAGCAAGCATTTGTTTTCGGTCTGAATTTTATAGGTTTGCCTTGTTCTCGTCCTGATAGTCATAGTGCAGGGTATCCTGGTTTGGGGCCAGGGCATTGTTGTGCCTTTATTTATTTTTGTAGATATAAAACAACATAAGTAGACAGTATAATTGTACCTTAACTTTGTTTACTGTAAGCACTCAGATGAAGATGGTAGATTTTTTCAGTTATAAAATATTCCGATCATGAATTTCGTTACCCCAAATATAAATGAGTTGAATAAAAAATATATATTTTGGGATTTTCTACGTGAAAGTGATTGATATTTCTTTTTTGATAATTATTTAGATTACATTTCATATGTATATAATATACAAATATATAGAATAAGCCAATTATGGAAATAAAACATTAATACTACAGATTCACAATGACCATACATTATTTTCAAAGTTATACAAAATCGTATAAACCAAAATAAATAAATTGTCTCCACTCATGGACCGCACTCTAGCTTAACATCAGGCGGAGTGTGGTTATATGCTGGGCTTTCAATAAATAAATAAAAAATTGAAATCTTTTTAAGACATCCGACATCATTTAACAGAAAGTAAAAGTATAATAAAGTAACATATACTAAATTAATTTTGTTTATTTTTAATTCTATATTCCATACATCCAATCAAACAGAAATAAATAAAACCCAATATAATTGTGCACCCTCGTCCTGTGCGCCTACAAAATTCGATATGGCATTTTGCGCCCTTTAATTAGTTCATTACTCGGTTCACGTGAACTTGGAACTGGGAACCTGTGAAATGGGTAAGTAAAGACAAACGCATAGTACGTTACACAAAAATACATAACATTTCCTAGCCACATACATATAAAGCTCAATTGTGTGTGTAACTGGTAGTGTGGTTTGTGGGGAATTATTCTATAAAGTTCTACGCATATAACTGTTCATGTGTTAAACTATATAGGTATATACATAATATGTATAGTATACTCTTCTATTTGACTATAATAATTATCGAGCGAACATACTACAGCTATGTCTATAGATTTTAATTGATATAGGACGTAGACCTTAAAGTTTAAACTATTGTACATGTATCCATTTGTTAACGATTCACTGTAATTATTTTACTGATAAATTATTGTTTAAGAATATAATGCATAATATTATTTTATTTAAAGATATTTTTAAATTAAAAAAACGATTAGACTGGAAGCATTTATAATATTGATCATTTGGTGGCTAACTTAACCGTATAAACGTTTTCTGACAAACCAGATCTATTCGTGAACCTTCGACTACATTCGGCAAACCTCGTCCGCGGTCAAGAACCGTCAAACGAGCCGAACTGCGCCAGCACAGCTCGTGTTGCTTCGCCACCATTCGGAAGGAGGTGTGGTTTGAACTTCGGGAGTAGTTCGTATGAACTCGGGTTTTTAGTACCAGGAGAACAGAATTGTAACGGAGGTTACGTATTCGGTTTGTATAGGGATAAACATAGCGCTTATTATGATTCCGCCGAGTTCCTCCTGCGCAGATGTGTTTTAGATATTATTTATTTAATTTGCTTAAATACTATTTTGCATTATATCAATGTAACTTTAAAAAACAATTCTCATTTTTTATTTTTCAGTCATTGAGTTATATAGTTTGTAAATTGAAAAGTAATTAAAATAAAAGAATTGAAGTAAAAATAAATAAAAGAATTTGAATAAAAACAAACCAGTTTAATTTAAACATAGAAGACTATCTTTTAACAGAAAGCACATGTGACTGACTAAACAGCATTAGTCCCATGGACTTATTATATGCGGAGGTTGCTGTTCTCTTTTTTAGTAATATATTAAACCTAATGTTTTTGCTATATCTTTTATTATGTACGAGCAAATAATCCTATAAAATATACAAAGAACATTTTAGAATAAGTAAAGATAGCGAACAAAATTCAACGACATTTAACGAACAACTTCGCAAACAATGACATCGCATTAATTACAAGTGACTGCACCGATTCGATTAGCATTGTTCTTGACAATAGCAGAATGCTTCATGACAGGGATGCTAATTAACGAACATTGTGGAGAAAACTATTTATTTTAATATAAATTCCAATGTTCATTATCAACTTTTCACGATAACTGTGCAAAAGTAAAAAATTTAAATTAGTCAAAAAAACATGTTAGAACGATTTAATTCACTTATTTTTATTATAACAAACCATTGAATTCACGAAAAAAAAGTATTAAAATGAAAATACATTGTAACTCGATAGGTAGATTAATTGACCATTTTGCGCAATACAATTCAGACATTGTTGGCATTTCGACATTTAATCAAGCTACGATGTCTACAATTTAAAGGAATTCTATTATTGAAAACTTTAATTCAAGGTTCAAGACTAATTAAACATTTGTTTTTTATTACTATTTATTCCAGTGTCATTGTAAATTATTGAATGAAGTTGCATTAATTCTACATACAAAAAGTTGCACGTTGAACTTCGATAAAATTTACTTTATTAGTACCTCTAATGAAAAAAATAAAAAAGGCAATTATGCAAATATCCATACGAATTCAACACTGTTAAATACTTTTTACTCCTATACCCATAATTATAAGAAAATTGTTTTTAAAGAGCATTAGTCGAGCAAATTAAAAAAGTTACATGGAAGTAAATTAAAGGGTAGAAAATAATCTGCAATTTTATACAAAGTAAGTGGCAATTATTAAGTTTTTATTCCCTTTATTATCGGTTGCAATAGCATTAAAATCTTTTTAAACTTGATTCAATGAAGCGGTGGTCGACATTACCCCTGTTATTATGATTCATCCCCATTCGTTAATCTTATTTACCCGGTTTATTTGATTATTACCTCAACCTGAACGAATAATTTCCTTTCAAGTTATCTTCACTTGATATTGTATGCTCATCTCGCCAATGCATCAGAGGTAATCAACCCAATCTCGCTTAAAATCTAACTTAGGTAGATAGTTCTACATTACAATTATTAATAAACGCTACAATTAAAAACCAGCATAGCGATTACGACTGCTCATATCTCTTTATAGAAGTAGTATCTTTCGTTCAAAAAGGCTATTCTAAAAAATATTATTAAACAAGATTAAAAAAGAGTTTATAATTTCATATGTTGTAGTTACTTAGGTGGTCGAATAAGAAACACCCCTTATTATGTAGATTGCAGTCATTAAGCTAGAATTCAATTTCTGAAAATTACCTACTATGGCTATTGACCAATAATTGTTGTAGGGAATGTCGTATGATTTTGATTGGTGTGAGCACGTAACTTCAAAGTTTATAGCACGCAAAGTACACGTGATCGTTTTACTGAACTTTATTATTGCTTCCATAGTATAGTTTAAAACAAAACAAGCTACTAGCTACTTGGATGACGTCACTTGGGGATTATTTTTAAGAATATCTATCAACGGCATAACATCAAGATGATAATGAATATGAATGTATATTGTATGAAACTATACTTGCGAGAAAGAGACATTCTGTTAAATTCGAAACAAAGTTTTGTAACATAGGGCGTTTGTGTCGACCCTTTTTGTTTATGAAGATCTCTTCGTGTCGGAAAATGCCCGAGTGCTTGCTTTAAGATTTTAACACTTAGATTTAGCCGAGGGCAATGCTCGAACAAAACAGCTCGAGTGCGAACTCAACGCCAAACATTATCTCGCCTACGAAGTATTTAACTTAAATAGAAAAACTTCAAACTCCATTGTTTTCACAAAATTATACTTTAAATTCTTTACTTAAATTAATTTTATTTTACTTTCAAACCGTAATGTTTAGTTAAGAATGCAATTATTGCAGCTGTCTAGTCTTTCAAAGCGGTCGGATTAAAGTAATCAAAATAAACGCGATAGTTAGTCTTTTAATTTTGATTAATTTTGTAGTCTTATATCAATAAACCATTTATTTATCAAATACATATACGAGTACATACATGCCCTGACCCCAGGACGAGAACAACGCAAACATATATCAACCAAACCAGCCAAATATCTATTTTTTTAAATAATAATATAATACCTACTTATATTATTAAATATTTGTTTCCACCGGGAATCGAATCCGGGACCTTGTTAAATTATAAAATACTGTAGTATCTTATTAGAAAGTCTAGATATAATCATCAAAACAAAAGAAACGACTGACAAGAAACGGTACTTATTTTTACATAGATAATTGGTAGAAATGTTCTGCTTGAGACTAAAGCTTCTCATTTTCAACAGCTAACGGAGTAATTCTAGGAATTTCTGCTTATTTACATCGCCTTGAGCGGAACTAACTCGGACTTCAGTTTCTACGAGAAAATTGACAACAAATAGAAGAACGGAAACAGACTGCGCCGATTCAATTGCATATTGCAATAAAGGTACTTTAAGCTTCCATTCTATGCTTAATATATCTCTGTAGTATATGGATTTTTTTTCAACAGTATGAATATTGTATATATCAAATATGAAGTTGTGTAATTAGGATTATAAAAAGGTATGTATTTTTTGTTTACTTTTGAGTTCGCCTCTCAGTCTATCAACAATATTACCCAAGATTCTTCGAATAAATGTTCACCTATATTGACGTATGTTATACGTGATTTTCTATATAAGTTGTATGTTTTAAGAGACAAAATTGCGCCAGAATTCGAGTCCTTTAGTATTAAATGTAATCATAACGTAACGTAATAGGTTACTATATAAATTTAATCAGGCGCTTCTTACGAGAAGTAGGGAGCGGCAATTGAACGGGGCGAAAAGTTATTGGCAAAGAATGTATAAGAAAGAGAGAGGACGACGATTGTATTCATTAATATGTGTATGTTAGACTATAATTTATTTTTGTTTACAATTCCCTGGTTAATTTAATAATTTTATAATATTAAACTACAGTTGTTTATTTGGATCAAAAAATTTAAACTATTAGGTATACCTATATTTTAATTGCAATCTCAGAATCAATGTTAGGTTTTAATTACGGCGACAAATACGTCACCGGCATAAGACATAATATACAACATCACTTATAAGTTACTTGTTTCACAAACTTCGACAATTACGACTTGACACTTGTTCATACAAAGTGAAACTCATATGCAGAAAATGTTTTAGGTGCAGGTGCTCTAATATCTTTTATGAGAATCCTTATTTACGATTTCAATAAAATATTACTTGAATATTATATTTTTGTATAAATTTAATTGCGGGTAAAAGGTATAGCTAAACGAACACGCTAAACGAAAAGAAAGCGATAAAGATGCGTTCTTGGTGTGATAAAAAAAAAACAAATATCAATTTGTTGTGTGTGGTGTTTCATCGACAAATAATTATTATTAAAGTACAACATCAATCACAAACAATCGGAATGTAACGAGAGAAGTGTAAGTACTCCTTCATCCGAGTCTTCAATTCTTAATAAAATGTAAAAAAAAAAATAACAAACTACAAAACATTGGACGTAGGAAATGTCGAAATTCATTTATAATTGGCATGCTCTTTGGTGGACAATATGAAAGTGGAAAACGCGAATTTCGGCGTTTGTTTGTTATGCATTGAACACTAAACTGAGCGCATAGGTGCGGAACTGTCAACAGAACGTGATAATATTTTCAATCACTCAACTGGGTCCATCTATTTTGTATTTTCAAAGAGTCACAATTCTCGAATATTCAATGATATTACATATCTCCCATAGGTATTTATATATTTAAGTAATAATAAAATGATATCAATAAATTGACAAATAAACATGCATTATAATACATCGGATTATAACAATCAATAAAGTCATAATATACACCGTTCATTTTACATTTCGTTATTTATTTTTAAATATTCTCCAAATATAAAAACACATTATTCTTTATAATTCCGAATTTATATTTAGTCCACCCTTGACTTGTAATATAAAAAAGTATATTCTATATTTAAATCACAATTCGATTTAAATTTGTTCTTAAAATTGCGAGAATAATACAGCTCTCAGCGTTAGATTAATCCATACCGGCACTAGTGCATATAGTACTTTAGATACACACTAAAGCTCCAGCCGAATTACATTGGAATACGATGTGTTGATATTAATATTGAAATATGTATACATACAAATAAAATTCCATTATAATTTATACTTACCCTTACTACAGCTATATACGTATGTATATTTATAAATGTTACTTCATTTGTTTATGTTTTACAAATCAAATATAGCTCATAATCATGTAACTGCTGAAATCGGAGCATTGGCGAATACAAAACTAAGGATACTTAATATTATTCACTACTTAGCAATCTAATAAAAAAGACATCAAAATACTTATAAAGAAACTAATATTATTGCGGCTAAACCTACAATTCCGTTTAGGTACAAGGTTTCCCTTGCTAGTAGTCACTGTATTTGAAAATAAATCCACAATATAAATAAAATTTAGTTTAAACAAAGTTAAGTTAAGGAAGCATAAAAAATATTTTAAAAATAATTATTATAATATAAAAATTGGTTTAAAAGTAATTAAATATGATTATTATAAGCTATTATAATTTAAAAGACTATTTTAAATTAGTTCAATCAATGTAGGTACCTACGCGAATATCTTAAGGCATCTTTAAAATTACTTTTCTAAGGCCAAATTTAAATAATTATATTTATTCCTCCCACATAGTAGGTATTATATATTTGAAAATGTACGAAATTTTCCTTTGTTTTCTATTTTAAAATACATTTTCAATTCGCTTTGTTAAAAGATTAGATTTTACCTTCCTTTTGAGGTTCACGTGTGTATCGTATCCGGAGCGAAATCAAAAGAGTACGAGCAAAATCGGATTAAGAGTCTATTGTTACAAAACGATAAATATTCTCCTCCTGAACAACTAAGCTGGGATATCGCAATGTTTGCTGTTAAATACAATGGCGTAAAGGTTGAATATATGTGCATATTGTTCTTGCTAAAAGAGTTGCGTATTTTTACAGTATATTTTTTGTTTCCTCAGACAATGGACAGCTAAGGACATGCGTAATATAATAATAATAATCTTTATTTTTTTAAGTAGAAAGCCCTATGTACAAAATATCATTTTCCATAGCAATTTTCAGAAATATTTTCTGACTGTTCTTTGAAACTGCCAGAGCTAGTTAAGCCAATGCGTAGGAAGAGAAACATTAATAAGTTAATTATAGCCACGATATGTAGTGTAGCGTAAGTCAAGCAGTATATGAAGTATACTTGAAAAGAACACTTGTTTTTAATCTTCCAAGTACCACTACTACAATGAAATAGAAAATGGGCTTTAAGCGTGGAATTATATTAATTTAAAAACATTACTGATTATTTTAGCCAATTATGAACGTTCAGTCAGTCCATTTCAAAAGTTTAGATGGATTACACACACTGATGTGTCTCCTGGGGTAGGAATTCACCGCTGAATAAACCATGAGTTGTTTTCAATTTACCGTAAAAGCCTGCCGTCATAAAAGCTACACATACATTCATAATTATTATTTATGAATGTGTATCAGCATTTTAATTTATTGTTTAACAAAATAATATGATTGTTTTTTGTTTTTGTTTTGTAAGCAACTCTACATTCGGTCCCGTAACTCTATTCTTACCAAAAAGCTACTAAATCGGTTCAGTCGTTTAGGCACGATTAAAAGACAATTTTTTCTTCCATTTGCTTTATATAAACGTTCAATAACTAATAATTAATGCATTATTTTATATTGTATATTTATATTTAATAAAATTTCAAGAAAAATACAACATTTTCATAACAACAGATCATACATCAAATTCATTGTAATTAGTTGGCAATTATTAAACTTGTCAAATTGAGAACAAAATACAGTAAACAACATTGAATTCCGGTCACAAAAACACACGAGACGTAAACAGCTACATATTTCACCACGACATCTAGGTGTACTATTCTGTTACGTGTTTTGAAACGACGCGATGTTATAACAAAAATATAAATCCTCAGATACTGTTAACATTCAATCCTTGTTAATATTCTTTAGTCGTAAACTAGGTCGTTATTCCGCATGCGGTAACTGACAACAATGTACAACTATATTAGATTTTAAGTCATTTTGTGCATCAAATTGTATGTCGAGCAATTTGTACTGCAGTCATAAAGATAGTACTTTAGCGCCGTAGCTGTCACTAAGTTATACAACTGTATATAGATAACAAGTTATTTATATAAGTATATAGTTATGTAATACAGAATGGATGCCTTAATGTTGAATTTCGCTTGCACTGAGATCAAGACACGTTTTCAGTTCAAAGTTAAGTTACAAAGTTTACGTTGCCATCTTTAGCTTCCGATTTGGAATGGCAGTTGTGGTAACTTCACTGAAACTTGCTGCGAAACTAAATGACAAGTTTGAAATGGTAGATAAAAAACTGTACAATGCATTGGTAACTTTAAAATACTAAATTTAGTTTATTTTATGCCACCTACATATTTCGTAGAACTGAATAGTTTCTGCTTATACGCCCTTGCAGTTATAAGTTATAATGATTCAAAATGACTGCAAAGGTTTCTAAAACTCGGATTAAAATAGGTCATAAAAACAGTTAAATTAATATTATATTTATTTTTAAAACAACCCTTTTACAAACTAATTTCACCCGACAATTTGCAAACAATCAAAAGTTTCGTTTAACTTATGGGAAAACGTTCACAGTCAAGTGGGGAGGGATATCGAAAAAACATGTACAAAGTGAAATTGGTTTATTTGTCTTGTTTGAATCGGATTAGAATCGTTTGTGGATCTCGTTTTACGCAATATGCAATCGTTTCAATGGACAATTCCTCTTACATTGATTGTTCATTCGACGTTTTCATGCATTACAATCTGTATGGATTTTAGGCTTTTTTAAAGCATTTAAGTTGTATAATAAATCTCTTATTTTTTGTGTATCTGCATTAATAGGATTATTTTAGAATTATTTATTTTCAAATCTCATTGGTGATTTCTACTATTCCGATATCTATTATGTTTTCCTCGATGAATTAACTTTTTATTTGTTATAACCTTTAAACCTCTGTTATTTACGCATAACAAATTACAATCAATGTAAATAATTTCAAAAATGCATTATATAAACCTAGCTCGTCCCCATATAGGTTTAAGTAATCTATTAAAAGGGAAATAAAGCTATTATAATGTCTTTAGACATATTGACGTCATACTCCATGTCAAAGCTGTGCCCAGGTGAATTGAATCAGAGCCACTCAATTCCCAGTATTCTGTGGTTAGTTCCACTTTAACTTAAACTAGTAAACAAAGTTTTGTATAAGCTTCAAGCTAACAATTTTGAATTGTTGGTGCATTTACGATTTACATTGTTATTGGCTACTTGAATAAATTTAGTAATAATTTAGAAGGAGTACTACTTTTTTTTACAATACTAGATTACTATAAACTGAAATTTTTAGATAATTGAAAAATTTTGATGATTTTTGAATGATGTACTATATATCTATTTTCGCTCATGGACTTGATGATGATACTTCAACTAAATATCAGCCTAGGTATGATCATATGCCAGGCTATTATAAAATTATTTAAAAAATTCAATTGTTTTCAGTTGCTGAATTTAAAAACTTGTCTAAAAGTTTGCCTATATTAAATTTTTGTCTAACGTTCCAAAGTGACCCTTCTAAGGGTAAAAATGAATATCTTTAAATAAATGCCGGGAACAGTAGTTCGTACCCCGCTATGTGGGTAAATAATAAATATGGCCGGAGAAGGGTTCCTAACTTCGTACCCTGTAAGTGATAGATGTGTGCTTCCGGGTTATTTGATATTGAAACTGACCAAGAGTTATGTGTATGTACACAAAGTTTGTACGCTTGTTGTATTGGACTTTTGTTGTAATACATCGATTATGCCCTTCTTCCACCTCGCCAGTCATTCATTGCTGATAACCATGATTTCCTTGTGGCTCTTCAACCTATGTTTTATTGAGAGTTGCGGTGATTTTTATTATTATTTTTATTTTTATTACCTAGCATATAGTCAACATTTTGCGGCTTACTTTTGTGTTTATCTTGTAGTTCGTAATCGCATCGAAACATTTTTAAATTACGAATAACCTAATACAATAACAGTTTATTATTATTCAAAATTTTGTGTATTATTATAAAATGTAGTTAGTAAAACAAGCAATGTGTTTTTATAAAATCTAAATTCAAGAGAAAATAAATTATTTGGGAGTTTATATCCTCTCCCACGTTTACATATTATTTGGTGTATCGTACACAAACTAGATTCGCTGTAGCTATTCGATAAAGCTTAGCGATATTGGAAATCTCAGTGAAAGGATTAAATACAGATCAGCACTATCCCTACTAGATAATGTATTACCGAAACTTGAATACCTACTATGCGGTACGTTTATATTAGTTTTTGGATGAATTAATATGATACATAGCATTAATATACTTGTTTAAAAGTATTTATATAGCTTACTATCTTATAGCCGTGACCACGATAGATGTATACGTTTTAAAAAGATCCAATTCAAAACAATAATTAGACTTTTAAATTAGTTTAATAAATTTCTCGAAGATTAATATTAGTTATATATGTGTACATATTCATATTCACACAAAGCTATGATCCTAAACTCGAATTACCTTGTGCAATTAGTGTCAGGACAAGAACGAACATAAAACACTCAAAATCACATTCGTTCTAAACGTTCGTCTGAATCACCCGATATATATTCAATTGAAACAAGTTACTTTTGTTTAAAAATATAATTGTAATTGAGGTTGATCTAAGTCACGTAATCGTGTTGAAATTGAAAATTCATAAATTAATTCAAAATATAATCTTAAAACCGCCACATTTAGTTCTGTAGCAAATTATATTAATAATACATACGTTTATATTGACATTCCAAGTTGTAGAAAGGTCATAGAAACTTATGACCCCTTAACAACGCGCCAATTGCGTACAAAACTCACCCCTGGCTCGCATTGTTTCTACACAAATAAAATTTTCTTTGACGCTGACTCTTTTGTATCGTCCGACATATCTCTTATTAATTTACACATACAGCTTTCAAAATAGACACCTTATACATGTACTTCTTATTCACAGACTTCTTTATATTACTCATACACATGATAAATAGATGGATTATATTAACCAAATTCGGTCCAAAACAAAAAAAAACTAGTTTGCTAGATCGGTTCACGTTTATGGTTACTGCTGCTTACCTTCCTCAATAAAAGAGCTATAGCAATTTTTCAAATAGGTTTGGTAGTACATACACACTTTTTAGTAGTATAGTTTATTTTCAAAAGTGGTGTGAAGAAATTTGGTATATTCAAACTCTTTGTTCTAAATGGTTAAGACAATGAAATCGATTCTTTTATAAATATTAACAATTTCTTTATATATACTCTACTTTGTTATAGATATGCCGACGCTTTGATGGATGACCGTTCTGGGTCTAGCGAAAGATATAATATTAATAAATAATCGTGACCTTATTGAAGGTGAAGCATTTGATAGAAATTTCTAGAATTAACTCGAAAAATCTAAGATACTTTTATAAGCTATCCCGCGCAGACATGCGTGACAAATATTGAGCAGATAATATAATTTGTAAGGGTTGATAGGCTTTTACGGATAAAGAGATTAAGGCTCCATCGTATGTGTAAACGAAATAAAACGTTAATTTATTTTGAAACGAAATATAGTGGAATAAAATTGTATATCTTGAAATAACGGTCACTTAAAAGAAACTGGAGTAGTTGTAGCCGTCCCCGTGACACGCTCTTAGTGGTGGAAAATTTATAATGGTAGTTTCCATTACCGGAAGTGCCCCTCGACATGTGCGTTGATGCATGACGCACTTTTCACACAAATGTACTGTACTCTCATATACCTACGTATACTTGAATATGGGAAATCTTTAGAATATGTTTAAGCACCTTTTAGCAATTGCATTAATCTATTCCATAGATTAAATAAAATTATTTAAAAGGTTTCGTATTATATATAAAATGCTATGATTAAATATTGTTGTAAAGTCTGAGGATATTCGCGAAAAAAGTTTTGCAGCCACGAAATAATCTTACCACGACCACAATAGTTGCAAAGCTTTCGAAAAAACGAATTAAATTAATCAAAATAAACTCGATAATAAACCACATAAAATGTTTTAAATTATTTAAAATTGAATAATTAGGACTATTAATCCTGGAAAACCAGATTACGGAAATATTTTTAGATTGTATTTTTATCAAATTAATATAAAGTTCTGATATGAATTCACATCTAACTAGAATTATAAAGTGAGTGTATTTAAATAAAAAAGTAACATTTGACATAAAAACTCATGCAGACTTCTCGTAAATTCCACACTTGAAAGTAGTGTATTACTTATAATTTACAACTCAGAACATGTAGTTTTACAACTGCCACTGCGATAAAGTTTTACAACTGTGAGCTACACTATCTCTCAACTATTTGCATTTTCAACAGCTTGCTTCCTCTTGGGAGGCAAAAAATACACTTTTCTGAATACTTTGTACGCGTGCAACTTATAATAACAAACATGTTACTTATACGTACAATGTTCTGGACAAAGATTTCAAATGTCAATACAACTTTTTTATAATAACGCAACATGTATTTTTGATATTTGATTGTAAATAGTTTTAATGAGTTTTAAAAATATGTTTAAAATTTAATGTAACCTCGCTCATTGTAATATTAGTGCATGCAGTGTTCACCGTGCATAGGGCCTACAATTGGATTGTTATAATTCTTAGTGTGATGTTAATTCCAAGTCTAATTGTAGAACCCTGTTTGTGGACCCCATGAATAAATAAATAAATTTTGAAAAAAATGTACTATAAATCTACCGCGATGAACTGGATTTTGATTTATTTCTTTCGATTTTCAAATATTAAATAGCGAAATTAAGATTATTCAATTTAAGTTTACTTATCTGTTCTCTTATTTGTCTGTATATTAATTCGCTTTAAAAATAATAATTAGTGGTTCTTATTTTAATTTTATTGCGTGATATTTCATTTGTTTTTTGTTATTTTTAAATATTGTATTATGTGAATTATATTCTTTATTGTAGTACCTACTATTCTTTTAATTATCAGCTCTAAATTCATTCTTGTGAATCTACTACTCTATTAAGATAATTTGGTAACGCAAGCCTCTGAGTGTCTGCGATGCGGTGTTATTTTACATTAATATAGACCACTTTTTTCAATAGACAAACGCTAAGTAATACATAAATAAAATAGAAAACAGAGTTGTTTTCGATCGCACACTAAGGAATTTGGAACTAGTGTAAATGTGGAAGTCCGTTACGAGAGCAGCGGGTGGTCGCTACGCTCGATTAACCACTCCGAATGAAATACTAATACTTAACTTCATGACTATAGTTTTATATGTACCTATAGATATTTATATATA
Source organism: Tineola bisselliella (assembly GCA_028551675.1). Lineage (NCBI taxonomy): Eukaryota > Metazoa > Arthropoda > Insecta > Lepidoptera > Tineidae > Tineola > Tineola bisselliella. Next base: position 108,571 of record JAPWLS010001350.1, read on the forward strand.
ATAATAATATGACGTAGTTAATTATTTAAATTGGAGTTTTTTTTTGACATATCAAGCCACTAACTCTCGTCATGTTAATGTAAAATATACATTTCTATGTGAATCCTGGTGTAGTGCCACTACTTTCAAATACACCACCGTGTAATATAAGATGTAATTGGAAAACCCAAAAAAACAACAACAACAAATGAATGAAGTGTTTCAGAAGTTATTAATGAAAATGAATAAAAACAGATAATAATCAAGCATCCATTAGTGTTGATTTGACAACATTATCATTGCTAAGCTAATCAACGATAGTAACATCCCATTCCGTAGCCTTATTGTGGGGTAACTCATAATAAATTACGTTTCGCTCGATATGGCACAAGCATTGGAAAACTTTGTCCATTTTCTATATAAATGATGTTTTGCTTTCGATAATAACTTGATACGTATTTTGTGAAAACAATAATATTAGATTTGTACAGGGGGAACATGCCTTAATAGTTGATCTGTATGTATGAAGTTTAAAATGTCCTATTTTCATTTTTATATCAGAATATGAGCGCACTCTGGCTGATGTTAAGCTTGAAGAATACGTTTTAAGAACGAAGGCACTACTGCGACAGAGAAATGCCAGCAGGCAGGAGTAGCCCTCTATGTCGGCTTAAAATAAATTATGCAAAATAATCTATGTCTTAACACTAATCCCCATATAAATTCTTTCAAGGGTCGTTAGCCCAACCCGACTTCTATTTTTATAATCCGTCACGCTTGTAATGATTTATTAAGGTATTCTTAGGGATTAACTAATAAATTAATATTGGTAGTATCTGTATTTTGTTTAAATTTCCACTAAGCCATATCATATGTGAATCATAAGATGTACTTACATAAATCTTTAAACGATTGTTAATAACAATTTATCATACCGGATGGGATTAATAGAATACAGATCGCAATGCAAAAAAAATAGAATGGTCGCCTTTACTTCTTAAAGTTGTTGTTTTTATATACACACTATTCATGCATTAAAGTACGTTATCTGAGTCAAATCCTCTTTAATAAAAAAATATATAAACAGATATAGTAAGAATGTAGAAAGCATTAAACGTGCTATTAAGAGCGGCCTCAGTCAATAATTGCGCTAATAAAGACATAAACATTATATTCGTAAACCACAAGGGCAGTCAGTCGAAGCGGGCATAGCTCCAAGTAAAAATAACAAAACATATCTCATTTGAATACGCTGACATGAACGAAATGCATTATTCCTTTTGTGAAACCGCGGCGCATTCGCTATTTCATTCGCGGATTTATTATTCTGAAAAACCGACGGTTTAGCAACTCCATTGTTTGGCTAACCTATGAATGTTATCATCAGTGCTTCGTATTCGTTTTTTTATTAAATAAACTGTTTAATAATGCAAAATAATGTACGCCAATAATCTAAAATACGCTAAGAGAATAATTATTTAATTAGTGTAAATGTTCAGCGAATAAACGTTCCATTTTTAAGTTAAAATACAATTTTTACATCTCACTAAATACGGAATTTAAAAGGAGATGCGAGCAACAATAACTAACTTAAGAAAAGCGTATTAAGAACGCTGCGGAATGCAATTAAAAATCCTTGTGCTTCATGAAAAATCTCGCTTCATACAGGTCAAGCCTCTCATCTCAATTAGAGCTTTCATCTTATTAAAATGGAAGTAATTTTTTTACTACTTCTCAACTGACTTTAAAAGAACAATTTATTTAATTTTCTTTTGTTTTAATTATTTTTATTGATAGTTCGATAAGTGACCTTTGAAACGGTACAAATAGTAGTAGGTATGCTACTCTTGTAAAATAATAATAATAATAAATTCTTTATTGAACAAAATCACAAAAGGCGAACTTAACGCCTTTAGGCATTTTCTGCCAGTTAACCTTTGGGAGATGTGAGCGGTGATGTTATAAATAGTGCGGAATAAAATAATAATAATAAATACAAAATAATACACAAATAATTTGGGTTATTAATAAATAATTACACTAATAAATATAATAATATAAATAATTGAGTAAGATATTTTGCAAAATATACTAAATAATTACTCCTCTGTTAATTAATCCTCTGACGATCTTGTTCTTCTGTTTATGTGGGAAGTGTTTATGGAGATTGTTTAAAATATAATAAACAAATGAATCAATTGTTATTTGTTAATTTGTTTTGAAAGAAAGAATTAAAAAATGTGACCGATGGGTAAGTCTGGTAAGCATTTATGGCCTTCACACATTTTATACCGCTGTATCATCGTTGCGCATTTGCTGATAATTCGTTCATAACTAGACACCTATATAAATAGTTAATGTATAAAGTAATAAGGATTGATATACATTAAGGAAAAGTATAAGTAACAATTTCGTTAATTAACAAAGTAAAGCTGAAGTAACCTCCTTGACATCGTACGATATTTCAGTTTCCTAGCAACACCACACCGTTACGTAATTACCAGTTGTCTTCGTTTCTCTTACCCTCTGTATTTATTAACATCTTGATTAACCAAACGTTTCCTTTTACTGACTCAAGCCTATCTCACGTCGAAGTATTTCTTATCTCAAGGTAACTTAACTGGAAAGGCGGTTACAGAAATGTCTAAGTAAGTTTATATGTCACTTTATACATCGATGTTTTGTGTGCTTTGTGTAATTGGATATTTTAAATGGTACAATATAATAAGGAAAAGATATATTAATTAAATACAGTTCTCAAATATTTCTCATAAGCATGCATTGCTTTTATTTACTTCCTATCATTGCGTATCTCTTTTCACATCGACAAATGGTGCATTGTTATACATTAAAATTATTTATTATTATTACTATAGAACTCAATATAACATAGTTTGCGTTATGTAGCAACTTCAGAAATATTTTTTGCATTTGTTAAATTTAAAACAACACGACTATACACAAAAATATAGAGCAATATGCAACATAAAAAATGGTAGTAAAAAATTTTGACAGTTTAATTTTCTGTCTAAACATTTTTTTTACGAATTTTAAACATCGAATTTGTATATGTATTTTGTTTTTTGTTTTCACTGAAAAACATAGATGATGCAAATAAAAAAAGTTCTAATGTTATGTTAAATTAAAATAAAGCTAATTGTAGGTACTTAATAATTAATGTTTTACCCTACTACTACTATTATTGTCAAACGTACAGAACTAGGATAAGTTTCTGAATATTCCCTTTTCTCATTACAATTCCATTATATTCGTGAGAAGAGCCTAACAAAGCCAAGTCGACTTTCTAGCTGCGAATCCCGCTTCCGAATTCACGCCTCCAAAATGCAAATATGAGAAAATGACTTCGAGTTTTCACAGAGGCTTATATTACATACGAGACGTTCTTAATTCTCACATAAAAATGCGGAACATTTTCAAAATAAAATCTTTTCCGGACGTCCACTTACATTCCTGCAATCCATCAAGAGCTCATTGAAAAACTGGCAGCTAATGTGTTCATAGCCTCACCTAAATTCCTTTTCATAATGGAATTTAATTAAAAATCAACCTTTTTAGTTATCACCCCGTCATGCCAACATAGACGGGCACTCCCCGAACCTGACTTAATATATATCTAACTGTAGAAATAAATATAGCTAGATATCTTTTCGCCCCAACGCGTTCACCACGTCATGCCGTTTTCATTAGCTGTGTAAACAATTTTAATCGTTTGCAATAACATGACGCACCCCCAGAAAATGCCCTAACAAAAAGGAGAACATCCTTGCTGTCAAATTAGCTGTCGTGCAAGACAAGGCTTAAGTTATTATTTTTTAGGATATATTTTGTAGACAAAGAGGATTAAGAGCGAAAAATGAGATCTTTCTAATGTTATTTATTGTGGACCCACACAATTATGGGAAACAAAGGAACTCAAACCTGCTAAATAAGGGAGTTAATTATTTATTAACATTTTTACTTTTATTTGAATTTTCTTATTAGTTATAATTTATGTATCCGAATATTAATAATTGTTTAATACAAAATTAAGACTTTTTTATTACAAATGTAATTTAAGCAGTAAGTCATAGCAGCTGACTATATCCGCGACCCCGATTGCTGCAAAGCTATCGAAAATAACTGTTAATATAAACTTAACTCTATAAGGAACTGTATAAAATTTACATATTTTTAACAATCATACATTCTTTTAGTGGCACACTGCTGTTTGTTTTCCATCAATTTTATTCTCGTTTAAATACATAATAAAAATTATATTTGTAAATCCAATCAATAATCCTTTTACATCTACATATTTAATGTTGCGTGTTCGTAAAGCACCAACTCACAATCAAAACGTCTTTGTTATTTTATTCCCAACGCTTTTCTGAAGAGCAATATTTAAAATTTATATTCGTATCCCATATGCAAATAATTTAAGAGATCGACAACAAATACTTCTACTTAAAGTCACTTCCCACGTGCGCATATTAATGAACATGTCTCGCGACGGGAGGTCGAATACATCTTTATAAAATTATTATACTATCGGCACTTATTTAGAATTTATTATTATATCAACTATACTATGTACTTGTTCAATATTACTATTACGAATATATAGTAGGTATTTAGTCAATTTGAGCACATTTTTATTGCGATATTTACAGAAAACTAGCGTTTGTAAAGGCGACCAAAATACATATTTATAAGGCGGAGGAATTAGAAGCTTGATCTTCGGTTTTAATAATATAATTTATTTCATTAAAATTCGTATTTATATTTAGAGACAACCGTGCGTTGGAACGCTCATCAACATTGGAGCATTCCGTAGTTTAGTGGCCGGTATAATACAAGTTATAAATTATATTGGTACTTGTTGCCGGATTTAAAGATTAATTAAGATCTTTTATTTCTGTACGCAATTATGTGTAAATATATACGTGACTAGAAAATTTACTTCTATTGGCATCTGTCAGTTTCATACATTTTAAATGTTATTGTCCTTGTCCGACTCGTATGACACATACATATATGGACTGACTTAATTACTGTTGTTTTTTTCTTATATACATAAATAAAGGGTTTAGTGTCATATTTAGTTCAATTGTTTTAAAATAAACATGTTAGTAAACTGCTTTCAAATTACTATACATATTTTTATAACCTAATCAATCCATTATTATATTTTTGATGGACATTGTATAAAGAGTCTACTCTTTCTTGGAACATTATAAATTGCCCTGTCATTACCACTGACCCCTCCCAAGCACGCCCCAAATGCCAAACCTAAAGCCTGCAATTTATATTGACATGCGTAATCATTTCACGTTTATTTTTGTATAAACGTTTCGATGACAGCTTTTGACCAACCCATTTATTTTTCTTTACAGAGTCCAACATGTGATCGCATAACAGCTGATGTTAAACTAGAATGCGGTACAAGAACAGCTGCTACTGTGAAGAGATATAAAGCAAGCAGTCGTCTTCATTATGCTGTTTCCATAAGACAAGTGTACCCTACACACTGAATAAATTGGTGATAATATAATTAAATATCTAACCTGTAGGATAATTCAAGAGGAAGAACTATTATTTAAAACACGCCTACAACAGAACGTTGACTATATTGACTGTCTTAATACGGAAATACAGTTTATAATAATGCCGAGGCGTTTACGATTGAGTCAATTTATCATTGGAGACAAACAATAATATGTATTGCAGACACATATGGACTGAGTCGACATTATCATTGGCAGAATTTCAGCCTAATCTTAACACTCAAATAAATGTAAACATTACTAATTAATTCAGTTTTTTTTATTTAGAAAAACTCCAACAAAGCTTATTAAGTTAAGAAATAACATTTTTATTTGTAACAAAATTATTTCTTAATTTAGTAAGAGAATATTACAGGGTAACAAGGCAACAGATTGTCGACGGCGAGCAAATTTCAGCGCTCCAAACAAAAACAATCGCTGTCAGGTCATTAGCGATGACAGATGATCGTGTTGACGCAAATGTACATCGAGCAATGGAAGTATACTATAAAAATGGCATATTTAACTTGATAGTATTTGATAAGATACAAATAAGGGTTTTTTATTCATTTAGGATTCAGACCAAAACTGAAGCCCTACAGCTGAATACATGACGTAAGAAAGAAGTCTAGGGCAGTATATGAAGGCAAATACTTTTTAATATCACTAAGATTAAACGTATTTATAACAATAGTGGTACCAATGGTATTTATAACAATGATGAAAACATCACAATTTTGCAATATTTCTATCAACATTTAATTCAAATTTAATGGCAAATATCAACTTAATAAAACTGTTCATTAAATTGCAGTGTTAGTTTAAAAGATTTATAAAACCTTTTAACACTTGACATCTCCTCCATCCACTGACGCTACCAAGATCAACGCACAGCCCAAACCACTGGACGGAGCGGGTTGAAATTTGGCCTCTCGTCGTGACGTCATTAGTCAATAGCATTCCATAATTTAGATTAAAACTATACCAAGGAGTTTATTCTTATTATTATTGTATATTGAGATGGATAAAATGTTATTTGTATAGAAGTGAATATTAAAATAAATTCAACAACATGATGCTGGACTATGAAATTAATTGTTAGCTGATATTCTAACAAAGACGCGGTCATTAACTTTGACAGATGGACGTATATTATTCACGATCAATGAATATGTACGACAGGAGATTATCATATTGACAGATATTCAATAAATATATGAATATATGGATAATCAAATTTTTGTAATAACATGAAGAAATGAGTCAGCATCTGGGATAATCTAAATGTAATGAGATCAAGAATAACAATTCCAAACAATTTATGAATAATAATTTAACTTGAGTTGCATAACAAGTTTCTTAAACACTAGGTATATACATATTAATAATTAAAAATTTAGATACAAATCCATTTTTATATAATTGTTGCATACTAGAAACTAAAATATATATACCGTGGAATGTGGTTTTAACACCTCTCGTTGTACCCTATTAAGATAATAATATAACAAGTCTCTTTAATTTATAATAAAGGTATTGTTTACTACTATTAAAACAACTCACACTTTTGTAATACACACTGAAACATACGTCAAAAATATATATATTTAACGCTAATATCGAGGAAATAATTGCAACTCACAAATAAATATTATATATAATATTTAATAAATTACAAATTTAAATTATAATATAATATTTGAAATTGTATAAAACAAGAAATAATGCCACCAAAGGAAGAGAAGATACAAGAAGAACACCTGGAATTTTAAGAAAATAAATCCGAAAAACGAATCCGTGTCGCATACAAATTTTCATTGTATTCATTAAAAATGTTCTCGACTGGACATAAAATAAAAGCAGTAGGTAATCGAAATTTTTCCTCGACTATCCGTGGCCCGAAGGCACAACAAAACTCCATTAACGAGGCTACGTACTCCCATGCCTTACGTCAGGATCGAACGGTTTAATTAATTCACACATTTCTGCGTCCATTTACCGAAGCCTCTTATGTTGCATATTAACACCTTTTTATTTTCAGAAAGAAAAAATATGTTAGGAATCTAATCGACGTTTCTATAATACTTTTAATGATTCTAATTTTAATGAATAAACTATAATTCGACTCAATTTAATTAATGTATAATAATAAAATAGAATAATAATATATTTTAAACAGCTAAAATAAATTTCATATGTCGCCGCAGTCATATATACCGCAGTCTAGCTTAACATCAGGCAGATTGCGGTCAAATAGCACACTAGTATTAAAAATATAGACCAATTATTATTATTACTAATAAATAATAAATTACCAAAACATGTAAAGACATACATATTTATGTAATTTATTAATTTTTTTTAACAAAATATCCATGAATTTCTTTGATATGTATCGAAAATACACATAGAAATGTATTTTTGGTATATTACGTAATGCTTTAGAGGCAAAAATTTCCACATCAAAGGAAATGTCTTATAAAAAGTAAATGAAAACCATATAATGAAGATATGATGTAAATAAAATAAAAATATAAAACACCAAATAAAGTGTAACATTAACCTACCAAAGGTAAATTGTTATAAATTTATTATTTTTATAAAGAACATATTCTTAATTAATATGGATATCAAATTTATATGTATGACATATCTAATAATAATTGTATAATATAATTATAGTAATAAAAGCGTAGAAAATTAAAAGTAATTGTGTAAGATATATTCGTTACTAAAATTTTCGATTTTACGTTAAAAAACATCTTAAGTTTTGGACAATTGAAATGTGGGAGGTTCCCGTGCCCCACCCTGTATAAATGAAAAACAAAAGAATATCTTTAAATAATATATGAAAAAATAAACATACATTGTATATGACCTGACTCCAAACTATCCAACATTAATCTTTTATTAAAATGTCAGGTTTGAATGAGATTTCAAAAACACCTAAGTAAAAGGAAATAGATGGGTTTCCCCAAAACACATTACCTTATTGTAATAGTTTCTTAATGCATTTGTGGACGTAGTACAGTATTGTTAGTAGACAAAAGGACCTTAGGCCGCTACTAGGGGCTTTCAACAGAACTTCCGTTGGCGAATAAAGCCATAGTGTTGATACAATACAAGAAAACGTCCTGTGAAGATTTAGTTTGTTGGCATTAGAGGAACGCAATGGTATTACCAATATAAATTCAATGCATAAGTGAACCAATTACATAATAAATAAATTAATATAATTGTTGTTTTATATTCCACATACATTTTACAACAAATCAAGTTTTTTTTATGTCTTAAAAGTTTTATACTCAGCAATTCTCTCAATATTAACAACCATTAGCCCCACACCCCTCTTGTAGCTAGTTTGTTTCAGATTTGCTCGACTATTTATATCATTTGGTCGAGATTGTCGCATCGGGTTTACATTTGTAAGCCTTGAATCCCCGCTGTCTATGTATAAGCACCCAATTCAGGAAATGCGTCGAACGATTTACAATTCTAATGTATGTGGGGTATGTTTGGGAAAATATTATGTACTTAGTTCCGAATCGATTCTATTCACATTTTTAAATTTGTTGGCGTTTAAATTTTGCTGCTTTCTTAAGCTAAGAATATATTATTATATATTACATGTCAATAGCTACTATATGTATGTGATATCAATAAAGTATAGGCACGTACAATATATGTATATAAAAGAGTAATATTTATATAAATGCATCATATTATTTAATTAATGTCAATTATGTTCTCTGATAATGCATTTTGCTTGTCGTTAATGCCAAAGTTCAATCGTGTGTAGCGACATGGAAATTACATCTCGCGTAACACCAAAAATTAATAATACTAATTCGATAATTTTGTAAACTTATATAATCGTAATGTCTTTTATGACCAATTTACGACTATATTCTGAAGTACGACGGCCGCCCTTGAATTGGCCTCAGTAATCCTAATAAGCAAAAGTAATAGGTAAATACCGAAACTGTATCCATGCAGAATATGTACTAATTTTTCTATCAATTGTACTGCAGGCAAACTGTTAGATACGTCATACCATTTCCAATTATGAACATTCGAGAAGTTAAAGATGATCTTTTGATAGGTAGTTTACTATGATCAAATATTCCCTATGGTAAAGTTAGCGTAATTAGACGAAGGGAGCCTACAACTATCCACAAGTTTGTGATCTAGAATTTTGTAGTATGAAAGCTAATTGCTAATTGCATTCATTTAGTTTTTGCTCCTGATTTTCAAAAAAATATGTTATTAAATTATTGAATCATTTGCATTACAAAAAAATAATAAAAAAATTAACATGAGAATTCTAGGGTTGCCTTAAACTTAAAGCACGCATATATCAAGTATTTTTATGGAGCGTTTTTAGTTCAGCCCGTGACCGACAGGTTTGCATTCGTATCGCTTCATACAAAAATATATGTTTTACGCTATAATCAATCAATGTAAAAGATTGCTTGTTTCGCATGCAACCCCTAATTACCAATGTAAATGAGCCGTAAACCAATAGGAATCCTACGCTTTTACATAAATACATATTCCTGTGGAATTTGAACTGAATCTGTATAAAGAGAAGAAAACAACATAACCTAAAACGTGAGTCAACTCTCGGACTAGAAATGGTGGTTAAAGTTGTAAGCGTTGCGGCTTCTGAAAGGTTACACCTAATCTCAGAAACCCTTGTTGTTTGATTTTAGACTACTTAATATTCAGGAGGTTATTGTGAATTACAGTTGCCAGGATTAATGGTACTTAACCGTAGGGTCTATTATGAAGAATAGATCTCATTTCAGTTTATAGTTTCCTATAATCCAATAGATTTTAAGGAAGACCAGAAGCGAATTTGGAAATCCGGTTTGTACACGACAAGACAGATAATATAACGGTCTGGCTAAAATTTACTCTTAATAATAAATTGTGTTATTTTTTCTTGGGATGCAATTTTGTATATAAGCCTTCTACAATTCAAAAACATTAACATGACAATACGATTAAAAATGTAAAAAAAAAACACTATGAAGGCATCGACAGCAAATAGCATTCGTAAGTCGACATCAAAGTAGTGGCGTTTCAAAAATAACATGAAAGTAGTCTAAACGCATAAAACAGAGACACCCTAGTCTAATTCGTTACCTCCAGATACAGGAGCAGTCACATAGTGGATAAAAACACACGAAAAAGTCTGTGTATAACTTCTTAATCTTAAGTCCAAAACTTGTATTACGCCGTAGTTATTATACAAGAAGGGAAATCGAGAACTTGGACAATCTTATCAATATAGACTTCTGCGTTCAATGTTCCTTTATTCGAGTTCCAAAACATTTGCAACATTAAAGAAAAGAAAATCACGTTGCTGATTACACTGACTCACCCTTCGTGAAATGACTTCACTCTATAAGGGGGTAAACTCGGACCATCTCCGGTGTGTCATTAGTTAATGTTGTGGCCAGTACCTATCTACAGCCGAGATTTAATCTGCGGAGGTCTGATCTGCCGATATTGCAGACTAATGAAATGGGTAGAATTGATGAAAAGATTAAGCGGATTATCCATCCTTTTTATTGAAAGGGTAAAGGAGCATATTTACATTACAATCACGAATTTATGGACTTGCAATAGTGATAAAGAAATTAGATAATAGTAATGAAAGCTATATTTATTTATTTTAAAGTAAATTATTATTTTAAATGAAAATATCACCAAACCGTCAGAGTTTGAAGTTAATAATTTAAATACAAACAGTTTTACATTGCATCCACTCAAGATTTATCCGCAACTTAGTGGTTCTGTGGCAGATCTTACCCCCTAACCACCCTGAGATGCTATCGCCAAGTCATTACGTCTACGACCAACCGATAAGAAGGCCCTTTGACGTTATACTCTTTGAGATCGTCTACAACTCTATTAGGTTCAGTGATTTTAGACTTTTCGCCGCTTCCAGAAATTCAAATGATAGGATTTAAAGGTAAAGTAAACAAATTAAATGTATTAGATTAATAAAATGAACGTCTAAATATAAATATGCCACGTCTTGACCTCACATTAAGTTACAAACAACAAGTATTTAAAAAGAGAACACATCCTTTCCATTTCTACTTCATAACTATATTGAATTATTTTCTGGAATTAGGTGATTCCACATACGGAATAACTACTAATGAAACTTGTTGACCGATAATCCTGTCGTTATCTTACATATGGAGACTGTAGTGCCACACTATAGCAATCGGCAAACATCCTCCACAATCCACATGCATTCTCCATCGACTAATGTCAATTTTTCTAGTAGGTACAGGTTATGCGTTTTAGAAATCCCCCGCACTGTGTATGCGTTCCCTAACGACCAATGAAAATGCATCATTAACTAGTTTTGTGTTTCTTTTTTATATATTTCTTTTAATCTAACGTTTCGAAACAGCTATCCAAAAAATAACTATTCATTAAATTGTTATAAAATAATAATTCTTTACAGATTATAAATAAATAAATACACATCATATATTATATATAGGGCTTTTGTATTTGAGGAAATAAAGATTATTGTTATTATATACAATGCCCTGACCCCTGATTGATACCCTGATTGGTAGGCAAACGTATAACACCCAGGCCCGAATCCATTGTCTACTTTTTTCATAAAGAATAACATAGGTACTTATAATATAAGATATTAATATTTGTTTCGATTTAAAATCGAATCCATATCAAAGATTAATTGAAATATGTATAATTAAATGTAATACAATTAATGTTGGAATGGTTTTGTGTTCATTACGACAACGCGTGTTATGATTATATCTAATAGAGTACCTACATATACACACTCATACGTACGTTAGATCTCTTGAGTGTTCGTTTAAAACTGGGGGATTTTCTATATTTTTAATTTGTTAGCATTTTCTTAATAATGAATTTAATTTTACAAAAAATCGTTGCGGTACTAAATATGTGGTGTGATTCAATTAACACATTCTTCAAATCTCGAGTTCAAAAATATAGGGACACAATTCAGAACTTCGCCTACTGTTTTAAATTACGATTCGCAAGTATTAACCCCAACGGAAAGGAAAGTATTTGGGAACAAGAAGACGGGGTTCCCAAGGGTCGGGTTCCCCCTGGAATAGAAATAGTTTCCGGGAGCCGAGTAGGAATTACGAGCGGCCCCGGGGGGTCAACGGAATGAATTTTGATTTCGCTTTTTCTATTGAACGGCCGGATTATTGTGGCGCTTACCTACCCTTATTTTACTTATGCAAACAGATACCTGCTGAAACGGCTCGGTTAGTTCATAAGCGGGGGACCCCAACTGTCCACTATATGATTGAAAAAGGAAATATTTTTTCTGTTTGAGATTATTTATGTAGGTAAAAAAAATATTTTTTATTTCTCCATACAATAGTTTTGCTTAAATATACATATATTTTAAATAAATATACGTATAACTATAGCAGTAAGAAAATATAGATTATTCTTTAAATAACGAAACAGTTTTGCAAACTGTCATGCAAACTCACTGTGAAATTTTCTTTGAAGGAAATTAAAATTTTAAGATAAAAGATGCAAATAACGAAGGACAAGCATTTCTACTTCAAGCGCTATTATTAGCCAGTGAATATTCATTGTGATAAACCACTGACATTTAAGAAAGTATACTGTATTAAAAAAAAATACGAGGAAAACGCTTTAGTTTAATTACAAAACTATATATATCTAAGTACATATATATTGTCTAAGTGCAATATCGCATATACAATATGCAGTACATATCTAAGTGCAAACTCGTGTTCTAGAGACCCCGTCTTCGAATCTTTCAAAAATTAAGCCGGTTCCAATGTAACTTGTTTATAAAATTAATATTTAAATTGTTATTGTTATGTTTTAATTAAACTGACTGAATGCTATTCTGGCTAATTTCTAAATGTATTATTTATTTTTATTTTATAAAGGTAAATTTAAAATATTCAAAAATCTTTATTTGACGTCAAAATTCAAATTATAAACACAAGGATGCCAAAACAATTATTTGTCGATGTAACACCCTTTTAGGGTCCAGCAAACTATTACTGTATAAAACTATTGACAAAATATTATATTATAAATTGACTACATAATTATAATACGTCATAATCATTTGTTATTTTTAAGATAAACACTCTTTCACTTTAGAAACGTACAACTTGGATGCAGTTTGTTAATTAGTGAAAACTAGACAAATATTTCGAAAGCAGTTTCTGAGATAAAATAAATGTTTATATTTTATCAAATGTGAATACATCTTAACCAAAGCGTTATTAAGTAGCATTGAGTAAAAAAAGAATTGTCTCGTAAACAAGTTGTAAAGTAGTATGTTTATACAAAAGAGTGAACAGCGCTTTATTGTTCTGTATAATAAATTTAGTTGTAAAAACTGTGGACTTCGCTTTAGCATTTCCTTTCAACATTTTCTTTTAGGGCGTATACACATTAGGCAGTAAGTTGTAAATATTATGTAGGTCACGCAATTGTAGGTATATAGAACTTTGGTGAAGTTTTGTTACTTAATCTGTTTCATAGAATAAAAAATATCGTAAAATGCTACATACTCATGAATAACCCTTTTGCCTTCTTCAAAATCTTTTAATTAAAATGTAATTTAATTAATTAATAATCTTCCACACTAACGATATGTCAGATTACATCAAGGTATTTGAAAATATAGTTTTAAATGAAATTTCTGTACATTTTTTCCAATATTATGAAAATAAACTTATACAATCGTATATAAGTATTTATTACTAGGTATGCAAATTCTCTACAAAAGTATACTCGATATATGTAGTACCACACCACTCAAAAAACTAACGAACAATAAAGAATGCCACGTGCGTATATACTTGTGAGATTTCGCTATGGGACCTTTAAAACATTCAAAACGGTTTCAAAGATCTTGATTTTTATGTCAACCGTAATAAAAATATGAGGAGGTTTCTCCCTCTGCACTTGAACGAAATATAACTGCCGACGGAACCATAAAAACACTTGTGGTACAATTTTTTTACAACTCTTTTCATATTAGTTTGGGAGGTAGCAACTAAAATTCAATTTAATCTTTATTTCTTGACATAAAAGGACAAACATTATCGTATTAAAATAATAGTAATAAATAAATAAATACTCTGACTCAAAACTACAATATTATAATATTCAAAAAACGAACACACGTTTTCAATTGTTTTTTTTTTCTTCTAAATCTAATAACTTTACCATTAGCTGTTTTGTGAATTTTATTATAATCTATGTACTTCGTATATTACACTTTTTTTTATTAATAATAAAAGTTATATGGTACTTAGCTCTTTTATCTTAAATTGTATAAAGAAAGAAGAACTAATCGATAATTTTTGGAGACTCAATACGTTTACTAGAATAAAAAATTAGATGCAGAATTCGTTATTATAATAGTATAATATTTATAAATATGTTTATACTAAAACGTTTTAGCGAACGAGATCCTAAAGTTTTGTGACTAAAAACAAAATAGTGTTAATATTTTTAGCTGCTACCCAATAAAGTATAATTCATGCTTGAATGAAAATTGCTCTATCGCACTTACGTCTCGTTGATCGTAAACTTCTTTATGTACCCATGATATTTTGTTTTTATCCTTATAAAATTTATGTGCATGTTCCTTAACGATAACAGAATATAAGTTTATGATGTAGTTGAAGATTCTGCCGGAAACTATACTACAAAGCTTGAATTTTATTTATTTATTTATTAACAATTGTGTAACAATTTTAATCTTAACCGCAATTAATAACGTATTTTTTATTATAAAATGTGCCACTATTATATTTTAGTTATTTTATTATGATAAAAGTAGATACTTATATATTGATAAACGCTTTTATAAATTTCATCAGTTTTCTACGGAACGGAAGTGGTTACGTGACCGGAAATGAATTTCTCGATGTTACGAAACTCCCACCATATTCAACACTTTACACTGAAAGCGATATCAAGATATTTATTTATTTATTGCGAATGATATTAAATCGGGTCTTTTTAAGCTTCAAAAGCTAATCAATTATTCATTGTATGCTTTACAGAAGTAACGGATAAACTGCAATCTAGAGAACAACCGATACATCACTACTTAAATAAAATTATCAATAACGAAAAACTATGGAATGTATAACATGTTTTGAATACATATTTATTAATTATTAGATAATAATAAACCATCACATGTAAAACAATAAATTTATTCAATTAATTTATCTAAAAATAAACACTAAATTGTAACAAATACCTATATTAAGCGTTATGCCTAATTTATTAATAAACGCGCAGAAAGGAAGACTATTGGAGTAATAATTAAGAGTAGGCTTTATTAAGGCGCAAAGGCTACGTTAGTAATAAATATTTTATTAGACTTGATGTCCGAGAGATATAATATTTTGCCAAGGAATCATATTTTATCGTGAAATATGTGAGCAATAAACTGAAACTCGGGGAGCGTTAAAGCAATTAATTTCTAACGAGAAAACTTTCAGATACTCCCCTTGAAGTCAAAAATTAGATTTTTTTCTTTATTGTATCATATCTAAATATTATGTTATTATTACAAAAAAAAACTGGTTTATAAATATTATATGTTACATTTAAATTAAAATTAGTCCAGTCTATTATGCAATTTGTAAGCTTAAAATAATAAAAAGAATACCTACAGTTCTCGTTAAGAAATTCGTGATTTCAATTTCCTAGTAATTAGTAAGTTCCATTTAAAATTTGTACCAATAGAAACTCCATTTGAACGGACTCTTTTCTAAAGATCTATAGATACAACGTTTAAAGGAAAGTTAACGTAATCTTTTCGTAAGTAAACATGTTATACTCGATTCTAAATTTAAAATTTATATTAAAAAATATTATATAGTTATATATCGTTTTTGAACAATCTTTATATGAAGTTATTACACGCAATCTATAGGTATGTATATGTACCTATATGTATCTATATGTATGTATGTACCGAATAAATATTATAGTTATGATATTGTTAAAAAATGTAGTTTATTTAATATTTTATAATAAAAACAATTGAAAGTGTCTATAATAATGTTATTTACATTATTATATTTCCTCTTATACAAATAGTATAGTAAGGTATATAAATTTATACAGTTTGTACTCTAAATATAAATACAAATGTCCACAAACTGAAATTGTAAGCCTCTTAAGAGACCTGTACGTTAAAGCAGAAACGTAATAGAAACTTTGAACGGTCTACTCTGTATTATTGAATACGTTGTATACAATTTGAAAGAAAAACTACTTTTAATTATATTTTATTAAAAATGTATTGATTATTACTATTAATTGATGTTAATTTGTCATTTCAAACTATTATCGTAATAAATAATGTCAGAATATAGATGGGTACACGCACTGTGACATTTTTCCTGCCAAATAAACAGTTTTTGTGAATTCCACGTACGTCATTATGCGATTTGTACCGCGTATTGTTATTGGTGTATGTCTTTCAAATTGGATAATTCAGAGTAGACCACTCTATAAATTTACATGCTCTAATAAATACTACGAAAGAAAAAAAAATTGAAAAAATAACAACAACACTATTTCATATAATTTAAATTTGTAATAATTGTGATATATTCTTTGTTTAACATTTCATAACACAACAAAATACAATTGAGATTACCATCAACGGTCAAAGGATCGTAAACTGTTATTTGTTATTATTGCATATTCATTTAAATGTGTTATATATAGAAGCACGGAGAGACCGAAGTATAGTATATGTATATACCAAAGTTACATTGTTACTATTAAAGAAATTCACTCTTAACAAGCAACCAAATTAAAGATCTCTCCATTTCCATGTTCAACGAAGCATTCAGTGTGATACTTCTGCCAAAATCATTTGTATTCAAAACTCGTACCAGTATTAGCACCGATGATGTCACTTCAACGAATCGAGTAATTAAAGCGCTGTTTCCCTTAACTAGAACTGATTCCGTTAATGTACTGACAAGCAAATGTCGCTTAATTAAGCTATTATCGCTGAAAGTTGTAATAAAACGTAAATGTGACTGATGAAGTAATCTGCAACTATATATAAAAGAGAGAAATGTATCAATTATTTATATTAATATATATAATAAAAGTTAAAGAAAATTCTCTAAGTAAATTTTACGCAAATATAAATATTATACAAGTATACGTCGGTGTATATTAGGAAGCTTTCGTGGTTTCTTTGCAAATCGTTGTGTTAAATACTAAACAAATATGTCTCACTCGAAACAACTTAAACAACATTAGAAAAGAATCACAGTTAAAAAAATAATAATGAAAGGTCTTACACAATTACAGCATTAAAACACAATGTGAGAAACATTACTTAACGTGTTTCCCAGTCTGTGACCAGAACGTGTGTAAGGCCAATTTAAAGCTGTTGGCTCGTTAAAACTTGTGGTGTTTGTGTTATATTTTGTTGCATTTAAGCTATTTAACAACTTTGTAAGCTCAGAAGTGACTTTAACTTTTTGACTCCATAATTACGTGAATATATTATACATTTATTAGGAATATGTAACTGAGGACCTTATGTGGAGGATCAAGGTTTCGTTAACGGATTTCTTTTAATTGTAGATATTTATTTAGGGATTTTTTTATTATTCTAAGGGCAGGGCATTGTATGATATATATTATACATATATTTTATTATTATTATTATCATTATCAGTAGCGATATTTTTTTAATAATTAATGGAACAAAAATATTTAAAACAATGTACGATATTAATAATAATAAAACTCTTTATTGTGAAATTGGTATTATCTAAATTCGAACTTGTGAGCAGTGATTAGGGTGTAGGTGATGATAATTTAAAAGAATATGTGGAATAGGCAGATAATATATAGCATAAAAAAACTTTTACCTTTCTCAAATATAAAACGAAAATCTTTTTGACAAATGTAAAAAATGTCAGACTTAAAAATTTACTAAGATTTTTTACATTTTGCCTGATAAAATGAGTAAAAGTTTTAACCGTGTCAGGAGTTCGCTCGTAGCCACTTTCCCTGACAATCAGCGAGTAACTGCAGTAACTGAGTTTTACTAACGAACTTCCAAGTTACGACATAGTTACGGCGACGCTTGCATCACAACTTCCTAATTACCGCTGTGCCTACTGTCAATATTAAATATACGAGCACTTACAAGATTATAGACAATCCCCATTGCCTGCTTTCAAAAAGACCCTGAAGATATACTTCCACGAGCGAACAGCGGTATGCAATCTATAAAATTTTAACGTCTGCGCGTCTGTCTGTTACGCATAGTTCCCGTGTTCAATTCCCGGTCGAGTTAAATATTTATATGTGATATTAATTGGTAGTATAAATATGAGTTTATTGTTTTTTTATAAATAAAAGTAGATATTTATTTCCGGTATGTGTGTTTTATATTCATTGCTCTAGTCCTGGTACTCAAAGTGCAGATTATCCTAGTTTGAAGTCAGGACATTGTACATCTATGTATGTATTTTTTATTAAATAAGAGTCCTTATTATACAATATGATCACATTTTCACTAATGACCAAAAGAATACTTTTCTTTGTCATAATCAAGTACCAATTATGATGAAATTGAGAACGTAGGAATTTATTTATAATAAGCCCGTATGAAATATTCAATACCTATTTTGTTATTTCTCGCTAGGAAGCACACTGGAGGGCCAATTATATTGTGTGTCCTTACCGAGTAGGACTGCCATTCATTACTTAGACAAGAAAAAAACAGTGCGTTAAACGTGTTAGAACAAAATGATTTTTTGGCAGCTCTAATAAGATTTAATAATTCCCATTAATTAATTTCCTTTGTTTGTATATCTATTTAAATACATTTAAAGCAACAAAAAAATAATAATGAAATAAAAAATATATAAATACATGCATAACATTATTATTAAAAAAATTAAAACGGAAAAAACCTATAAACTATATAAATTATTTTCTATCATACACTAGAATAGGATTTTATAGTAAAAGATGTTAGGGACCAAGGACACTGCTCACGAAAATAAAATTACAATAAAAATCTTAATACTTAGCATTATGTTATTTTGATGAATGGCAACCCTAACTAAGAAAATCTTTCAAATCATTGTCAACAATATTCCACTCTAGATTTTGATGAATAAATTTCCAATTGGGAAGACTTAAAGAAAATACTTTTTACAAAATGTTTCTTACTGAAATATTACAATGTAATATTACATCTATTATATTAAATTATAATACCACGAATAAATATTGTATTTTATTATTCACTATATTACAGGTAGGAAAGTAAGGTCCAGTTTTTGAATTTCGTAGACCAATTAACACTAAGAGGCTTCCAAAATTTTAAAAAGATATTTTATTTTTAGTTAAATTTAAATCTGCTTACCCTTAATTTGTTTGTGATATACGACCACAAAGACAAAATTAAAAACGGTATATTGTAGTTATTTTATTTGCTTCCATACTTAAAAATACTAAATGCGTTTCTATACAGTCGTAAAGCTAGCGATATGTGTGGTTGATGAGCTTTAAATAAATATTGTACTTACGTGAAAATAAAAGACATAGAAACAAAGTTTGACCTCTAAACGTCTAGTAAAAGTTTTCTTATCATGAAAAAGTTTCTTATAAATACAACTACATTTTGTGTTTTATCTTCGTCCAACAAAAGTGTCAAATGAAGTCCACTTTATCAAAAACTTACTATTAATAGTTGAGCTAAACGAAAGAGAGAAAACTTCAGAATCAACATTGTTGCGCTTACTTACTATAAATGAATTATCTAATGACTTTATACATGTTTATGTTTTAAGCAGAATTGATTATCTTGAAATAGTATTTTAAAAATATTGATATTAAAAAATAGTCCTTTTTCTGTTTATATCTCTTGTCCTTATTCTAATAAGACCCATAATGTATTAATTATAACAATACATATATATTTTTATATTATTTAGTCAATAGGTATTATTCTGTCCCATCTGGTTGATGCATTACTCTATCAACTTAATGTTCATTTTACCTGTGTGGTTGCACCGTGATCTAATTTTAATTCTTGCCAATTATGTATCGTTTTTCATTTCCAAACTGTTATCGTTACGAATGACATCCTTATCATCGTTGTTCTCATCGTTAGTTTCCCTTCGCCTAAGTTGATCAGAGTGTTTCCGTTTGATTACTCCATTGTTCATTTCAACTTGATGGGAGTAAGGCCCGGTGCGTTTTGATGTATTCCCTGGTTCAGAGCCTTTTCCTATAGATTTGTTAACCCAGACCATGTTTCCAATCGAATATTCTGATGGCTTGAGTTCCTGGAATAACCCAGCTCTTTCAAGATCTTCCTTAACACTTGACTTAAGAAGATCAAACGTAGTGCGCATTTATCTTCCAAACAACATTTCACTTAGTTGGTATCATTACCTTAGTTGGCGAATCTTTTTTATTCACTGGGATACGTTTGGTTGCTTTCATTGTGGTTAGATTCGCTAGACGTGTTGTTTCGTGCTAGGCGTCTCGTTCGAAACTATTTATGCATTGCTTTGCCGCTACTAATGCACACTTTTGAGAAGTGGTTGTTCTTCCCGCATAACCTACAGCGTTTGCCTCTGGCTGGACATTCCTCTAAATTATCGTGATAGTCTCCAAGGGTGTAGTTGTAAAGAAAACTGATAGATTGTTTCACTTTCTTCCCGATGTCTTTTTACAAAACACACTTTTTCCGAGAGTACGTACGTTTTCTTGCCATAATAATTGTTCAATACCATAATCCCAGTCTTCATTGTAGGGGTTGAAAACATCGAAGTTAAACTTGCCGATCGACATCGTTATTTGCATTATTAATAAAATATAAATGCAGTTTTAACATGAAAAGCTGTTTATTTTCAACCACAATGACATAAGTGACAATTGTACTTTAATTATGTAACAATTTTTATTCCCTTTGACGTATTATGTCACGCCACACGGGAACGCAGTCGAACGGGATAAAAAGTATCCTATCTCCGTTTCCTGGTTCTAAGCTACCTCCTCACCAATTTTCAGCCAAATCGGTTCAGCCGTTCTTGAGTTATAAATAGTGCCACTAACACGATTTTCCTTTATATCCAACGGGATAAAAAGCATCCTAAAGCCTTCCCCCGGTCCTAAGCTACCTCCCCACCAATTTTCAGCCAAATCGGTTTGGCCGTTCTCGAGTTATAATTAGTGTAACTAACACAACTTCCTTTTATATATATAGATACAGGCTATGATTGGCAAGTTTCTTGTGGTTTTCTTCTCGTTATACGCCTTTCCGAAGCCATTATAGAGTCTGACGATGAGCAAGCGAACGCCTTTAGTGCCTATGCTAATAAACTATTTTCATTTCATTTCACTTCATTTTTTGGCTAAGAAGTATTCAAACGCATGTGTTACTAAATCTCTGAAGTCTTTTTAAATATTTACCCAAACAAAAGTAAATTAATCTCAATAAAAAAAAGTTTAAATATTAGGTATCAATAAAAAATCATGATCATGAATTTTTCGTGACAGCAACGTTAAGGCATCTCGCGGGAAATTAATGGCCCCCATTAAGGTTAAGTGCCATTTTAGCTTATGTGACTTGACGAAAAGTTCCAAACTTGTAGGAAAGTTTTTTTATTGTTTCGCCACATTATAGCGCTAGGCCTTGATATAACAATTGTCCGTCCCGAACATTCTTCGTTAAAGTTATTTTGATAACTATAAAAGATAACAAGAATTTTCATTACATTATATTTTGCTTATTATAAAGTTTTATTTTGTAACAATTTGTTATTGATTTTTGCCGAGATGTTACTTTGAAATGTGATGCCATTATTAGGTTACGATAATGTTCAGTTTAATAATCTAGTTAACTTTTTGGTAGAGTATGAAACGTTGACTCTGAAAACGGAAGAAGCAAATACCGCGTTAAAGTGAGTAGAACATATTTGTGATAATAGCCAAGCATATACTATGTATATATAGTGGTTCATGAGCTAAGACAACTGCTTCTGTATACATGTTGATAGACAACAGTCACCTCCATTATGCTGGCTTTACGTGCTGTACACACGAATAGCACACATAAATATATTAAATGGCAAAACATTAAATAGTAAAAAGAAAAATTTGCATTAAATTTCTCGTATAAATTCGTGAAAGCGTCAGGTGTAAATATGTACGAGGGAAATTACCTCGCGTTAACACCGCGTCTCTAACGAATGCCAACTTTTAATTACCAAACTTAAATCTCCTCGCAATGACATACAGGAAACTCCATCACAAAATATGGTTTGCAAAAATAATTCCAAGTTTCTTCGCTCCAAGCTTTTTATAGAAAAAACAAAACTTATAAACTGCACTCTGCGAAAACTTGGAGCAAATGCTCTGCGGGGAACACAAATTTAATGTACGTCTGCTTCTACATAATTTCAATTAGACTTTTTTCAGTACAAGAACTACAGCTGAAAGTTTGTTGGAGTTCGAAAGAAAGTTTCTGTCTTTTTTGCATATCGATGTTGGTCTTGGAAGTAATTCTTTATTTTTAATTTAGCAGCCCAACTTTAAGTTATGAGCGAATAAAATTACCAAATCTATTTTATATAATATATTATCTAAAAAGTAGTGACAGCCGTATGATGGTAATTAATCGTCAGGTTCCATTCAATACTTTCAAGACATGACGTGCCAACCCGTACATATTCATATGACTACTGTTTGCAGTGTCTGAGGAATTAATTCTATCCGCTCATGGATTGTGTGCGATTACGTGTTAGGCTACCTACTATAAAAATTACTTTACAATATTAAAACTTCATAATAATAATTGAAAGAAAAACAGGAAGTGTAATATTTAAAAAATCACTTTAAAGAAACTTTTCTTTTAAGTAATGTTTCCCAGAAAATTACAGTTAACTGTCCAACACCTTTAGCTTCTAACGACTACACTTAAAAAGTTTAGAAATTTTGAAGAAATATTTTCATTGTATCGAGTTTGGTTGCTACTTTATAACAACTTAAAGACGGGGGCGAAACTTTTTGTTTTCTTTTAAATTGCCTCAAGAATATTTAATTTAAATAGCGTCGTGACAAAAATATATGTTATGACATACATCAATATTCAAACTTTAATTATAATATTTTCTGAAATATAATTGGAAACATTGTAATATAAACTTAAAGGTTTCCTTTTGTTTTATCAAAACTTATATATTTTGTATAAAAAAATATTATTAAATGGCTGCGACATTTTCAAAATGTTGTTAAAACTAGAACAAATATATTTTGACTACTTGAATAAAAGAATATTATTTCAAGAAGAACATTTTGCAGTCGTTACACATATACTGCATAATATTAATCTAAATGGTTCTTTGAATGCAAATAAATGCCACGTGTTTTGGGAATACCTGTATAAATATGAACATCCATATAATTCACATAAAAGCAATAATAAATCATGTAATATTAATCTCTATGCATTGCCAATTCACTTTGTATGTAAACAATTCAATTTCTTACATTTCTCAACGATTATTTCTAAATTGAAAGAGTAATGCGTTGAGTGGCGTTCGCAAATCGAATCCATTTCATTCCCCTTGAACTGGTAATATTTCGAGTAGATAAGGTCCATATTATTCTCAATGGATGGAAGGGTAACATTTTTGACAGATGAGTAATGTTGTACGAATCGTTGGCCCTCCGTCCGCGACCTTAAATCCCTTATTTGAATGTAAAGCTACATTTTGTATTATATTTGTGGGTAAATATTTATGGTAATAAACGTTTAATAATAATTATATTTGTTTTCACATTTTATAGTAAAAATTGCGACCAAAATAAGTGCATTATAGTGCACCAGTTTATTGCCAGTATTCAAATACGGAATAAGTCCTTTGGTTATAAATAAAAACTACTGTTTATTCCTTAAAAACAGATTATAATTGAATAATTTGCTTACTTTATAAATAAAATATGAAATTCAATTAGGACTTGTAATGACGCCATCCACCAAGTACTGTTTACAATTTATCATAGAGTCGAAACAATCTGGTTGTTTCAAGACGTAATGAATGTCTCCCTTCGGTATAATTAATGCGTCCTCTTCGCGGAGAAAACAGGTAAATATTTTTATTGTTCCACTAAAGAGGTGTACATAAACTTCCTTCAGAACATTCATCAATCATAATTTATTACTTTATTGTTATCGTGGGTCTTGAATAATCGCTCATATCCGA
Source organism: Tineola bisselliella (assembly GCA_028551675.1). Taxonomy (NCBI): domain Eukaryota; kingdom Metazoa; phylum Arthropoda; class Insecta; order Lepidoptera; family Tineidae; genus Tineola; species Tineola bisselliella. Next base: position 133,415 of record JAPWLS010001350.1, read on the forward strand.
AACACCTTCCTGAAATTGTGGGTTTACATTCAGCTACTATTTATTATGGACAATACATTACAATACCTATTATTATGTTAGCTTGTACTTTCTGTAATATTTTAACTGCCATTTTTACTAGTAACAAATGTTTATAACTCAATGAGACAAACTTAGAACGCGTGCAAAAATAAAAAGTTTGATATAATATAACTCTTTAAGTCTTGTGTTTCATTAATAAAACATTAAACAATTAATTAAAATCATTGTATATCACGTGATAAATGGTACAAAAGAAAAGAGGAAGGACTATGTGTATTTTGTAGGTCGATATTTTTGTCCTAGCCCCATATTTATTATTATTTCAAGAGAAACAGGTAAATCCTTGTATGTATTTTGTTATAAAACATATAGCATCGTTATAATTGAAGTAAATACTCCCTTAGTGTAAACGTCATCCGGCCAAATAGCCCTACGCCCTTCCGTTGGTTTCCTCACTGTAATGTAAGCGAAGAAAATTGGATTTTTCTTTATTCTCGCTTGCCTAAGTTGATATTGTGTGAATTATGAAAATTGCCTTCGCTAAATTGGTGATTTATTGCCCACGCCCAATGTGATTGGATGTAATGGTGCATGCTCTTTCCAACGTATTAAAAATAAGCATCATATTTATTAGACGGGTCATGTTTTTCTTATAGTATATTTGTTACGACAAATTTATTTTTAGAACAGGAAGTTATTGTTTTGTTTTGAAATACAATTAAATGTATATCTATCGTACCTAATCTAATTTTTTTTTTTTTCATAACATTTTAAATAACGTTTCCGTTCACAAATAACGCCTACAATGCGTGAGGTAATTTTTTAATTAAATTAAAACATACGTATAATGTGCATATTCCAAGCAAAAAGATGGGTAAGTATGTGTTAGCGTTATAATCTAACCTGAGATCAAATAAAAAAGCAACTTTGATAGGTCGGATTATACAGCTTGTTTTGTATTTCCTTTTATTAACAAACATCTATTTTTAGTAAAGTACATATGAGTAGGTAGGTATATGTATATTTCTAAACCAAAACTTAAAACACAACACAAAAGCTTATGTAATCATATCCAAAAAGGGTCCATATTCACTATATCATTCGCTAATTAAACCTATGTAACACAATACTGGTATAGAGTACTAAGCAATATAATAAAGCCCAGTCTTTTATAAAGTTGAAATCTGAACACTTTTACCGTTAGAAACATAGCCCTGGGGACTCTCTTGTGAAATACCCGCTTCGTAGCATTTTCATTATTACAAGGGCGGGGAAAATAATTTAAAATATACTATACTAGCAATCGACATTCATTTGTTTTATTATCGTAAACTGCAAATGTGCAAATAGAATAAAAACACTTTTGACATTTAAGAAATACTTACGATTTCAATGTTAGAATCAATACCACGACAGTGTTACCCACAGTCACAAAGATTGTTTCATAAAGTACCTACTCATGACATAGAATCCTTATATAGTAGAATTTGTGTATTAAATGCCGCCTAATTCGATCCAGCTGTTTGGACATTATTAATAGACAAAATAAAATAATAATTAAATTAAAAAACTTACTACATATACTATTTATTAAAAATAAAAACTATTTATTTATTTAGACACACACAAACAGACAGTTAACAAACCAACACATGAAAGTAACAACTACACTAGACTAGAGAAATAAAGCTAAGTTTGGTAACCTAATAGTTGTGTTAAACATCTGAAGAAACCTATATACATTATGATTAAATAAAAACAAACCAAACGCGATTTGATAATCTCTCAATCACGACTATCAGGTACATTACATTTACTCATAAACATTAAGGTTATAACGTAGATTTTTTCGACACGTACCTATAGATATTAGTTTATCATATATATTAATTAGTTATATCCAACATTTTGTGTTTATAACATACTATATATGTATACAGTAATTTATTTTCAATACCAAGCATAATTCAATTAAGCTAAGATTGGTAGACATTCCCATTAATATAGTGAAGACACTTGGGACTTTACCTTATTAAATAACTTGGTTATTAAAGCCTGTCTACTCGAATAATAAAGGATATCGTACAATCGTTTTACTTTATTGTTTTAGGTTAAATGGAAAACTTTGTAATTTCGGTCAAATTTTCCATTTTTTAATAATCGTAGTTTTCTAACACCTAATATATTCATAACCATAATATCTAATGAAGATAAATTAATACATTTCCGGCATACTAACACGTTTACTTTGATAATTTTAACTTTGAACTTACAGTGTTTGTGCTAGACATCATCTGCAGTCCAAATAATCAATTAAATCTTTAGAAGGCATATAGTAAATATCAGTCCAATTATATTTTCATAGTTTGCTTTGAAATTTCAAGTTTTTCTTAAAATCCATAAAAACCGCATAAGGTGATTTTTAACTTAATCCCAACACCGAATAAATAGATAGACATTGTGATACTAAAGTAACAGTTTATAATAATAAAGTTCATTATGATTAAATAAACAGGGAAAAATAAAACAAAACAATAACACTTTCCCCGAAACAGTCGTTTTTTGTTTTGCGCTTCGGCAAGTTTCTATCCCAGAAACAGATTATCTGCTGATCCTCATGATGGCTGAACGAGCGGTTCTAACAGTTGGTCTGATGTGCAACTTCTAATACCCCTTATTAGGGTTGATAACGTGGATTTTTTAAAACTTAAATTATCGCTTATAATTCAAGTAAAAATTCTAACATACAAAGACCAATTTGATGGATGAAAAATGAAGTAACTGAAGTATTTTTCCTATATCCAGTAACTGACTATGACTAACGACTAAAGCCCCTAAGCATTTTGAAATGTATGATAGAAAAATATACAAAGAAGATATTTTAAAGGAAACGTGATATTTTAATCTCGACGGTTTGGACCAAAACTCTTTCAGAAAATGTTACTATATTATAAAATATTCCCAAAAATATAAACTTAAGAAAAGAACTAGCATTCAAGGATGGTGCTAAAGAACAAAACTCGTCTTTTACAAGCAAAAATGTAATATTTTATCTGATATTTTATTTACAAAAAGTGTCAACCCTACGGTGAGTTGGCACGTTGCGTTTGTCATACGGGTTAGTTTACTCGCATCTAAAAATGATTTTGCCCTAATTTTAAGTGACATAGACTTATATAGTAGACCTGCATGTGGTCACATTGCGCTGAATTAACAAGACGAGTTGGATGAACTAAGATGACATTTCTACTTTTAAATGGTTCCTGAAATGTGACGAGCGTTGTGATAGTAAAAAAATATCAATATACAAGTTCTAAATACATTAATGACATCTAATAAAATACGCTGATATATTATTAAAAATATGTTAGAAGGCAACTTTTAACTTGGTCATATGGCAAATTAGTACAAAGTACAACTAAGACTAAATGTCGTAGAACGGGACACGCGTATGCGTACGGAAGGAAGACTTATGACATCCCTTGTCAAGTTTAGTGGGGCGCTGTCACTTCCCCTACCAACTACATGGAAAACGTTTTACTTGTACTAGCATTTTATTGGTTTCAATTTCGCCACTGCCTCGTCGAGGATAATAGGGATTTCCGAATCATTCAAGTCTATTAGGAATATTATTGAATTGTGTCTTGTGATTTGTTCTTCAAAGTTCTATAGGAAAACTAATTAAAATAATTACATGAAATGAGATTCACTTATAAGTTAAGAAATATTTTATTTTAACTATTTAAATTGAGAGATTTTATATTATTGCATTCATTTTGTTACGATGACTACAAAACATGCAAAAGGTCAATTTTAGAGAAAGTCGTAAGTAAAATAATAAATATTTATTTATAAGAAATATTTGAGTGTATTTACAAATAAATCAGGATTTACTACAAAATCTGTGCATCGAAGGTGCTTACCTCGATGAAATACTTTCAACAAATTCACGCTCCATTTCTACTAACCTAAACTAAATTTCACAACACTACCAATCTGCATTTTTCATTGGATAGGGCACTTTTAATATACTTGTACTTATTTTTAACATATTTTTAAACGTTAAGTATATTAACAATTAAATAAAACTCATCAAAGAAATTCGCCAAAAATTCATAATCGAATTCGTTATTCAAAATTAACTAGAAGAAAATAATTTTTCGAATCAATACTACTTAGTCATTGGCCATTTTATAAAAGACCAAATAAGAGTTATATTCATACGTTAACAGGTACTCGTAAAAATACTGAAAGCATACCTTTGACAGTCATAAAACTACACAACCATTAATATGAAATATACGCAATAAAACACACACAAAAATTCATTCACTATAAGGATATAAAATTAACTATGTTTAATATCAATATCTTCTTTATTCTATATTTATACATGAATGGTAAATTCAGATGCAATGGGACACGTCGATGTTGGATCACGAGACGCTTTCCCAAAAGCAGCCAAAACGACAGTTGGATATATGTTATAGACACCTAGGTATAGACATTTATGTACTTGCAGTAGACAGAGAATTTGCATTGCTACATAAACAGTTTTTAAATTATTTTTTTATTTATTAAGAAGAAAGCGGCATTGTCATTCATTTGTTTTGAATCTAAGTGTTAGGTATATGCTCACCATTATCCTAATTAGGACTTTCAATCCCGCGGGATCCCGGTATTTGCAGGATCCCGCATATAGAAAATATTAATATATATAAGGCAAATTAAACAACAACAGAATTAATCAACATAACTCCCTATTTATCATAGGATACAGAAACAATACCGAAAAAAAACAAGTTCTATCAACTACAAAATGTAATACTAAATTTTAAAAATCTGAATTTTAACAGAAGTTTTTATGACGTTAACTACGACGCGAGAGGTCGTGTGCATGCTTCTTTCCATTCCCGCAAATAACGCACCCGTAATCCCGCAGCACGCCGAAACCGAGATCTCGGTATTGCGGGATTGGAAGCCCTAATCCTAATGTAGCACATCTTAGTTGAAATCAGAATAGTATGCATATATGTGCTTATTTATTTTATCCATAGGTCCTATGCTCCAGTTTAAACTGATAGCTTTACACTGATATCCAAAACCTAGAAATAAAAGAATATACTCGAGTTAAATTGATTAATATAAAAACACGAACAATGTTTTTAAATCGTTTAAAGAAACTTATCTCGGTTGAACGGAGTCGATAGGTCGAGCAATTCAGTTTAGAATTCTAAGCTACAATCCTTACTTAAGCACTAAATCTTCCAACATGCACTTTTAAGTGTTGTGTCTATCCACTCGTATATTGCTTGCACAGGAATCAGTTATTTAATGAAAGATTATTATTATTTTCGTTTGTTCATTTAATAGTGAGGATGTTCAAAAAATCACAAGCAGTTAATAGTAGAAAATAAACATTAATTATACCTAAGTAAAAAAGAACAAATTATGCTACAATATTATGGTATAAAATATTAAAAAATCGTGACTAAAAATTACGTATATCCCAAAACTGAAGCACCATTTTATAGAGTTAGTTATGGGACCAGTTACGTCTTACAAGATTAAGTTAAATAAAATAATAAACTAATCATATGTATGATTAACTATAATTTTTTATTTTAATTTTAAATGTAAATATTTTTATTGATTTTTTAAGATATGACAAAGTATAATCATAAATGTAATGTAATATTGTTCATTGTAACGTTAGCGCATGCAATGTTCACTGTCAGTAAGGCCTACAACCAGATTATTAAATTCTTAGTCTGATATTAATTCCAAGTCTAGTTGTAGAGCCCTGTTTGTAGACCCAATAAATAAATATTTAAATAAGTTTTGATTTTAATCGGATTTAATTTACGCCAAGAATACAGGATCATTTTACGAGAAAGTTCTCGACCACTGAAGTTAAAAGCGGTATCAGTTCTCGTATGATCATGACTGCGACAATGTCTCTGAATACAAAGTGGATTTCATATGAAGTTGCATAAAATCGTTTTAAACTTGAAACTAATAAACTGATTATATGAAACTTGCTAAGTGGGACTATTACCATGAAAGTCATTAGGTTACTGTGTGTCTAACATTATTTGAGATTGTGTTATGCATTTTATTGTAATCTACAAGAATCTGTTTTGTCATATTTTATGTATCAAAATCAATAAATCTTTGTTTCACCTTATGGCTCTTGCACATAGTCAGAACATACAGCGATTTCGGAAAGACATTTGACGATAAGAAATTACAAAAAAACTCGCCAATATAATGTGTAGGTACATTTTTGTTTGATTTACAGCATCTTTAAAAATTTCATTGGAGTCAAAAATTAGAGACATAGGTACAAAACCGTCTATGAGAGACCGGATTTTTTCCCACTTTCCGTTCAACACGTTCTCCGGAAATTGTCGTCAGAATCACGCTCAAAACAACATCCTGTTGACTATCACCATACAACTTCAGTCTGTTATAATTAAGTCTGTTTTTTTTTTACATAATATTAAGTTTATTTACACAACATCCACAATTATGTGCTACTAGTGTGGGTTTCGAACATTAAAATTAGACTATTTCGTGAATGTGATTTTATTTTTTGTATTGATCGAATTAATGCGAACCTATCGGTAACGAGAAGAACTAAAAACGTCCAATACAAAAGAAATTTGCCAATATTTGTGAAATAATTCAGATTTCAATATTAATTTCCACACAAGGTCCAATTATCACATAAGTTATTTAAATGAACAAAAAACAATAAGTAAATAATACAATTAAAGAAATATTGTGAAAAACGTTTTAAAACATAAAAGTGGAGTTGGAAATGAGAGCTTTTGTTTACGACGTTGAATTAGAAAGACGCCTGATAAAGATCTCAAATAATAACGCTCCGAAATAACAGAGGGATATTGCGAAGGCAATAAATGACTAATTTCATGAGGCTATTTCCATAATTACACAATACAGGGCTAACGGAGCGAGACAAGAGAAAAATCTAATTTCCTTGTCAACACATCACCCTCAGATGACAAAACGCGTTTATTTTAAATTTTATTTATACATTCCACGTACAATCTCGACTGTCCAGAACTTTAAATATGAGTTTTGTACTGTGGTATATGTGTGTTTTTAGTAAATTTTAGCTATAAATAGAGTAGCTTCAGAGACTAAGCTCTCGTTAGAAATTCATACTTACCGTACAGTTTGCAAGCCAAAGTGATTCTCTACACATTAGTAAAAAAAATGTAATTTTATTTAGTTAATGGCAGTATCTATAACCAGAGGCGGCCCGTCCTAAAGAGCGCTGGTGCAGTGCATCCCACGAAAATTACAGAAGTAATCTATATTTCTTCATAATACATACTATCCTTACATTACATTCATTCTATTCTACTATGCCTATACAATAGTATATTATATTACCTATATCTACGCCGCTGTAATATAAGTTCTGTACCACACACTGCACTGCACCAGCGCTCTTTAGGACGAGCCGCCTCTGTTTATAACATTAACAATGTTTTTATTTAGTAGTAGATATAATATTTGACATTGTGACATGTTATTTTAGAATTTTTATTGTTATTACTTTGTATTATTTTATTATATATAAAATTGACTTCTTCTTGCGTGGTATATTGGAATTAACCAGGGTTAAGTATATGATGGTTTTCATATATCAGCGGTTCCTCGCATTTTTATTTGAGATTAATGTACAGATTTGATTCTAATAAAAATATACTATGTTTGTTATTTTATTTATGATTTCTTATTAGAATTCTATAATTACAATTTATCTTCGTGAGAATATTCTGTCTCAACTAGGAAAGTTCAAAGAAACTTTAAACTCGACAAAAAATGCATTACTTGAATAGTTGCATACTATACATCGTTTTGTCATAGACGACCCTCGCATTGTACATACGAAGGGCTAAAACACAACCCACTGCGGATCAGATACAAAAATAAAGTTACCCTAATACTTATTTAGTAAACGACCGATTCAATAAATTCGATAACAAAAGCAGACAAAATCAAGTCTCTAAATTTATGTAAGTTCAATCCACATACGATGTATTTTTTTTTTAATAATAAATTAATTTAAACATTCTAATATCTCAAAATAAATAAATATGTAAACATATACATACTTTTACTCCTATAGTACTTTTGTGGGCAGTCTTATAAATACAGTACTCATCTGACTAGAATAAAGCAGTGCGTAATTTTGGTATAACATAATTTCGCTACTCACCGATAGTTTCGCACGAATAACCGTATGGGGAGATGTGGGTAAAATTTAAATATTTGTTTGGAGTCAATTAGTGTACTTTTAAACTAATTTTTTTATAACACAAAGAACAGTACAAATAAATACGACTCAATTGATAATACATATAAGGTCTGTGTTCTAAATTGCTTTTGTTTTTTTTTTAGTTTTGTAAAATATTATTAAACGTAACATATTATATGTATGACAGTTTGATGGAAAGAATAATGGTACAAATACTTATATGAATAAAGACCCTCCCCCAAGAGGCCTATTACATTTCTTCAATAAATTCTACTGCGAGTTGGGGATTTTTTCCGTTTCGTTTTTTATAATGTAAGCTTCGATGAGAGATTTTTCCCGTCGAGATTAATCGAGATTTGTGTTTTGTTATTTCTTTTTTTTTAAATTGCAATATTATTTTTTGTCGCGAGTGGTTTAAAAAGGGCAATCAAATATACATATTTAAATATTCCTAAAATATAATTAAACAAATTATGAATAATGATAAAATGTAATAACTAAATCTAATATTATTTGTATTAATTTCAAACATATTATACAATAAAAATAGAAAAGTAAAATAATATTTTCATAACCTAAAAAGCTAAATCTAAAAAGAAAACAGCCTTCTACCCACAAAAATTCTAAACATTTTCAAATAAATGTATATTTACTTTAGCTAAATAAAAGGTTTTTTTTTCAATATTTTCCTTATTGATGGACCGCTGTCTGTCATCGATTATATCCTATCTCATGAAGCGAATACACTTACTTGAACAATTACTGAAATGGTGTTATATAAACACGTGCCACGAAAAATTATAAATATTTATTTGGCTTATGTTTTTATTTTATACAGATACAGACATTTTAGGGCACTTAAATATATATACTAAAAAAAAACATTTTAAAATAAATTTGTGTAAATGTGACAGCTTTTGCACATAAAGTAAGTAGTGTGTAAAGTAAATCAGACAATAATTTAAAAAATGAAAGAATTCAATTACAACAAAGATATACCTATATTTGCAATCTATGTAGTTCTCAACTCAACGATTTTACGATGTAAGTTACTTGTGCTAGTCAATGTAAGGTGCCACACATTGATAGAAGTGAAGAGGGTAGTGGGCCGTCCTTGTTTTAGATAAGGCACGGAGTTCGTAATGTTGATCGCTGTCACGTTAATATGAGGCGCTTTATTTATATATGAAACAATATTTCATAACACGTTGTCATCGCATTGTGATGATCTGATTGTATAATTAATATTGGTATTTTTTTATAAATTTAATGTTGTAATATTATATTTTTAAAACGCTCGATATCCGTCTCATTTCTAGATCAGGACATGGTATCAACAATCTAACAGCTGCACACTTACCTATATGTGTTCCTTCATGTCTTTATTAATTCACTCCATATTCCGGAATAAGGACACTAGAGTATAGTCACACTTCAGATTACTTATTATAAAATAATATATTTAAATATTCATATTTGTAATATTATTATTTTTTAAAAAGTGCACGCTTGAAGAATAGGTACAATTGTTTTCTATATATTTATTCGGCCTTTGTTTGACTCCCAGTTATAAATATATTTTCCGAATGTGTCGTTCTCGTCTTAATACCCCCAACACAGGGTGTCCTTGTTTGGGTCAGGGCATTGTGTACATACACTCTTAGATATTTATAATACTTCTATTACTTTTGGATACAATTATAAGCAGTAAGTGATTAGTTCAATAAATACGCAATTATGTGAAATATTATGAAAATACATTTACTGATAACACTAAAATTGCGTAAAATAATCAATAAGATAATTGTTATCTGTTATATTTGTTACAAACTCCTACGAAAATATTTATAGGTGTATTTTGTAGTTTATTTACCCCTTCAATCTTTTCCTTTAGCCTAATCGACAAAATATGCAGCGTGTTTCCCTAGCAGCCCATATTTTAGTGCGAGGCCGGATTGGGCGTGCACCTCGACAGATAAGGACCCATCAATCACACTTTACGTTAAAAACACAACTCTGCCATTTCGGCTTATCTATCGTCTTTTTTATATGAGGTTTGCGGTAAAATGCAATTTTCTTTATCTAAAGAAAATATGTGTACAGTTTTTGTAGTAGTAATTTTTGTAAACACGCCTTATAAACATTTAAGTACACAGACTTGATAGTAAGACGTATTAAAACTTTGCATTCAATAAAAAATATTATAATTGTTAATCATTTATTTGAATTATCATAAAACCTAAAACAAAGCTCTCGCATTCATAATTTACTTAAGTTAAAATATTTAAAAATCGTATAAATGATTTATTACTCCAAATTACCTAAAAGCACCGTCACTAAAGGCTATCTAGTAACAAAAACAGGAACACATGTAGACAGTGCCACCACTATAATCTGCTTGTCGTTGTCATCCAAAAGCTCTTGCGTCCAGGGAATTAATCCTATACGGCTTTGACGTCACGCTCGAAATAACGTTATACTAACTTTATACTAAGTGCTAAATAATAAAATAATATGATAAATAAACAGATATTAAAGTAAAAACAAACTGTTAAATCCAAAAATGCTTAAAGCGGCCAACGCGGGTGGGACTCGAACGATAGAATTAAAATTTGATGCAATCTTAATTTGACCGCCTTATCACAAAGAACTTTTTGTTTCGAATCAATTTTAAATGTGTCTCGCGTAGTTATGATATGTGAATCTTAAAACTATAAACGTACATACGTGTAAATTTAAAGATCGATCGCCATATGTAAATTATTGCAATCAGAACTAGTCTCGCCACTAAATTAGGACCGAATTGGTATCGACCAAACGTCACTGTCGGAATGATAATTAATTTTGCAACATGCATTTACCACCAATCCTTGCTTGACGCTGCTTGTGTGTCACGTGACATACCTACTATAAACAGCCACTTTAAATTAAAATAAAATTAATAAACCTAACGCAAAAACTTTTTTTGGGTCCAGTAGTTTCTGAGATTAGGGCGTTCACATATTAACATTTTGACATAATTAAGAAAATGACATCGAAGCACGTGTGCATTTATGTACTTATGTCTAATATTATTATTTATAAAATACATATAGGTACGTACATTTATAAAAAGAACATCTATCTAATATTTTATGTTGAGAGCCTCAAGTATGACAGCCGTCTGTCTTTTCCCTTAGAGGAACCAAATCTACTCAGCGTGCGTCGTAGCACCTCTTCTACATTTCAAAAAGTAATGTATTTTATGAGTATTTTTCAAAAGTATATTATGTTGTATATGATATAAAAGCTCATAGAATTTTCCTCTATAAATAGAAAGAAGAAAATAACATTGTTATTTGCAACGTTTTTACAGAAATATGCTCATGTGATTGGCGTGAAATATTTTTTTTGTAACGTCAGGGATTATTCACGAAAATGATTAGGTACACAAATTTAAAATATTTTATGCAGCTATTACGTTTATTTTATTCCATTCTAATGTTTCGAAACTGCAGTTAATGTAGTAGAGTTAAAACAATTAGACGCAAAAATAACTCGCATAAAATCTTTATACTTATTTGCTATCGAAGCATAATTTTACCGGAAATTAAAACGAATTGCAGTATAATAAAGTTGGTAGTAATTATACTTTTATGTCATCCCTTTTATTGCGTAGGAAAATCCTTTAGATATTATGGATTCCACCGAATCCCCGGGAATGACGTCGTTGGTAATGTTGGACTCTCTCGTTTCAGCGGTTACGTAACTAAATCCTACGTTCTTTTGTTTCTCATATGGTGAGATCACTGACACTCTTAAATATTACATTTAAAAATATCAGGATAAATAAATTAAGAAAAATAAATTAATACCTTTGCTATAAATTAGTAGCAAATGGAAAATGTAGTTAGTGTCCTTACAAAATTACAAATTCTTATTGGAATATAAATCTCTGGATGTATTCTCATTAAGGTTTAATATTTTCATTGTCTGCTACCCTGAATAGTTTATTACACTTATTTTAAACTGGTGATTCGAGAAATTCTACGGATCCGAAATGGGGGACGCTGGCAATCCGCGCTCGTCTGGAATTCTTCGATATTAGCGCTCTCCCAGACGAAGAGTACAATGGCGCCTCTATACACCACTTTCTTAGCATTTGTTGTTTTATTTTTTAAAGTTATTATTAAAATAGTTTACTTGTTAATTTATATACAATTAAAATACAATATATGTTTGAATGTTTGTAATATTGAAAAATTATCGCGTTATACATTAATCCAACAAAAATTAAACCAAGTAAACTAAACATATACTATATTTCACTTGATATAAAAATATATATAATTAGAAATAAAATAAAAAAGGATTATAAATGAAAACACATAAAAATATATATAAAGCAGTTTTATTTACCAAAAAGATTTTTTTTGTTGCAAAATATACATTCATTTATTATTTTACCTAAAACTTGCATCAAACATTAACAATACATGCATCGAGATAGTGCACCTTTCTGTCTTAACTTTAATGACGGAACAACGAAGATAACCTAAGAAATTAAATAATAAACAAATTACAATTAATAGTAGATTAATCATCACAATTTATTCATTGTATTATTACAATAGACTTTACAATTTTTACAATCTATTTAAGAAGATACACGCTTCGGCTATTATTATAGAATATAATTAATTTCATTTCTTAAAGTCGTCCTGTTTATAACAAAATAAATAGTACTTAATATTAAAGCCAATAATAAATTATTTAATAAAAAATTGTTTTAAATAATAAAGCCGAGATAAAATAAACGCCATTTTAAACTACATAGAGAATAAATATAATATTTAGTATTTTTTTATTTTTTAGTAATTCAAAGAATGCACGTATAAATAATAAAATATGACGGAAATAAAAATTTTAATCAAAATATACCTAGGTACCAGTTTTGATTTCATTATATCGTAATAAAATCCGAAGCGTGTCAGTTTCCTATAATAAAAATAAAAAGTTTTTATAATTAATTATTGTCTCAAGCCTCAATTGTTTAGTTTCGGTGGAAATTGGGCTTCTTAAAGAATTCGAAGCAAAACTCCGTTCACTTGATTTCAATATCGGTTTACTTCATTTTTCTCATAATGATCCATTTATAGCGGTTTTATGTTACATTCTGTATTATTTGGGTTTGAATTATTGAAAGTTACCGAATTTCTTCGTAATTTCAAATCAAATAATTTTTTATCATTAAAATGTGTAAATAAATATAGTCGCCTATGGTGGTATATTTAATTATTAATTAAATAAATTATTACAATGCTTCTGGAACATAGAATAGAATGCATCAACAGTAGTCAAAGTTTAATAAAAATCTGTTTTTAAAACGTAAACCTTAAATATAATAAATAAAATAAATAATAGGTAACTTAAATTATTATTTAGACTCAAAAAAATTAATTAATTAAAATAAATAAAATAAAACTTTATTTACCATATAATTATATTGACTAGTTTGTGTACAGGAATCTTATAATTTAGCTCTTAACACTATGGCACTAAAGTGAATTATTAAATAACATTTTATTACCAAAGCTGTGTACAGAATGTTTATTTAAACACCACGAATCCTATTTACATACTTTTAAAACCTATATTATACAGATCAATGTTTAAATAAACACCCTGTAGCTAAAAATATTAAACATCTTGGTCAGGCGTATTTTCGTTACAAAAATATTCAATTTTCTTACACCTAAATATGAACCAACTAGGATTCTCACAGATTTCACAAATTCAGCATTTAACACATTTGCTAATTATGCAACTTTACATAGAATTTAAAAATAGTAATTTTTAAATAAAACAAAATGACGGTCGATTGATACATTTTAGACATTGAAAAACTAAGCACTACAAAAATACATTTGGATTATTGCCGGTAACAAACTAGAGCGACCAATCGATCATGAGATTTAAAATTCACTAGTAGTTAAATACTCTCTCTATGTACTCTTTATTCCTGCTTCGAGGAGACACCCCGCTCTAATTACAACAATAAAAATGACGAAATAATACTGTATTTATTATCAGTCTCGTTTAGTTTTTTTTTTTGTTAAATACAATTTCACACAGCGTCCGACTTGCCGACACCCATTTCAATACTAGTTCTATCACTCACTACGGCCACTTCGGAACCATTACTTCTTCTCCTACACACTTGACATAGCTTTGAAAACTGTGAACAAACGTAACAATAACGCTGAAATAAAATCGCTAATATCTGATTGTTAGAAAAATATCAAATATATCTTCTGTAAGTAACTTTATGATAGAATAAAAAATTCAATATATTTTATTAAATATGTACTAGTGCTTCTTTCATTTTAACAATAGATACAATAATATGTCATATAGAAAAGCTGTATAGAAGTCAGAAATAGTCATTTGTGGCTTCGTTTGGTGTGTTTTTTTTAAACTTTATTATTATACTATTGAACAGATTATACGTACAATGTGCTACAAACAGAATACAAGCGCATTGTATTTAAAACAGAGCAAGAAAGCATTCTGACATCGGTACTATTATGTACATCTGACAGTTTAATTCAAGTCTGATTTGACCTATTAACCAATGCTTAAATAAAATGACAGTTCTACCAATTTAAATTTATGACACAATATTAAGTAGTACAATTGGACAATGACTCGCCAAGATCTTTAATGAACACAAATCATCTTCGTGTTTTAACAGCCTTAACGCGAAGAGTAATTGCATACCAACTTAACTTTACTAAATTATATTTACATATACAATAAGTAAACACACGTAGACGCGTATTGGAAAATTCAGTAATCGTACACTTTATAGTGAGCTAGTTATATCGAATTTTATAAAAAAGAGACATACCTTAACTCGAGATCGCACAGGTTCTTGCATAACAAATATTGCAAATATAACAACGCCTTGCATTGCATTTAAAAAGTCGAAGACTGACCATACTGAAAATACCATGTTACCAGCTCCGGCTGCCCATGATACCACTTCAAACACCCACGATATACCCATTATTACAGATAAAAGACAGCATGTCCGAAATCTGTTGACAACACATATATATCTTAAGTACGCTTAAACGGTACAAAACAATAATTCTAATTAAAATAAATTATGTTATCGATATAGTAAAGCGTATTTTTAGAGGTCCGCTTACTTGTACAATATACGAAATATATTATGTAAAAAAAAATTGTTTATATTTTGTTTATATGTAAATCTTGAATCTCTAAAACAGATGGTTATTATAAAATAAACGAAGGAGTTCGTTTAAATTTAGAATATCGTTGAAAAATTCCAAACTTACATTTTCTTATATTTCTTTAATCTCGTTTTCTTGTCTATCAACGGGGACGTGGACCTGTCCGAGGGGATTTGTTCGCCGATTGCTTTTTCCAAGTCCTTCCAATCTTGCGAATTACTAAAACTCGAGTGCGTCAACTCGTACGCTTCAAAAATACAGTTTTCAAATTAAATCAAAGTTATTTATTTTATTTTAATAACACTGAGTCAAATATATGTTTAGTTATAGAGTTGACATGTCAAACAAAATCTATGCGAAAATATAAATAAACAAAAAGGCACACGTGACTACTTTTGCGCATGGAGTAAATTCATAATAGAATACAAAGGTACCTGTTAATTATTTTAAAAACAGTATATAAACAAAAGAGTAAAGAAGTAAACTAATTCATATGTTTCATTACATGTGTCCGTTGGGCAAATCCTTGTAGCTTAACAACTTTGTATATCCTGACCACTCTAGTATAAAAATTATAGAAACAAACTTACCATTCACATCGTTTAATTTATTATGAATATTATGTACACTAAAAACTCTTGCAGTTATAAAAAACATTATAATGTTCGATATTAAAATGAATGCCACAGGAATATAAAAATATGGTAGCGCCGCTTTATCAGCTGAAAACAATCAAAAACAATGTAATAACTAATTTATATGGCTTACAATCGCGTTTATTCTGACTACTTAATATTTCGAAAACCGTTCAGTCAACGTGGTAGTCGCGGGAGATTTAAATTATTAAAATCTTTTTTACGTAAAGTAGTTTAATTGAATTATATTCGCGAATAACCTTGATATAGAAGTTTATGTACGCACAATACTTATAAGAAAAATGCGTCAAAAAATCGTTATGTACATACTTTTAAACCAACATCCTTTAATACCAAAATTAGGTTTAAGATAACTATTAGGCACAGCCGGTGACAGGTCCATGATCATCGTTACGACAAGTAGTATTAATGGTAACACAACTGCATAGACGCAATACCATGCAAATCTTCTGCGCATATCTCGCCTGTGTTGTCTAGCTTCTAAATGACGTCTGAAACAAGAACTCAATAATAAAAACAAGATCATTGGTCCATTATTTAAGTATATATGCCGGCAGGAATCTAAAGCACTATATCAAATGCGCAGTCATTTTTGGATCTATTTGACGAGCGCGACCTCCATGATTGGCCCATTAGTTATAGACACGTGTGCAATTATCCCCACAACTTTTGACCATGCCTCAAGAACAGTGGGCTTATCACGAATTTTAGTCTGGCTTTCGAACCGAGTTCGCTTCAAGCGATTTGTATGGAAATTTGAGCAGCGCCATCGCGTGCGGATTTGGAACTACAATATTTTAGATACTTTTTGTTAATTTTCGTTCTCTTTTCTATTTTTATCTTTCGTTCATTTGATAGATTGCTGGTGCTCGTTAGTCGTTAGTAAAAATTCATGATCCCGATTGCTAACGGATCCGTTTTACTTGTGACAGCTCGATTCGAAAGCCAGACTAAATTCGTGATAAGCCCACAGTGCTGATGGTTATACCATTTCGTCTATTTTTTTCACTTCGTTTTATGTATAATAGGATTACAAATTGATAAATAATAATAATAATAAACTTACTTTACATTCAATAGCGTATCAAAACACATAACATTTAACCAGAAGAAGCATGACACGAATGAATACTGGATAGCATATGCTGCAATTAAGATAACAGAGTTTAATACAAGTACCTCCATTGTATCAGCCATAGACGAAATGAGCATTTCACACACATAAACAATGTAATATATGTAAATTCTAGAATTAGATTGTGTTTAACAGATCTAGTGCTTGTATCATAGTCACTGAACGATCTAAATATAAACAAAAGAAATTGGATCGAGAGCCACCCTGACACCAGCTACAGACCTCTTCAACCGGGACAGCAATCGCCTTTGTTGAAGTTCAAAAATTGATAATTATCAATTCTTTTAAAGTAAAATTAATGTTATAAATATCTCACCCATAAAAGTACAAATACTGCGCGGGAATTCGTTCCCAGCTAATTGTGTTGCAGCTAAACAACTAAATGCAACCGCCAAACACATTGTATGCATTGCTAATGATTTGCCATGCGTGTCACGTAATTCCCTTATAAACGTATATACTGCTGCAGTTGCTAATAAAAACGGTACTGATATTATTAAACCTGCAACAAGAATAAACAATTCAGATTGATAATTATATAACTTAGTACGAATTTATCATTGAAAACGTTCATTCCTAAATATCAATAGTTTTTATATGCAGCGAGCAGAATCAAAAATGGCCCTTAAAAGCAGTTTAAAATTACGAAATAGTTAACACTAGGGGCACATCTACAAAATAAATACTAAATATAAAAATATTTTAGCTATGCCTTTTAATTTCTTTCATGTAAAAGTTGCCACTAAAAAAAGTTAAATCATTATACTTAATTACATATGGCATTAATTTGCGAATATATCTATAGTAAATTCAGTTTAAACTAACCTATTGCATATAACGTAAGCATAACTGAAGTTTTGTCTTCTTCAACAGGCGTTTGAAAACATATCAAAGGCAATGTAAGTCCAGATGGATAACTGGCATTATAAAACGTCTCCATACAAAAATCCTTAATTCCTAGTAAAGGTGGATCATGGTGAGGTGCAAAAAGTGAACCATTGACTAATGAATAAAACTCATCTTCCTTATTAACTGCTGGATCTAATTTGTACCTGCAAAATGAATATATTTTTGTCAAGTAAAACAGTTGGTTAATAGAAGAAAGATCCAACAAAAAGGAATACGCTTCGAAGTTAAATTAATATTCATGAAATTGGTATTTGATAATTAGTTACATGTGCTCATGGACCTGTCGTAGATGCAAGGGTTGTCGACAATGATCTCGAAAACGTTACTGTCGTAGCTCCACATGAAGGTGTCGTTCGCTTGATAGAATGAAGGCTGAAAGGTGAGGCTTGTTCGCTCGCACACCCAGGATCCATTCACAGGAGTCGCACTTAGATTTTGACCGCTTGCACAACATTTCGTGACTACCGGCACTTGTTTCTTTACTTCTACTTCCTCCTATAGACAAAAAAACACAGGTTAAAACGTAAATTATATTTATAATAAACAAGACGTCAATAAAAATGTAATCAAAATTCATAGCGTATATACTTAAATTAATACACTTTGGAACGCAAACGTCATATAGTTGACAAAAGCCAACGCGCGCATCGTCCAAAATTGGTCACGTAAATGCATAAAAAAATTTAAAACATGCAACCCACGCTCCTA
Organism: Tineola bisselliella; assembly: GCA_028551675.1. Lineage (NCBI taxonomy): Eukaryota > Metazoa > Arthropoda > Insecta > Lepidoptera > Tineidae > Tineola > Tineola bisselliella. The sequence continues at coordinate 152,375 of JAPWLS010001350.1, forward strand.
GACATTCAATCTTTTATTAATCTTGATATCACGTTCTGACCCGCAAGAACTTTGCCGCTAAAAAGCCCAATATTGGAGGCCCTCTGAATCGTCAAGATACGCGCCTTGTTAGAAACGTGCCGGTGCCGAGTAACGAGCCAGCCACAGGAATATTACCCACCAAACTGTGCCGCATATTGCGACTCATCCACCTAATGACACATATTCAAATTATAGAGGATAAGCCTTGGAAAATTGAAGCACGAAAAAGACAATGCTCATTTTTGCAAAAAAAAAATAGTTGAACAGATTTTTGATAACTTCTAGAAGGAAATTTTTTATACACACTTATAATATTTGCGCTAATTAAATACAAACAATAAAGAACAGAATTTGTCAATAGATATGTACCGCTCATATTCATTTGGTAATCTTCCAATTTTCTGCATGCCAAGTAACATAAGCTCTTTATTTATTTTTTCTGTATTTCCGTACTTCACGCTCTGATTCTGAACAAATAATGTGCCCAGCAGTTTAACTGCAATTGTTTTTGTTTGACTTACAAATAGAAATGTCAAAAGAATTTGTTTACACGAACGAAAAATGACAGCATAAAGAAAACAAAAGAATGGGGCAAAATAAGTGAATGCTTAAACAACTTATTTTAAAAGCTCCTCTTGTCACTTTTCCTGAAAATATTCTAACAGAGTTCCTGTGTGAGAGTTGTTCGCCGGAACCTGTATACCCTGACGCCCGACAACTTCCCAAATATTCTCACAACGGAAACCCTACAAATATTAACTTTTTTTTCGCAAAACTTTCAGACCGTTTTCCCTGACATGCGACGAAATATTTTTCCTGATTATGCTGATCCTTTACAAAAGTCTATACAAAGGATTTTAAAGTATTTTTATTAAATTAGAACGACTATAAAATAACATTTTAATGAAAGTAGAGCAGTAGCATGATGGATATACTATATACTATTTATTTTGATAAGATTAGATAACAATAAGACAAATTTATTCACTTTTATTATTTCATAACATTTCGAATTGATATATTATTATATGAAATATTTAGTTCAAACATTACGTAATATCATGAGTAATAGGACGTTTTATCGTTAATAAATTTAACAAACTGTTATAAAACAATTTTAATTTGCAGAAAACGAAGTTATTAAAGACGCTAAAAATAAATTTTATTATTGTAGAGGCATAAACCATTTACATCGGCCATAACGTTTCATAGAGGGAGGAGAATAAAGAAGCTGACGAACGACTGTTAAATTTAATACTTTAACAATTAGGCCATATTTTCTTTCGGTTTCATAGCTTAAAGATATTTTGAAGTATATAAAAACAATATTACCACAGAGCTGCGTTCATATAAACCAATTTCTATTCCTTCCCTTTATTTAATGTTTCGGCTTCTTTTCGTAATAAATTTATGCTTCGTCACTGCCTCCTATACCTACATGTATATCGCAGTGTTCGTATTTGAAATTGAAAAAGTATACACACTTGTTCGAAATTGAATTGTTTAAATAATTTTAAAATAAAGACTATGATTGTTTCGAAAGCTTTGCAGTTTTCAGCGATCGTGGGTGCGGCTGTTTCAACGTCGAATCAAATAAATGATTTAAATTATCATAAAATCATGTTCAGAAATAATTTTAAACATATTATAGTAAAAATATTGAGATAAAAAAAATACATATTGTTTTATCCCAAGTACTTACTTGATTTTTAACGACAAAATATGACATTATTCATGTTGTCTATTCTGACGATACTTATATTTGCAATTGACATTTGCAAATTGAGCTAAACACTGAAAATTTATAAAAGAAAATAACTACACAAAAACGATCTATAATTAGTGTTATCTAAGTCTAAAGTAAGTTCTATTGTGTACAAAAACAAAAACTAATTAAAGTAGATTATTTATTATCAATAATCGATACCAATTTGAAAATCCTAACATTAGTTACACGTAGACATCATAGCGCTTATATTATTTCCAAACAACACAGAAGTGCCTATAGACAACAGTCACCTCTGATATGTCGGTTATAGTAACCACATAACACTTCAAACATCTAAAACCCATACATTTACACATTTTAATTTAATTATCATTAGAATACATCGTATTTATACTCTATAGTACCTATCCTTCACAAATACCAACATTAACATCTACAATGAAATCGTTCTCCGACTCGCTGTATTTAAACATTTAGCACGTACGAAATAATCTAAGCTAAATTTAGTTAAACCAAACACCATTATACTCTGCGTCACTTAATTATTATGTATTTATACTTCTTGACTTAATTACTGTGTATTTAGTAATTCAATACGAAACGTTACTCTTTCGCGTTATATGCCAAATTTATTTTCATTTTTTTTTATTATCAAAGATTTAAGTCTAAGATTCTGGTCCAAATAATTAATTTTGGTATTTATTAACTTAACATTACAAAGAAAAATTATCTAAACCTTTTTAGTTATGTCTACGTTCGAACAAAATATGATAACCTAACCTTACAATAACCGAATGAAATGAATGAATGAATAATGAAATAACCTAACAATAGTGGCGACACAAATGACTATTTCTACACATATGGGATAAAATAAGTCCCATTGTATTCTTTAAAATAAATAAATATACCTTTAATCTATACAAAATATATATATATTATGAAGAAAAAATTTCTAACAATTGGGAAAGGAAGTTATAGAAATTAAAACCATATCTAAGTATTCATAATAAATAAACACATTTTATATGTAGGTACATATCTATAGATATTCAAGTATAATAAAACAAATGACTAAAAAAGCACCACAATCGATTTATTTCTAAACTCTCAAGGATTCCGAGAACTGACCAGAAAACAAAAGAAAATTGATTCACTGAACAAGTTTATAGCACTTTAATTTATCAAAGAGTTCCCCCGATTGTATTATATTTATTTTAAGTGCCGCGGTCCATTTCCAAAAGTGAACCAACTTCTAAACAATGCAAATACATACATACACAATACAACAAAATTTTAATGATAAAAATAGTAAAAATGCTATCTTTCACTACGTAGGTACTATGTAGGAATGTTTATTTTATTGTAATTTTTATTATATTTTATTTCGTACGCTTTTTATGATAAATACACTGAACGCGAACAACAATAAACATTGAAATATATAGAATAGCTTAGTGGCATCAATAATATTATAAAAAATATATATTTAAAAACACAAAAATTAAAGAAAACCTAAAACAAAATCAACTAGAACGATAGGCGCTATAATGATTACTATTAATCCAGTATTAGTACCTACCTATCACCTTTTTCTGTGTAACATTTAGTCTCGTCTCGGTCTTTTTCAGTTTGGAAGTAGCCAGATATAACGAGAAGAGTCTACCATAATAACTTGAATTGTACATAGTCGTTCTATCAAATCGTATATTTAAATACCTATTTGTATTATATTATGTACTAGCTGTTGCCCACGACTTCATCTGCATAGTAATGAAGATATAAAGTACTATGAAGTTTAACAATGTTTCATATTTCAACGATGCCTCCTCTCACGTAACTGCAGGTTTGGTAGCCATACCTAATCATTGCAATCTTTATAATATTAGTATAGATATATACGTTCATTATGTCATATAAGTACCTACCTACTATATCAACATACGTATGTAAGCAACTACTTCGTTTCCAACAATAGAATTTATTGTGGTCATATTAAGAAAGCCAGTACTTTGAGAACAAACGCAGTGCGTATCTCTGCCTCAAGAGCAATCTCTTTAAGTGACTCCCTGAGAGGCCATAGCCTTATCGGGCTTTATTAGTTATTTATTCCCAGAGAAAGTCTTCCGTAAATGTCCTTCATGTAAATTGCAATTTATCGCAGCGGCCTACGAAAGCTAAAAAATTCATCTACTTCTATGTAAAAGAATTTATCATTATTTACCCGAAAACAAAATGTATCTTTTTATATTTACTTTATAGTTTCTATATTTAAAACAATAAGGCTGATAAAGTTATTCATAAAAAGTTATCATTAAAAAGATCTAATAAATATTTAAAAATATTATCTCTGAATCAGATAAACGAGTTAGATAAAATAACACACTGTGTCACCTTAAAAATTACGTTTTAAAAACACTTAAATAAGTTCGCTCATTAAAATTCATTTATACCAAATAAAAATTGTATCAAACGTAATAAAATGTCGTTTTAATTGATTCTGCTTGTTATCATTCGCCTGCCAGTACATGACGACTAGAGAAAGATTCTGATATCGATGCATCGAGTCTGGTAGCACTCAACTGACAGCTTGCGATAAGATACACCCACTCCTACCAGCTGTCACCAAGAACCGTATTTATAAGCTTTTTAATACCAGTAGGAGTCGTAAATTAACGTAGATGTTGTGTCGAAGATATAAACATTAAATAGAAAGAGATTTAACTGTATATAAGATTAAAATGTTTTTGATAAGGCGCTATTAGTATTAAGTCATTGCTAACGGAACTTGTTTCGTATTTTACATATGTAAATTATTATCGAGTTAAAAGAAAAACGATCATGATGGTAACAGAGACAGACTTGACACTGAAGAGTAAGATAATACATAAATATTACATATAGATTAATTTTTGAAAACAGATTTAGTTTAAAGTGAATGTTAATAACCTAATATAAGAGCATTCTATAAGGTTTTTTAAGCTTATAAAATGATTCTTTTATCTTAATTTAATCTTAATCTACATTTCATCCACATATTACAAGAATAGTTCAATCGAAAATTCTATTTGAACTACAAATAGGTGACATTTAATTCCAAAAAATAATAATAATATTCTTACCGTTTCTTATACCATAAATAAATAGTTATCTATTTCGGAAATGGGTTTGTTCATTACAATTATCAAGTCATTAGATTGGTATTCGCTTTTTAAACAGTCATTTTAAATGACAATTAACAGGAAAACAGTCAATATTGATACATAGATATACTATATGTAGTATATTGTATAATATATAAAGACAGTGATGTAAAAAATAAAAGAAAGCCGGTTGCTCCCGAATACAACCACTTGACGTGTTACATATAATATAATAATAATACTTTATTGCACAAAATAAAATAATACATATAAGTACACAAGAAAAGAAAGAACAAAAGACGGGCATATCACTAAACAGTGATCTCTAGCAGGCAACCAACCTTAGGGTAGTAGATCAGGAAGTAAATAGTAAAGTGCAAAAAGAAAACAATATTAATAATTAAGACAATTCGTTATATTTGTACGAACGCCTGCATTCTATTAAATTATTAATTAGTTAAACCACAAAAGCAAAAGAATTAATTAAGTCTTGATTGATGGAGTGATTCGTAACATTTTATATCAAATTACGCAAAATTTTAAAAATATACTGCATCTTGACGTAAGATATCGAGAGTTAGTAGCATTGTGTAAACAAACAAATTGAAACTGCTAGAGAATACTGCTTCATGCCTAAGTTCAATGTCAAACAAAAGCCGCCGGCGAACTATTTCGCTTCTTTTTTTTTTATTGAAAGCCCAGCATATGACCACACTCCGCCTGATGTTAAGCTAGAGTGCGGTCCATGAGCATAGATAACTGTTACACAGACAGATGTCCGCGTGCAACAGTCGACTCCACTATGCCGGCTTGAGGAGACGAATGTGCTCTGTCCAAATCAACAGGGCACACTCCTCTCATTATCCCGGCTACTTCCAAGCTGATCCCGAAACGCGACTAGGTCCCTTCACGGGTGTTCCGCCTGAAAGTGGTGGTACTTCCCCAGGACGACATACTGGGCTAATGCCATCATCAGTCTGCCTACCATTCTTAATACTCTATAATAAATAGATCACAATTTCGTGTGTAAAGCGATATATAGAACAATTCTTGAACAAAAATAATAATTGCGAGTTACGCCTTAATTTCCAATAATAGAGGCGGCAAATTGACGCGCCCGCGCCAGACAGAGAATTTACTAGAATGCTCAGACTATTTCGCATCATGCACGACTTTACTCCTTTCGTGTGAAAGGTAATAGAAGGTAAATATTTGCGACGTTGAATGCCGTCCGACGTCGAGCGAGGGAAAATAACCGGGTAGGTGGTTAGGGTTGCCATGAATTTATGAAACAAAAAAAAATTCCTGCCTTTAATTAGTAAGTTAGTTTTTTGTTTCTCTCTACAAATATATTATGTTAATGAAATGTGCCTTAAACTTTAAAAATAAAACTCAATAGATTTTATATTAATTAAAACTAGTATATCAATGAAATTTGATTTTTTAAATATAATAAATGGCAGCCCTTATTAGGTATCCTCTACAAAACCACCAAAGAAAGAGTAGGTTTATTTCATTTCCCGTGCTCTGTTTTCCAAATAAACACTTCATTGTAGATCGTCAGTGATCAGTGGCCGCCCTTAAATTAACTACAAATAGAATTCCAAATTCGACGGGTTACTTAAATATTTATAGTATATACATTTATACATATAGGTATCTATATGTAGATATATTTATAAAAAACAACTTGATAAATAAATATATTTTAATTTAAATGTAACAAATTAAATTATAAATCTGTAAAATATTTTGTGAATCGCAAAAACATAAATATTTTCATAAATAAATAAACAAAAAATCTTAACTAAATTATTATATAACTCCAAAAGCAAAGCAAAAATCAACATATCTGTTAAAATTACAATACTATGTTAAAACCAGGTGGCTGTCACGAGTTAAAACAGAGATCAAACAAACTTGAATAAAAATAAATATGTACAGAACAGCCCGTTCAACAAATGACTTGAAATTCCTTAACACTATAATTGACATACTGGACTACGTGACGAAATGCTTGATTATTATTTTGGAAGTCTATATTATAGTAAAAAATATTGATAGGAATTCACCGAATCCGATATTAACACTAGATTTACCAGACCAATCAAAATGACTGGTCTTGCAAGATCAAATTAAAATTCTTACTGCGTGTAACATTCTCTTTAATTCTTCTAATCTTCTTTAATTTATAACAGAAGAATTAGTTTTATGAATTTTATATTATTTTATATATATTGGTAACAAATAGGTATATACTTTTTTGGTTTTGGTAGAAATTGGTATATTTAAGCTGGTAAATCTAGTGTTAAGTAAAAGAAAGGAAAATATATTTTCTTAGTAACTTATAATAATGATTATATCTAAAAGTTAATATTAAAAATATATTTATTTTTTTAGTAGAATGTATATTTTAAATTTCTAACTCAAACATTAATACGAAATATAAATAATTATTTGATAATTATACGTTAAGGGTCCCAAAGCCTTTTAATATATAAAAAATCTATTTTCGTCAGGAAAAAACCGTAAACTTTATTTATTGATAAATAAAGTCGAAAAAAATTACGAAATATTTGAAAACGTGTGTTATTAACGATTTAGGTTGCTTAAATAAATATTTATTTAAATAATTACCCGAAAAATCAATACCGCGGTGTAACATTTTTCCATGACAACCTGCTAATGAATCTTAACAATTAATATTTCCGTGTTTCCGTAATTCTCTGGTTCTATTTTGTAATGCATTAAGAGACTACCTAAAAAACACGTTCCACCATTATCCGTAATTGTGTTACTTGCTACACTTGCTAGTTCCCACTATCTGCCTCTTAGAGCCCTATTCTTGGTATTATTTAAATCTAAAATAAATTATTTATTGCCTTCTGCGATTTAAATTCATTCCGATACTGTATTGTTATTATAATAAAGATTAAATATCAAATTTTAAATGCATTTTAAGATTAAATCCTAAACTGAATTTAGATTGTTTACAAGAATAGGATCCCTATTTGTGTAGCCTCACCTTGGAGATAATAGTACTCTCTCCATTAACATTGTTATCACGTACATTCATGAGTATCTGACCAATAAATGTATAACCAAATCATAGGAATATTTAAGCATAACATTATTGATATCAATTATTAAAAAAATAACTAGGCTGTTGCATTTATTTCTATTAATATAATCCGACATTTCGAAAAATTGAAATAAACTTTAATTAAAATTATAAAGTTACATAATAGTAATTCATTAACGATGGCAATAATCAATTCAATAAAAAACAAGTGACAGTAACTAACGAGCTGTTTGTAAGTTATAACTCAATCCAATACAACATTTCCTATCATAAATTAAAAGAAAACCAAACAAAAAACAACAATTTCACGCGATTTTTCCTCACCACAAAGGTTTGCCAGTCTATTCGATAAAATTGGGCCATAATTCAAGTTACTTATGACGATAAAAGATAATAAAATTATATTACTCATCCGCGTTACAAAACAGATACTAATGTTTACATTTGATACTGAATGAGTATTTGATAAATACTTATGATGTTGCCGCCACACGGTAGATGCTCAGCTGTTTTAACCGACCATACGATTTTTACCTTATTGCTGAACCAGGGGGGCTACTGAGGCATATCCGAAATTTCGTGATACGGCCGTCTCCTCTGTAGTTTACGTGAATTTTGACACATAAGCTCGTAAAAGTCCCGTCAAATGTCCGTAAAATAAACATTGAGTGCGCTATCCGTCGTGACATAGCTGTCAAATCCGTAATTTCGTGAATGACTACGGGTCCGTGAATGCTCCTGAGTAGGAAACGCCCGTATTTTCGTCCGAAGTTTGTGCACCTAAGTAGCCCCCCAGACAATAATTATTGTTCTACGTATTTGTTAATGGAATGGCTGAGATATCATCAACATCATTTGTCACTATTTTTGTTTCCTATAAAATACAAGTTTCTAAAATTAAATATACTATTAATATTGCAAGTTTTATTATGTTTATTTTTATTACTAGAACAAAGTTGTAATAATGTAGGTATTTATAGACGGGTTTATAGACATATATGTTTATTTATCTGCAGTATTACAGAAACGTCAAGAACATCTAGAATCGTCCATAGATAATTGAATTGTGTATTTAAGTCTAGAATAAAATGACCAAAAAATCTCGTTCTTGCTAATTAATCAAATATTTCAATAAATACGCATAATAGTAAACATTTTATGTAACAACTATTTTTAGTTTTTTATTATATCAAATACAGGAAGTCCTGTTAAACTATGAGATTTTATAGTGAATGTAATAATGCGACGTTTTTTATAATTATAAACCTTGAATTTTTAAAACATCCTATATACATAGAAACGAAATCAATTAACAAATCGTATACATCTGACCACATGCTATTTACAATCGTGACGGACGCACCGATTTATCAAGTGTCTTGACAGTCGATGGCTTCCACGAATTCGGACACATTACACTTGTAGAACCAAAAGTGACTATGTAGGCGTGACGTCAGTGTTCTCGCGTCATTCATTGCGGACACAAAAGAATTTCAAAGAATAATGAGATAAGTTATTACGAAAAATGTAAGGAAAATAAACAGAAGCTATTTACAACTAATTCTTTAATGGGACTGAATACGTACACACACACATAGCTATACAGATAGTTAGGTATATATCGATATGTGACTGTAAAATTCTCGAAACTTCGGATTAAAATCATCACAAATTAAAGCGTTAATAAGCCGTAAAAGTATTTTAAATTAATTAGTTAATCACGTTCATGAATAACTCTAACACAACATAAGAATAATGTCAAAATATTGTGTAGTTATAAATAGCTGTAAAAGATACAAAGACGAATAAGTTCAAGTCTAATTTATCCAGCAAATATGCACGATATCCTACTTCTATGAATCATAAATTCAATTTGACAATTGGAGTTTTTAAACGATAACTCTGTGGGGATTTCCATGTCGTTCATAACTTTCTAGTAATCCATGAGACGTTGACCACTAATATGAAACATTCGTCATGAACGTAATAGCTTCTAAAGGACTGTAGCGAATTGATATAATCTATAGAAGAACTATGGCTATTAGACAAAACTCTGAATCATCTCCGCTGAACTAAATTAGAGCAAAAAAGGTGCATCCGCGTTTTTTTGACGTCTATTTCTAAGTACCGTTACTTATTCTATTGTATGGAATGTTAGTTACAATTGGTTATCATTCTTTTTAATTCATATAGGTAAATATGTTAGATATAGGTAATATTTTTGAATGAAGTTTACACTTGAAAGACATTTAAAAGTCTTGTAAATTATTTGTAATTGTCAAAATAAAACCGATTTCATTAAGCTTAAATTTTATTTAATCTTACTATAAGTACTAAATTTTCGTTTCAATATTTTTTCCTTTCCTCCTATCAAAATCAATACCCATCTGTATTTAACTAATTAGTCTTTAGAGGAAAATGTTTAATTTTACCTTTTCTAATAATAAACTATTTATAAATAGCATAGATTTTGTTTAAAAATCACAAAAGAGTAAATTAATCTAAAACTAGAAATAATAAACTGAAACAAAAAAGGCATTATCAAGTTTAAAATTCCAAAAAAGGGATTCACCTAGCCTTATCTACATTACCCAACATTAAATTATGAAAATAACTAAAATTACGTGTTATTATTATTGATAAATTGATAATATTGAATGACCAAACACGAAAGAATTTACTGAAATATGCACGAGGAATCTTGTTTAAATAGGCGTGTTAAAATTATTGCTATGCAAATAACAATAACGGTCAGGCCACACGTAAAACGCGTATCGAATAGCGTGCATTGAAATGAAACTATTCATATATGCGGTATGTTTTATTCGATCGAATACAAACAGAAACTTAGAGCACTTAGTTGTCATTTGTTTTTTATTATTTAAATGATCCTTTATAAGTTTAAACAGTTAAGATTTCATTGTTTTATGACTGTTTTTTGTTTTATAGCTAACGTCCTCGATTGACGATTTGCAAATTCGAAACCATGTCATTTCACTTGAAAGTGGAATACAATCGTGGACCAACAGACTGAACCTTATTGGTTGGTAGGTCTGATCAGAATTGTTACTTGAATCACATATTAGTCCTACTGTAAATTATTTGATCAATTCGATCCTTGGTTATGTGTATTTGCAGACAATAAGCTTTGATTCGCGCGTTGCGGTCTCAAACCACAATGTTTGGTTCTAGCGGCTGTCTACTGTACACTTTGGTGTCAGCCAGTCTAATTGATAACGTGCTCGCTCGTGTGCTCCCAGCCTTTGTAGGTACTGATGAAAGGATTTTACTAGAAAATTAATTAGAATAACAGTCATCCCTTGTTTGATGTCAGATGCCTTTCTCGTAACGAATATAATTTTAATTCATTAGCTTACTATATACTTTCTTTGTTGTTTTGTGGCTTTGTTCTGTAACGGTATTTGATTATATGTTAAACAATATGTAGACAAAGCTTTACTTATAGCTTAGAATTTAATATTGAAATTGTTATTAAAAGAATTTCAAAATTTATAAGAGGCAATAATATGTAGAATGAAAACAAAAGTATAGCGTAACAAAAAAAAAACAAAGAATGTTCTATGCATTTTCATTCCTTAGGAGTTTTGTCTTAAGACCTAGGTAAGGTAAGTCGGCGAAAAATGCCTAATGGTATTAAGCTCACTATTGTACTAAATTTTTCGTTTATTTACAACCTGAAACTAGTTCGCGTCATAATATATTTGTGTATTTAGTTTATAGTATTTATACAATCTCCAATAACATTTGGAGCAATGTCATGAAGCATTTTTTGCTTCAGTCAAATGTCGCAATGTTGTTAGGAAAAATGCGTTATTTGTGGCGGTTTCTTGTCGGGTATTCTACTATTCATGTAAATGTAGGGCAGCCTTGCGGGCAGACAGATCCACGAATGACGAGGGTAGTCATAACTCTTTCAGATACGGTCTCAAGAGCTTTGTGTCGAGATGTCCCCAAACCGAAATAGGAAGTCTTAGTTAATAGCCCAGCATTTATGATATGAATATTCTTATTTAATTCTTGTTGGATTATATTACCAAATATATTGGATTATTTTACGTATTGTATAATATTTAGTAGCATTTTATTATATTTATTTAATTTAAATACGGATTTTTAAAAATAAAAAGTATACAATATTATTTACAGCCCTAATAGTGATGATCAAAGGAAAGAAAACCGTGACGTATAATGAGATAGCAATGTCACGCATACGCGACATATTAGAATTATTTTTGTCCCGAAGAGAGCTCAAATGTTTTAAATGATGCCAGTTAATATTAAGTATGAAAAACTTTGGAAGTCATTCAAAAATCTGGATTTACTCCTGTATAAAATGCGGGCATCATATTTTTTTGAAGTTATTTCTTTTGTACACAAATTCCAGTAAATAGCAAACCATAATCACGTAAAACATCTCGTGAAAAGGGAAACAAACAGTGTAACAAAGGGTGGAATTATCTCACCCTAATTCGGGACGATTTTACCAAGAAAAGGTAACAGAACGTTAACCAGAACCGAGTTGAATAACTTAATGCCCTTACTCCAATCTGAACGTCGCCGACTACAATTTATAGCACGGTGTACTTAACGAAGCTTCAGATGTATGACTTATAACGTAATTAAACCGAACAAATTTCAACTGTATGCGTTTAAAGAGAAGAGTTAAACCATTTTTGGCAATTGAATATGGGCTATCACGAAATTCGTTTTAGGGTTATTGCAATAATATGCACGGATATTAAACGCTATTCAACAAACGAAATCTGAATTATGGCTGGATTATATGACTGTGAATCATTATGGCTTATTAGAACCTCCGTGGCTGTTTGTCGTACGAATAAGCTTTACTAATTACATATATTTTTTAAAAAGTTACTGCGTATATTTGTTTAAAGGTTTTTTTTTAATAAATAAAATATGTAAGATCCCTTCTGCTCAGGAAGTGTCATTCTCAATCTTAAATACATTAGAAAATGGAGGTGGCCATTGAAGTTTACAATAAATATTATATAGACAAAATATAACAATACAAAACAATTGAAATTCTAAAATTACCGAATAATTTCTTCAAACAATAAACAACGCTACATTTCCACTTAATGTCAAGTTGTCATGTGAACTAAAATCTCGGCACGCTAATTATGATTTATACCAATGGCAAAATTCATAATGCACCAACCCGACCTAGTAACCTAAAACATAAACTAATATATTTAAAATTCTACCAGATTATAAAAAAAAACACGTAGATTACTTGACATTTCTTTCTGACATGCAATTTAGTTAGCAGTTGGCAACTAATAATTAAGTATATTTTCATACTTGCATTTAAATACTAGGATAACTTTCGTAAGGCCTAAACTCGGTTACTCTCTGTATACAAGGTTTAAAATGAATATTATTCAATAAAACACCATCCCTCCCTCACTCATAAGTTAAATAATATTTTATCTCTTTCTCTCTTATATCACTTAAGATTCAATAGAAAGAGATGAAACATAATTTACTAATTAAATGCTAATAATTATATAAAAATTCTATTTTTATAGATAAGGGGCAATATTCATTAAGTATTTATTAAGCTGAAAACAACATATGCGTAGTTTATAAGAGCTCATAAATAGATATCTTGATATTCGGGTTTAATTATAAAAAAAAAAGTCAAGAAAAAAGTTCGTCAACATTAAATAAACGGTTTGTTTTTATATTTAATTACTTCAAACAATTAATGGGACGTCATTTGCAAAAGTGCTAAAACGGTTTTTTTATATTTAAAAAAAGTTAATTTCCCTAATTTGCTAGTCGTGCCCTCGACTGCTTGTGGCTGTAAGGAATTCCTATTGAAATTAAGATGAAATAAATAATTTAAGTAATTTGTATACAGTAATGTTGGATTTACATTGATCCTAAGCGCGTTCCTTTAGGAGAAATATCACAATAAAGTACTAGTTTTTAAAACAAAATCTATTTAAAGATGTTCAACGAAAACTAAACATTATAAAAATACGAAAAGCGCATTTGCTTTGTATTGTGCAATCAGAGAGCACACAGCTAACTGAAAAGAACTGAAAACATTTACAAAAATACATTCAACAGAGTGAAGCGAGTGCATTTAAATTTCAGTGTACGCAATTGCAATGTGAATACTCTCTAATTGCGTGCACCGAGTTCAACAACAATGTCACCGTGAGTAAAACATAATTTGATACATTTTTCTTACACGTATTATATAAAATATTAAATTTTTAACTAATACAAGTAAAATATTGTAGATTAACGATTGGTATGTTACCACCAGTCTGTTGAGTGACAGTACCGAGTTTGATTCTCGATTAAATTGCATTATATGAGACGTAATCTAAATCAAATACCTATTATTTTATGGTTTCTATTATATGCCCACTAGTACCGAAAAATAAGCGATTCCTCAACTATTCCTTTGAAATTAAAAAATTAGCAAACATGACATTAAAGAATTCCAGTAACCAACGTAACATTTTCATAGTACGTTGTCCTATAAAAGTTGTATTTTAGCTATTTTCCATAAGAATGCTTGAGTATTTTTTAGTTCCAGCTTCCCTTTGGACTGCAGCATGTCTTTGATACCGGCATGCGTATAAGGATACTTTAGTAAACGTTAGTACAAAAACGAGAGCTTATAATATATTTTCCAAGCAGAATAGAATTTTACACAAAATAATAAATTCTATTAAAATTATGTAATATTTTCCCACGCATCCATCATACAAATAACTTAAGACAGTACCTCCGACATAAAATATTCATAAAGCCCATTTTATTCGTAACATACGCCCTGCCAGACCATTTCTGCGCTAACCCCTTGATACATATGCCATGAGCATATTAAGTTAACACCTTCAGATGGCACCTCATTTGTAACGCAAATTACGTGACTTCGTAGCTTTTTAACTTGCTCGTGTTTTCTTCCTTTTGTGTCCTTTTTCGTGTACTTTAATTATACTTTTCACTTTTACAAGAATAAATATATTAAAATAAATTAGAATTTTTAGACCTTTTTGGTCCTTGACTTGAATTTACTAAAAAGGAAATGTGCGCACGAGCCACGAGCGGACATGACTTACAATAAGAGCCCAACACCAAAGTAAAAGCCCATGGGAGATGTGCAGAGAAGGGCTGATATTGTGGCAATTATTTAGTAAAACACTTTTTCTTTTCGGGTGCGTGTTTAATCTTCGTTAACGTAACAAACAATTGTCATAACAATTGTATTCGTTTATATAAAAGTGAACACAAAAGAGTTCGTAACTAGAGATTTATTAGTAAAAATTCACCTAATCGATCTAAATACAAAATGTCTGTTGTTCCAGACTTCGATTTCGTGATGTAATAAATGCCGCAGTGAACTGTCCAACCGTATCTCCTGTCCCAAATAAAGTAGAGGCCGACTCATCTCTTGGGAGCAGACCAGAACTTAGGTATGTATTGAAACAATTCTGACGGTTGCGAGCTAAAAGCTCAATAGGTTGAACATAGATCTATAGATAAAATATGCTTTAAACAAATGTATAATTAAAAAAATATATAGTTAGGCATTTAAATTATTACCTACTCGTTGTAAATGTTAAAGCGAGTCTGTTTCTTTAGTTTTAGTCGTTCAATAAGAAGTTTCACGAATGACCTTATCATTGCGATACAAATTATGTGAAGAAATGTGTGACGTCAGATAAAAATCAACTGTAATTTATTTTAATTTTATTGCTATTTGGAAGTAAAGTCCACAATCGTGTTTAATCGGGGTTAAGTTAGTAGGGTTTATGCCGGATAAAAACTTAATTTTAAATACATTTCTCCTGGCTCTTGGTAACAACAAAGTCCTCTTTGATTCAAAGCGCAGAGATTGTATTTATAACTGTGCCAAAAGGCTTCGCTTTGAACATGCTTATGTAATACCTATTAAGGATTAAATGTTATGTGAAAATGTTAAGTAAAACTAGATGTTATGCTCTTTAAGATTAATTGAAATGAAAATACGATTTATGCTTTATATTTTTATAACAGCTAAAAATTGGCTTAATAAAATCAGCTATCACTTTTCTGATATATTCAGTGGATGCCTCCGCTAAGATCAATAATTTACTCATATTTCTAATTATTTAACTGTTATTTTTATATATGTTTTCTTGTACCAATTGTGTATGGATATTTTTTCGACATGTTGTTTACGTCTCAGTCAGACTCTATTTAATAAGTGTAAATATGTTTAGTCAAGATAATAATTATAGCCTCTCTAGCACCAAGAACTGTATTGTTAATAAAATATATGCATATTAATAGAAGAGCCACCTGTCAAATTTCAATTGTTTATTTATTTATTATACAATGCTTTTTAGTAAGAATTTGAGTACTAGTCATCGACATAATGTAGACCGACATATTAAAACAACATTTAAAGCTATACATAATATCCCTACTATAAAAAACATCAAGCTGTCTAAAATAGCACTTGCCAAAGTACTGGAAGGACCGATAAAGGAACAACGAAAGAAGAATTCCATTCAACGCATTCCCGCTTTCGAAAAGCTCCTGCCTATTGTGACTGCGAGACTAGTGCCTATAGACATAATACGCGTCTATGTATTATATATAACTCTTTATACTCTATAGAAGAAGGTTTATATTGATTTTTCTATTAAAATTACACCTGTGAAATAATATATGCAATTATTAATCTGAATATATGGATATAACTATGTGTAGCGTATATATGTAGCGCATTCTGCTATCCTTCAGCCGGTATAGTACTCCTGCTTGTGGACATTTCTCTGTAATAGGTAATTACAACACCAGCTTGATATCAGGCGGGAGTTTGTCACACGGGAGATTCCTATAAGAAACCGTTTACTTTCTTTAAGCCTATACTAAATGTTCAATTTCCTATCCATAAAACTTATATTTTATAATAACTAAATTAACTTCAAAACCGAGTATGAAGGCAAAATACAAACACATTTTAACAGTATGAGTCAACGTAATAAAGAGCACCTCTTTGAAAGCTTTCTGTTTACAATATGATATTCTAGTAAGGCACAAGTTTACATGCTATTATCGAATAAAATTTCATTGAAAGGCTCGCAAACAAAAGGTTTGATGGGCTCAGAACATTACGTCGCATGCATTATAAATAAGACATACCTTTACACATTATAAATATGCTTGGAAATAATAAATTAGATGTTATTCTTTTCATAATCTATTTCATTACATTACCTACATAGAAATTGTTCTAATATTAAAACGTTTTTATAAACTTTTATTTGTCGGTACATTTACAATAAAAGTTTTTAAATCGATATTATTTAATTATTCGAACAATCAATGTTGAATCAAATCGAAAACAATTAAATAAATAAGTTTATACATACACTGAATTTGTTCGTATAAAGAAATGTCACGTTATTTATAATTTAATTTAAAATTCTTACATAATTACTTAAATAACAATAAAAATATCTGAAAAACAATTGATTGTTAACGGAACACAATATTCTAACAAGTACGTGTCTACTAAATTCAATTCAATCAAATTTCTTTAATATTATAAACAATACGACATACATCATGTTTGACGAATAAAAAATGACAAACGCTTTGTCGAGTTTATTGTTTTCTATGTATCCGACGATAGAAAATAGATCTTCCCGCTCGTTACGAGCAAACTGTGATTTTAGATCATTAAGAATATTATGTATGTGATTTTTTATAAGTTCAGGACAATATACAATAAAATATATATATTAATAATAATAATTCTAATTATTATATTATAATAATTCTAATTTCAAATGTATTAAAACGTAAACATTCTGAAAGTCTATTGAAGAGAACGATTGTTACCTATTGTATAAAAGAAAATAGATTAAAAGATCACATACGCGATGTTTCGAAAGCTTTGCAGCCAGTCATCTTGATCGCGGCGAAATGAAGTATAGTTTGCTAATTGTCATTTTTAAAAGTTAACAAAGCCTTCCTTGTATTGTTTAGATTTTAGCAGTTAGTAAGTCTAAATTTACGTACGAAATATCAATAAACTACAACTTATACTCGTATAATAAATAGCATTCATCTTGTTAAGATATAGGCGACGCGAATAGATTTGTTATGCCTTGCTACCAAGAACTGCAATCCGTAATCTCCCACGCAGGAACACTGCATGGACATTGGGCATGGCAGTCTGTGAATGGCAATTTTCTGATAAAATCAACAGTTTGCTATTTTCCAGATGTATCATAAACTATATGAAACTATGCTGAACGTAGTCGCAGGTTTCGTGCTGGGTGGTAAAGTACGTTGCCTCTATATTATGGAACGGACTTGGAGTAAGTGCCTCAGGGCTGATCGAAGGTAATGTCAGTGTTCACAGACATGAACGTTCATATACTTTAATGTATGTTAATCATTATTTACTTTCCTACTTTATAGGTGTACAACTCTATATATGGTGACACGAAATTAATTACAATCTTGCGAACGGTCACGTCACGTACTGGCAACATTGTATTCTTAATTGTTATGGCTGCTTCCACCTTAATGATGACTGAATTATAAGTTTTTTTCATCAGACAGATGTTTTCTTATTTGTAGCTTGTTGTTGTCTACAAAAATATTAATTTGAGAACAATTTAACTTAACATTTTAATGTTGGATTTACCAGTTTTTCTATCGTTATATGTCTGTACACAAATTAGTCCGGTTTTCCTTCGCCTGTTTTTATGAATGAGACAAGGTTTTCGCCCTGAGTCTCATGGTGATTGATTTTTTATTTAAATTTACATACATAGGTTTTAAATAATAAAAAAAATAATCCTGATTATCACGTATATTAATATAAGCTTATTGTATTAAAAATTACATAAGTAAATTAGATAACAGTTACAACAATAGAGTGCAATGTTAATACCAACTAATCTTTTACCCAATAGTTAATAACAGTCTCATGTAAAAGCCCTCCCGCCGACATCCCACGCTATGGTTCTTGCTCCGGGCTAATTACTATCTTTTTATTTTCCGCCATTAAATTATTAAACACGAAATAAAAATAAAGCATCGCAGCTGGCGATAAATAACTTTGTTAAACAACCTATTGAAATTTATTGATTGTTTTTTTTTCTAATAATATTTAGTTATAATAAAGTATATTAGTTTGAAACCGATGTTAATTAAGAATTTGTAAACGGTCCAGAGTTATTAATTAATTGTGTTGTAACGGCTATTAGTGTTTATAAATATTCATTTCCTTAAAATTATTATAGGTGTTACTTGTGCAACAATCTGGAAATGATATTATCAAGTTTATATTCAAGGTTAAACACACGAAAGTATCCAAAGATTTATAAGCATAGGAATCTTTATCTGTGGATATAATGTGAACAGGAGATGTTAACTCCCACGTTTCGCAGGACCGCATGTTCGCCAAGTACTCTATCTAAACGAGCGCGCATCCCATCGTGTCGCGGGATCCGATCCTAATCTTTATTACTAATGAACGTTATTTAGAGAGCCAATATTAAGTTGTTACCGACCCAACCCTGATAACTAATATTAAGTCGACGCTATTAAAAACCTGATACACTCGTAATGTAGTCATACCGGGTGCGCGCATAATGCGCCCGAGATCCACTCAACCGATCGCATTTTTGTAACAACTTCATTTTATTACGATCGCCACTTAATCTGTAATCTCGACGGGGTAATTTGTAGTGCCTGGTACACCATGTACTTACATAAATCTCTTTTTAATTTAACATTTGCCCTTATGCTTATTTTTATTATGCATAATATTATTAAAAAATCTGATTAATTTTTTAATACTTAAATATATATAGTTTTAAAAAAGATAATATTGTTATCTTTTAATCGAATATTTTTAAATTGATGCGTATTCATGACAAATAAAATTAAATAATAATGTGTTTTTTTTTAAATTGCGTTACTGGACTATACTGTAAAATTTGGCTAGATTTTTTGGCATGTAAAAAACTGACTATATCAGTTAATTCTAATTACAACATTAACTAAATAAATAACAATTTATTTAAGACGTTAAAGAAATTCACCCAATATAAATGGTGGCATGATTCCTAAGAACAATAAATTTTAATACGATTCCAATCTCACACTGCGTATTGTGTTGTCCAGTAATTGTAATAAACGACCACGAAACGAGATACAAACAGTAACTCATTTTTTATACAAGAATGACACAAGAGAATTCCAAAATGTTAAAACTCATCGTAATCGACTCAATATTATATGATATCGCCCGACTGTATCATATAATTGATTAGTTAAGCTAAATGATTGGATTTAATGTCATAAATCTTAAAGCCAGTAGTAACAGGCAGTAAATTTGAGTCGATCGCTAATGGTGGTGCGCGTCCAACCGTAGCGTACGAGCATCAGGTGCTTTGACTCCAGGCTTCACTCCGAGGGGTAAATATCGATTTTAACTAAAACATCCGTTTCATCGCTCTTAATAATTAGGGGACTGAACAGACAGAAGAGATAATTATTTTCGTTGATGAGCGCGGCCATTGTTTCTCCGCCAGATGTTAAATTGTTACGATATCCCGGTCCATCAATCGCGAATTTTAAATACAAAGGACGGAAGGTTTTTGTAAAACGAGACCTTTAATTACAATGCCGACGTATTAAATTACTTTTTTAAACATTGTTTAATTAACTGTATATTGGATTTTAATGATTAGGTACATTGCCCAACTATGAATAAAGATAAATGGAACGTAAATTATTGGAACGAAGTTTTTTTATTCATATATGTTGAGTTGGTGTCTGCCTTTAACATGCAAACTAAAAATATGTAATAAAAAATAGAACAAATGATAAAAATATGTACTAAATAATAATACAGAGCGAACAAATGCTAACTTTTGCCACGACACCCCTCCCCCCTTGTTACAATTACATTTTTTAAAATTATATATCTGCTCTCTAAAGTGACATTTAGTTCTAAAAGAAACGTAATTAGCCACCAATTTGGGCATATAATTAATAAACGTTTAATCAACAATTTCGGAATTAATAAAAAGGAATTCCGAAAAATATCATGAGTAACAATCGTAAGCATACGTTTATGGGCACGCGAATGCGTAATAGGAATATTTTTGACTCGTAAATTCATGTAATTGTGTAATGAAGATAAAGAAAATTGCTAAAACGATACTATTTCACGATACCAAGCCCCTACCTCACAATAAATGATCCCAGTGGGTGCAATATGATGAATACATACAAACATATTTTCTACTATTACATGCTACTATTGTTCTCATAATTAAATTAACAATTAGGTATTATTAACGTTAATAAATTCATTATTTAATATTTAATACCCTAATGGGGAATTTTCCATTGAAAACTCAACTAATTCATAAATGTAGTTTTTTTTATGACAGTTTTAGTTCTGGTTATAACCGATAGGTTCGCATTGATTTATATAAATTAACAAATAATTCATACGCCTGGTATATAATACACATACCAATTAAAGGTATACCAGGTATATAAAGTAGCTTTATTTTATAAGCACATTGTAGTCAAAAAGTGCCTATGCAATGCCATCATATACAGATAAAGTGAAATGGGATTAGAGCTAATAAGATTAAGTTCTTATAAGAGTTCAGTAACCAAATATTTTGTACACAAAACCTTGACCTCAAGACTCCAAGGTTGATTACGGAATACTAATTACACGGCTTGTTACATACTCATTGTGATGTAATTTCGACAAAAACAATATAAAAAAATATACAATACCAAATTTAGAGCGTATTGTATTTTGAGATATACCACCTTATAATAGTAGATATGACTAATAGATTTTATTCATCAAATGTTTTATAGTAGGTAACCTATATTTATAAAATATTATTTTGTGATTTTCCAGACTGCCCTTTAAGAAAGTTAATGCTTCGAAAAACAACAGAAGATTACTGCAAATTAATACGTTTCCTTTAGAACTGGGATGTTTGTTTATAACATCTATCATGAGATCGATACGTAAACTTTGTTTTCTTTGGGTCTTAATCAATCTACACGAGGTTAAACCGTTGTAGATCTTTGAGCAAACGATTTAAACCGTAATTAAATAACATGTTGCACGATAAGAAAAAATGTACGTGCAAATAACTCGAGAGCGATAACAGCAAATTTTAATACACAATTTTGATAATCTCTAATCTTTTTATAGCGCGTCTACGTTTCTATGGAGTTAATCTTTTCCATTATAATTAGGGTTTTACCTAAATATACCATTTCTGACGTGCAAAAACGACGCACCACCATTTACATAAATCCCTATATTATAATATGCTATATTATATAGCTTATACTAAATTAAATTTTTACGGTTATACATTTTAAGCAAAACCTCGCAATTTGGATTATTTATATATCCAGATTTTTTGCTCCCTAACTGATTCTAGATCAGAAATTACGTTTATGCATACTACAGGTATTAATATGTATATACTATATGTACCTATCTAGGAAGGCTTAATCTCTAGATAAAATGTTGATCGTCGAATCATGATAATCTTAATAGCTAACATCAGACACATGTCTATCTAATTTAGTGCGTCCGCGATGGACTAACGAACTAAATGGGGCCCGAGGAAATTATTGATTTCAACCCAATTTCCGGTTGATTGCCTTCGACATGGGCACAGCCTGAGCTGTGGACAGGTGGGGCGTGTGTGTGCGGTGATCCTAACGCCTCCCTCGGGGTAGTTTGATGATTTTTTCATTAAATCACGGCTGGACGAATTTGTTTGCCAACATTGGGGAAATCGTATGGAAAAATTGGCGTTGTCATTTAGTTTATGTTCGTTTAAATGGATTCGTTTCAATTTTTTGTTATAATTGTGGAAATGTTTTCAATTTTTTTTTTTTTAAATTATATTACTATAAATTTTCAATGAATATGAGTATTGTTTACTTAGTGATTTGTTATATTTAAATAAATTGAAAAGGAAGTTTTTATATAAATTGATATACAAATATTTGGGTGGAATTTAGATTTCATTCAGCGAATAATTTTTACACTATATCTAAGTCGATAATGCATGTTACATATTGATAAAGATAAGAAAACGAAGCGATAACCACTTTACGCTGGAAAAAATATTATAAACTTCATTTTGTCGACGCACCAACACAATGCTGTTGACATAGAGGGGAACACGGAGAATATATTTTTTAAAACAATGTCAGCCATTCACTTTTATCAACGCATCGTCGCCTCGAGGTTAACACTGAAAGGGCACGGTGAATAGGGTCCCTGCGGCTGCACTGGCAGGCTATCAGCTCCTTGAATGGCCATTAAGCACCTCAGGGCGACGATAACGTTGAAAAGAGCGAACATTAGTTACTCTATCTATGGAAGGTGTTTACTCTGAGCCACGCTCATTACCTTCATCGCCATTTCCTCGTCCTGGCGCAGAGTCATCGGCGGACCGACTTGCCTCCCCTCGTTCGCAGGAATTTTAGCACTCTGGTCACTTTGCACTGCACTGCCGCCCGGTCCAGCACGGCCTTCTATCACATCCCATGGAGTATCGTTATCATAAACACCGACGTTCAAACTTTTTATTCCGTCGTGAAACTTCCAAGGCGAATCGTCCCCACTCTCCCTAGACCTTCTCCTCTTATGCCGCACTTTGTGTCTCGTGAACCTGCTGGATGTATCTGTATTCCCATAGGCTTCATCCAGCATAGCATGGTAAAGAGTGTCCAAGTCCACGTGAGACTTATGTGTATGTTTATGAACAGCCACTGGAGCCGCCGTTGGCTCTGGATTTTTACTGAGCCCTTCAGCGTCCCAAAGTTGTATTCTGAGAATATTATCGTGCGAAGCGATGTGTGCACTCGAGATCGCGAACACTAGCGAGAGCGCGAAAATAACACAAACACCACACACATCCATCTCGCTCGGCGGCCGCGAGGATACTGACAACAGCCGGTGGAGGCAGGACTGATAATAGCCCGGGCCCTTCGCTTTTTCGTGATTCTCGATAACGCATTCCTCATATAAACAATGTGAAACTACAGCCATTTCATTTTCAGGTTCCGGGTATAATAAAAAGTATTACGTATAAGCAAAAATGTATGGTTACAGTAATCAAAACAAGAAATAAACTGAATAATATATTTATTATATTATAACAACACTTATTATGTTATGGATTTATATGTTAACAAAATTTGTACATATCGTAACAACAATCTACTTTCATTCACCTAAAAGTTGTACAAACGCAAAGGAAAAGCCAGTCTGGCTTTTTGATCTCAAGACCTTTCAGGCAAGGCTTAGCATAGCATAAAAGTAATAGGATATCTGAATCGAACTGAGAAAAAAGTAGATACGAAGCTTTTAAACTACGGTAAAAGTCGTATCTATTGTTTAACAAAAAATGAACTTAACAGGGCGTTTACATATTTAGATTGGCACTTCTACAAATATTAAAGTCAGGAATATTTAATTACAATAGGACGACCGCATTTATCGATTTTGAAATCCCTTATATGAACCAATAATATAATCGACTCAAATACTAAACAACACCCTATATAGAAAATATAAACTTCATTATTATAACAGATTAATAAACTGCATGAATAATACACGGCTAAGAATAAAAATGATATTCATTACAATCTGATGCCACTTTCAAGAAAATCCCGAAGGTGAATGTGGTTATACCAGTCCCCAGCAACAGACTGGGTTAACAACCATCTGTCTGCCTACCACTGCATCAAAGGTGCATTGATACCGGTTGGAATTCGCTACACTTCGCTAATAATCATCGTCATACGCCTATAAATACTCAAAAACTTTAATACAAGGAAATTGTGGATTTTTATTTAATCTGTGTGACAGTAAGCTTTGTGAGTCTAAACAAAAAAGATATTCCTTACACGTTCACTTCCTTAAACCCGTTTACAATTTAAAATAGGTGAATTAATATATAAAAAAATAACTAAAAATCAATATAAATACCAACTATTGTCAATAAAATTCCAATATCGACAAAATGTAATACTTTATAACAATAAAAATTTACATAACCTTCGAACGTCTGAATAAGGAGATATGTTAATTGGTCCTGTTTTCTGAATACCTCAGCACGATTTTTAATTTTACGTAATATTTCGGCACAAACAAATGAATCGGAGAAAAAACAAATAAATATATACCTATATATAGTTTTCTTATTATAGTCATGTAAAGTTTGAGCCCAAAAAAATTATAAACATTACACTGTCATGTTTTAAAAGCTCAAAGAAAAATTATTATTAACGTATTTCGTGTGTCTACACTTTTTATCGGTGGGTTGGTACTTGAAAGAACTGCACGCGACTTTCGCTTTTATCATATACAATGAAGGGATACTGATAGCTCAAATTCGTTTGAACTTTGTATCTACGATACAGTGATGAGTTTTTCATTATAGTAAGAATCGTAAATTTTATAGTTACCGTATTAGTAAATAAAATCAAAATGCGAGCAATTTGACATCCGTGGCGCAATGGTAAACACAACGGTCTGTTGCGCAAATGTACATAGTCCAATTCACGGAAGTAATTGTGTTTGTAATATATTATATATTGATATAAAAAGTAGTTATTTGTTCTGGGTCTGGGAGCTATGCTTGTGTCGTCCTTGTTCTGAGCACAGGGTAATGTATATATATATATATATATATAATAGTATATATATATATAATATATATATTTTTTTAATTAACAACTTAAGGGAGTGATTCTCAACTACTGTACCACGGGTCTTTTGAATACCGTAAAATTTTAGAAATGTATCAAGCTAAAATTTCTCACTAAATTTTTGATACAAGGGTGTTGGGGGGGTCCGCCGCTCGCCTTATTTTAGTAAATGTATCTCGAAAGTAAACGTCCGATATAGTTCGTGTAAACGACAATCTTGGTCAGAATCATATTCTTATTATTAACTTGTAATTAATCCTTTAATAAACATACTGTTGTTTTTGTAGTTCATTTTACATTCAAAATTATTGTCAAACTATTTTACACAATATATTATACTTTTGAACTTTTTTTTTTTGTGTGCCGCCAAATTTTTAAATCGTTAAGAGCGCCGCGACAAATGAAAGGTTGAGAATCACTGAACTGAAGTGTTTAGTACAAGCTGACATTTTAAAAATGACGTTTTAATTAACTAACAAAGTCTATAACTTCTATCTATCTAAGCAATTCAATATAGGTCCCATAATTATAACCTCCACGTAAAGATTGATTATTCTGACGGTACAGTTGTTATTGTCAAAAAATTATTTGAAATTATTCAATCAACTGGTATGACATAAAGCCATTGTCTTTAGTTATCTATATATAAGAAATACAATAAGCAAGAATAAATATACAGAGTGTTTTGAAAATAAGACTCCGATACGGGAGGGACACACTGTATATACCATATATCAATACTATATATGCTCTAATTTATATCAACAAATCTAAACTTAAGCTAAACCTCTTATTTATAACTATTATGCTTCAACCAAAAACCATTAAAATAATTCTAATTTATAAGTGTGTTTTAAAGCACTTTTTCTAAATTTAAAATGCTTGGCAAGACGATATATTTGTTTAAAAGATATGTTTTACTATTTGAAAAACTAGGAACAACCTCAAACCATTACTACTACAAACTAAAATAAACCCATATCATTTATTTACTATACTTTTAAAGTATATACTTTTTCCTTATATTGCACAAAAATCAAACTACAAACAAAGACACAACAGAGCCTAAATCACTAACAT
Organism: Tineola bisselliella; assembly: GCA_028551675.1. Lineage (NCBI taxonomy): Eukaryota > Metazoa > Arthropoda > Insecta > Lepidoptera > Tineidae > Tineola > Tineola bisselliella. Next base: position 179,229 of record JAPWLS010001350.1, read on the forward strand.
ATTCTTAAAAATACATGATGTTTCATTTCAGTAGGCCATGAAGAAGTAATATTTATTATCGAAAAAATAAATTCATTTTCGATTTACACTACTACCAACTCCCCATGCTCATGGTTTGGATTAAAATGCTGGACACATTCGACATCTTTTTAATTTAAAACAACTGAAGTTTATTATAAAAAAATATTTAGTGGAGTCCATTAATTTTCAATTGAATTCATAAATATGTTATAGATAGAGGAATCGAGCTATATGCTGTATAGTTATTAGAGAGAGAAAGAACACTGAATTGACCTTTCATCTCTCTCTGTCATAAGTTACATGGTGAGACAGCAGCCAATCAGCGGAAGGCAAAGAGAAATGCAAGGTCAATTCAGTGTTATTTCTTTCTTTAACAACGCAATCTTGGTTAGCTTGCTTCCTCCTTCCTATAATATGCATATGATTGAATCACCCAGTATACATGTACTTTACATGTTGTCAGACATTTTATATAATAATGTCAAATCTTCATTAACTTCGGTCTGCCAGTTTTTTTTTGACACTACCAACATGAATATCGACTTAATCGTATGCATTTACACAGAACTCAATCCAGGCACTCAACAAAAGAAGTAGCAAAATGAATTAATTATTAACATTATGATGTGTTCTACATTAATAAGCCACTGAAATAAACCACTATACTCATATGAGAGTAGTCATATAAAAATATATATATGTAAATATTTACAAGCTTGCAAATGCCTAACAAAAAGTGCAACATCAACCGTTTAAAAATAATTACCTATAACTAAATCATTACTAAAAAAAACAATCATTCTTCCCTTTTCCTCTCATTAACGGGAGAACCAGGAAGGTAGGTCCTTAGTCAATCGATACTTAAGTCATGTGAGAAATGCCTAGATAAATTAGCGACATCTAAGCCCGTGAAATCTGTAAAAATATCTGTCGTCGCTGTACTGGGTTTTGGTTTATTTGGTGAAGAAATACTGACACTCGAAGGTTGAATGCACGGATCTACGGCTACGAGACGGTCTTCTCTGCTGCTTACTTCAAATGGGTCTGATATTCCTGTTAATAGAATGTTGATGTTAACTTATGTTATTTTTTACTCAATACGAAATAAAGTTTGTAACATAATAGATTACACAGCGCCATCTAGTGAGGACTAGTAAAATTGCTACAACGAGGAAACTATACATGTATAAACTCAAAACGCTTAAAGCTTTCTAAACATTAAACAAAATAAACATAATATAAATATGAAGCATTAAGTATTTTACATTAGTTAATAAACTTACCCAAAACACTTCTGACATCATTGCACGGCTGAGAGAAATAAACAAATCTATAGAAACCCGGAGTTCTTACACCACTTCCAACGGGAAAGCTCAGGGTGATTGTACGAGGTTGTCCTTGAAGTGCAGGCGATTGTGGTACATATACCTTTGACACGTATTCGTACGTTATGTAGTCATCCAAGCTATGGATATCGGCCTAAAAATTAAAGAAATTAACAATACTGACTTCGCCATTGGCCGGTAGATGTCGCTGGAAATTCGCAATCACGCATCAGAGTTTCAATGACAACTTACAAGAAATATTTCTTTTCAAATTCCCAAATGATTATTTCTTTCAATAATAATTTATATCAACTAAAATAATTATAATAACCTTACATCAAATATTCCAATCCAATCATTAGGATGAACTTGAACGTCTTGTGATAAAGTGCAAAATGTTCGAAAGTCAGCATCTCCGACGTACCAAATCTTTGTCATGGGAGAAAATTGCACTGTTTTCTCTGTATAATCCAAAAATGTCTAAAACAATGATTTAAAATATAATAATTTAGATTTAAATGTGATGAAATATGAACAAATTACTTTATCTTGTTAAAATCGTATTATGAAAGCGACTTCTGCTAGCAGACAATTATCTATGATTTGCACTGTGATTGACACAATCAATGACCAAGTGCAGCCACATGCATTTGTTATTATTATTTACAAGCGCTGAGCTCCCAACACACAACAAATTTACATTAGTACTGTGTGAAAATTAGTATATTAAAATAGGTTATTACAGCAAACCCATGCCCCAAAACCTGACCTACCTCACCGGCGTCTTCCTCTCCGTCCATCTCATTTACATCTTCAACACCATCTACAGAGTCAGTAACAATAGCACTTCTCATAGAAATGTCTCTTCTACTAATTTTAGCACGTGCTGGTGACGATCTTATACTTTGAGAGTAAGGCGTCTAAGTGCAATAACATGGCATGCATTAATTAAGCTTAAATAGGCAAATCAATCCAGTTTTCTACAATATTATCTAATGCACTGATTTTTCACTTTCATTGCATGGCTCAAATTCTCTACCCTACTTTAATTAGCACGTAACTTTGACTTATAGTTTGGCAAGCGAGTCGTTTAATTTAATTTTTCGCATAACAACATTACAACTGTCAATTGAAATGTCAGAATTTATTTTCATAATCTTACTAACTCGATTTTTGATAAAATAGTATCAGGAGTAATATAGGTATTTTAAGTGACATTATATTTGAGAATGGAATAGACACAGAACATTAACTGTCATTCTGAAAATGATTTCTTTTACTTATTTATTTTCTGCTGACTGTACATCATTGAGTTAAGTAGATTAGTACTTAGTAACATGCAAAACAAAACTACTTGAAAGCTTCATTATAAAATACTTTTTTAAAATATTAGTGAAACCATTAAATATACACTAGAAACAAAATTGTTTTGTTAATTATTGCAAATTTTATTCGAATTCTTTTATTTATCTATTTAAAAATATCTAGTAGATATAAAAGTAGCAAAGCGAGTTGCTGCTCTATCTTGGCTTTTAAAAAAAATTATATCGTATCTTCTCTAGTGCATTAAACTCAATGGTTAAACCTACAATAACATGTTAGCAAGCCTACAGCAAGTGTTCATATATACTTATATTTACCTTAACATTAATTTGTGCGACCACTGGTTTATGATCACTGACCGTATAATGTTGTACATGATTGTATGAAACAACATCTGCCCTTAATGTTACATTTTCATAATTATTTGGTATAACTTTGTACAAAATTCTATCTGTCCAAGATGGCTTCCTCCTGTAACATTAATTTATTTTAAGCCAATTCTTCAGATATTGAGAGTGGTGTCCTTTTTCAATGTTAAACACATTTGTAAAAATAGTTCTATGTTTTAAGGGATGATTGCGAATTTATTATCTACATCTTGACCAGCAATATCCACATCAAAAGTGGACGTTTGGATCGAAATACCAAATTTCATCAATAACAATCAGCGATCCGAGTCGTAGCAATGAAATTGTGTCACTTTCGCTTTTATATAATAGTAATAATATTATTTAGAAAGTAGAATTTTTTTTTTTACTGTCATACATTATGTTATAAAAACTTTCAAAGTAGGTTGTTACTTGTAAAATAACATCAAAAACTTGAATCTCAAACTTTTCTTGGAAAATACCAACTTTAATATAATTTTTAACCCAGATTTAAAGTCGTATAAATTCATAACTAACGGTTATGATAATGGAATGAAAATTAAGACTGTATTTTTTAAAAATATTAATGTATCTATCAAATTTATAAAGTTTTACTGGTGTTATTAGATATAGATTTTCTTTTTAGAATTTGTGTACTAAATGATGCAAAAAAATCTCAAGTTAAAATTAAACTTAAGTCTTTATTCCGAGAGTGTGAAGTAATAATGCCTATTATTTATAAGAAACTGCCTTTTTTTCAAGTTAATACCACAATATTACAAAGAATGGTAATTCTTTAATAATCCAATAGTTTAATACGCCTAAACAGCTGATCTGATTTAAATATCATTATATATTATAAAACTTACTTAATATCATAATTGTCAGTCCCAATGTTATATTTATAAGTGGGAGGAAATTTAATATTATGTTCTGTGAACTCAGAGAAAGCCTCCCCACTGTCCATAACTGCTAACAATTGATCATGCTTCAATATGTTTGCGTACACATCTTTCTCAATTTTGTTAAGGCTTTCAACAATTTCTGTTGACGTCGGACTACTTCCAGCAGGATGGTCTGTGCGGAAGTTCAAATCGCCAATCCAAAATACGTAACTAAAACATTGTTACAATTATTTTTCCAAACCTCAACTTTTCATATACCGTAAGCTTTTATCACATCACAGCTGTACAAGATATTTTGCCTGTAATGTTATAAATGTACAATCAGAATGTAAAGTCAGAACATAAAGTTGTATATTGAAAAAATCTATTTTAAAGCTACATTCTAACTCCACTTCTACATTACAAAAGAAGACATTTTTACTGACTCTTAAGCCGAGTCTCCTGCGCATGTGTTTTCGAAACATTACACAAAAACATAGAAACATTGGGGCGTGGCCATACACATTTTTGTATTCGTACACAATGTTTCTATGTTTTTGTCTAATGTTTTGAAAACACACGCGCAGGAGACACGGCTTTAGAATCACCATGACAAATTAGTATTGATTCCACATATACATTTAATTTCTTTGTTTCAATTTGCACAAGAAACACTTCAAATAATAGATTAAAGACTTACTCATGATACAATATATTGATTGTCTCATTGACATGATAAACATGTTGTTTTATGATGGTATTATAATCATTGATCCGGTCAGCTAACAAATGTTCATGCGCAGTCAGGTGACAGTTCACCAGACACATGGAACAACCGTAGATGTTGAATCTCACACTCACTGCACCTTTGTTGCCCTGAAAATAACAAAACAAAATATACTTCTTCATACGAAGGGATACCATTTAATTCCTTGTTATTAATTATTTATCACTTTTTTGTTTTATTTACCACACACACAAAGGCTTCTTTTAACAAAACCAGCATACCCTTTGTTGTAACACATTCTTTTTTATTCTTGATTAACAGGTTGAAACATCCACTCAAAGTATGTAATACTTATTAATATACATAATTTTATTGTAATTATACTATTGTGTTACAGACCTTTAAAGGTTAGTATAAATAGATGGTAATGAAACTATTTATTTATTTTATTATAATAAAATAAAATCAGATATGGATATATATGGTAGAGATGGCGGCTTTATCCAATTAACTTTAAGATAGAAAATAGTGCAGTTGAGAATAGAGGAAGGTACAAACAATAGATAATAAAAAGTAGTATTTTCAATATATACATACAATATATAATAAATATATATAATAGAACTGGTATATATATTATTAGTGAAATTTATAATTTAAATTCAGCAAATGGAAGCCCAAGTAGAAATAAGAGAACAAGGTTTATACTTGCTTAGCTTTGCTACTAGCTTTATGGTTCCTATTTCATTAGAATATTCAAAGAAGACTCCAATTAAATAAATATTAATAAAAACAACTCACCCATATACCACCAAGCCCCGTTTTTGTGTACTGCGCTTCAATCTCTCTCAAATGGGTCACATGCTTCATTTGTGAATACACCAATAGCAGTAAGCCTTGAAGTCTCATTGTCTTTGCCAGTATATATCCTTGTTTGCATAATATCTTATTAAAACAAGCAGTCCAGGGATCAGTGAATAAAGTGTCCAATAGCATATTCTGAGGCTGTGATTTTACTTCCTGAAGCCTGCAATTGTTTATTGCATAAAGAAGAAAAAAAGAGTAAAAGGCAACCTTAACACTAGGCAATGATCTCTACAAGGCAACCAACCTTAGGGTAGTAGATCAGGAAGTCTATTTTCTACAAATGTCTAAGCTTATGTAGGTATAGATGGAATAGGTGTCTAAAATTTATTATCTTAATGACTTCTAATCTAGCAAGTAGGAATAAAATATATCATAAGCCACATAAAGCCTTTTCAATTAGTTCATGCATTCAAATCAAGTTACTAAAAGTATATTTTTCTACACACTTAATATATGATGAAATTTGTTATAAATTTTAATATAACTCCTGTCTAAAATATAAAACATATCACCTTAAATAGGAGTGTGTTTGATCCTTCTTTTAGCTTCCTGATATCTATATAAGAAGGCATTTAATCCTATTTAAGTATATACCTGCTTTGATATTATGAATGATAATGTTTCATGTTCTGACATTTTTATTACTCGAATCTGGTTTTAAAGTCACATAAACAAAGTAGTTTATTTTAATGCCTAATGTGTTTAGATTGTAATCTCAGTTTTAAGAACAGCCTGTTCATAATAATGACAAAAAATTAGATTATACTTGTTGCTAAATTTTTTATAAAGTGTTATAGTTACCCAATTATATAGAAGTCTGGTAGAGTTTTGTTTTTATTAAACTGCGAAGGAAAGTCCAATAATGAATTCAAATCCTGGCCAGGAGATTTTGTGGCCACATTCCAAGTAACAAAGTAAAATCTAAAAGTATACATTTTGTAATCAATTTATGTTACAAATCACATTTAGGTAGCACAATTAATTAACCTGTTAATTTGAAATCTTAAATAACCTTGACACTATAACATAGTATTGTAAGAAATATATAATTGCTCACCTTAAAGTATCCATTTTAAAACGCGTCTAAATATTTCTCTATACCTTGAGCTGGAATATAATTTTCCTTTCAAATTATAAAAATAAAAACCATTAAATTTGATAATAAATATTAGTTATCGCAAAATAATGATAAGATAATTTTGAAGAACCAATATTAGATATGACACATTTTCTGTAAATAACTTATAATGTACAGTTCTTATTTATGTTCCAACTAGCAAATTAGAACAACCCAAACCCGCAAATAGCAAATTCAACTGACAAAATTAGCAAAACAAGATCGACCTTTTATTAAATGGTAGTGTTCATGTAGAACACGAACTTGTTTAAAATGCACTTGACATAATTCATTTCTTTTGCAATATATATTTTTATAAATAAGAAAAAATAAAGTTATTAACAAATAAATGTAATAAAAACGAATAAAATATTTTTAAAATATACAATCCGCAACAACTTTCTACAATAACACAGAATCACGTTTTGTTTATGAAATGAAGTACTTTACGACACAATTGAATATTTTAAAATATTTTACAATCATTAACTTCGATAGTTATTATGTTTTAAACATACACAAGGGAAATAAATTACAACATTATCAGTGAAATGTTAAAACTTTTATTGATTTTAAAATTGTCAATGTGAATATCACTATTTTTAAATAATTTTTATATGGCTACATTATTATCCAGAGAAAGACAATAGACTCATAGAGTATAGAATATCCTAGAGTTGTTTGGTTGGCCGTTATGCCGCGAAACGTTTGCGGATTGTATTTGTTTTCGTTTCGTTGTTTGAGTTGTATCCTGTTTATTCAGAATCCTTTATTTATAAGTTAATTACATCTGAATAGAAGAAACCAAATAACCATTCATCAGAGATCGTAAAATGAGTGACCATGAAAAGGTTAAGTTTCATATCAAATATGACAGACAACTAATGTTACAGCTAATGTTTTTAAAAATCTGGGTGAAATAATAGTTGAAATATGTACTTATTGAAGGTATGAAATATTGTTTTCAGAATGTTCGGAAGTCCCTTAAGACTCTGCAATCTACGGCTCATAATGCTGATACTTTAGTGGGTAGACCTTTAACAAATTTGAAACAACACATTCTTACCCCATCGAATATGTAAGTATTTATTACTATAGATTTTATTGTTGTATATGTGATGAAATGATAATTACTTATATGTTTATAGTGAAGTTAGTGATAATGAAAGCCCACAGCAACTTAATCTCAAAGAAACAGGAAAAGTGGTTGCAGCACGAAATCGTTCATCTGAGAGCCCACCATTGTAAGTATTCTTGATAATTTTCACAAGATCTTTGTAATAGTCTGTTTTATAGAATAAAACCTTCTTTTATAGAGAGACTGAGGTCAAAAAACATGTGAGTATACAGGTGGAATTTGCAAACAAAATAACTGTTGATGACTTAACTAATCCAAAGGAAGCTTCGGATAACTATTGGAAAACACTGGCTATAAAACAACAGTAAGTATATTATTAGCTAATTATTTAATCACATTTATTTGTTTTAATACTCATAATAATCAGCTATGAGAAGCAAGTAACATAATTAAGTTAAAGTCAAAATTTGAAATTAATATAAATATTTTTGATGGTAGGTTCACATACTGCCTGATATTAAAGTAGAATATGGTCCGTGAAGGGAGACAAGGGTTACAATATATGTGTATGTGTGTGCAACAGTCACCTGTGTTATGCTTTGCTACTTTCGAGCTGATCTCACAATATGATCACTACACAGGTTACGCTTGAAAAGTAGTCTCATATTGATTGAGCTTGCATATGGACTAATAACAGACTAAAATAATAGTGAATCTTAGTAATCAGATAAATCTCATACAACAAATGAATGTTTTTTTTTTTCTTAGTATTTTATCAGATAAATCTCATCCTACATTAAATAGTCCAATATGTATCATTAGTATTGTAATTTTATAAATAAATAAATAAATTAGTATTGTATATGTTTATGTTTATTATTAATAAATTTTATAGAAATCTAATTGAAACGCTTATGGAAGAAAAACATAAAATGAAGAAGAGAGTTGAGGAGTTACAACATGAATTGACACTTTACAAACAAATGCTGGAAGAAGCTAATAGTTTTGTTGATGTTATTAAGGTATATATCACTTTTGCAAGATTAATATAAATAATAAAACATTCTCTGTTATTTTCATAGATTTGATTTTAAATAAAGAATACCATTTTGTATTTAGTACAAGTCTAGTAAGCTTTCAGTACCAGAAAAAAAAATCTGTAAATGCATTAGGCATTAAATGTGTTAAGCTAAAAGTTCATAATGGGATAGTACTTAGTAGCAAAAACCAAAGTTGTGTTGGTCAAAATTGTGCAATATTTTATTATTAATTATGTATTGGTACTTCGCAGGAAATGACAAATGATGAGAATGATGACACTGGCATTGATCTGAGTGTAAGCACACTCGATGGAGAAGACGGAGAGGACTCTGAACCTAAATGAAAACCAAAACCTACTGAATTAATTTATCTTTAATATCATTAACCTAAGAATTTCAATTTGCATGTTATGTCATATTTGTTTTAATTGAATGCTTAATAATAATAATATTTGTGTGATTTAAATATTAAAGAGACTGTTAGTGTTAAGGTTTTTTAATAATAAATATTTTTGCATATGAAAACTTTTATTTTGTCAAAAGCTATGATTCATAGCTAATTTTCATATACTTTCAAACATAAATGTATTTAATATAATTGACAGACCGACAATGAATTCGCTAACGCGAGACGCACTAGTGTGTGTCACGTTTAGTGATGTAAAAGCTGCTACAAACCGATTTATCGATATTTATTGCAGTTCCTTTCTGGAATTTTAGGATTTTTAATTTACAAATTAGAAAAATATACCAAAATACATGCTCCCAAACTATTGTCTTGAGTGTCTATGACATTTTAAAGTGGCGTCACGCAAACAAAGCGACAACTTATACAAATAAACATGAAGTTAACCCTTAAAGGTAAGGAATATTCGTTAACGTCCTGGAAAAAAAATCATTTGAAAAAGATTATATTATTACAAAACTGTTTTGCAGGAATAGGAAAAAATATTTGTTCTTGCAACACTTATTAGCTGTTAAGCCGACCGATGAATTGTCTCTGTTCTCAACTGTGCTGTCAAAAGTCTATTGCGCTTGTTTAGCGTTATTTTGTGCGTTGTCGTTGTTGTTCTGTGCTGCTCATATTTCGTTTATTTATATTCTTATTTATTTTAGATTTTTACACGTTTATTCTGTGTTATTCACAAAATCGCTTAACTTCCGTTCTTTTTCTTTCTAAAAATGAGTGTACAGAAGAAGGTTAGTTTTTAGTGTTTGCCGGTTTGCTTCCTTATACGTACATTTTTTAGCGAGTGAACACTTGTAATGTTTACAATTACAATGTGTTGCATTATTTTCAGAATGCACGAAAATCTTTGAAAACCTTACAAGCAACTAGAGGCAGTGGCAGTTTAGTGGGTAGATCTACTAAGAGCCCGAGAAATAAATTAGCTCTCGATGATTCTAATTTGTGAGTAAATTTTTTGCATATAAAGTTTCCTAAATTGTAACAGGACTGATAATCTTTGTCTTTCCAGTGGTGGAGAGATATATAAAGATGAAAATACACTACAAACAGCTGCTACTGAAATTGTAATCAGAAAATCAGCTAGAAATTTGAAACATCAACGACCCGCTGACAAGGAACCAGTGTAAGTTTTCCTTACTGTATAATATATTAAAATTTATGACTCATAGAATATATTACCATCATTTTGTACTTCTAAGTAATTTATATCAAATTAAGTGAAGTAATAATGGGGATAAATTCAATATTTGATTCACTTGTTTCGCCAAACTGTTAAAATTGTTTTTTTTCTCTTCCCTGGGGTTTTTTTAATATGATTCATTTTCTATTCCTCTTACATCATCCATAGGTTCATTTTAGAATACTTTGACCTGTTAAAACACTAATTATGCTTAATAATATGAAAAAAAAACAGACAATTAATTAATAATATGCAGCAACTGTAATAGCATCTTGTTTACTTCATCAATAGATTAATAATATTAATTAATACGTATTATTACTTTTTATAGATAATCATTTGTATCTTCTTCAGAGCATAAAATGCTTTGTTATGTATTTTATACGTTTTAAATTCTAAATTATTCAACACTAACATGATCTGACAAGTTATTATGCATCTTCATGCTGTTACAAAGGAATGTTTTTGATACTTATTTAATAATAATTTAAAATAATCTCTTTATACAGTGAAGAGAAACTGAAAGGCATTAATGTCGGGGTTCAGGTTAGTTTCACTAACACAATTACAGAAGCAATATTGACAAGTCCAACAATTGCAGCAGACAATCACTGGCAACCTTTGGCTGAGAAAAGACAGTAAGTTCTCACAGTTCTAGACAATCACTTGTTCAGTTTAAGTAACTATTTTTTTTTATTTTACCACTCTTAATAAATGTTAATTTTGCTTAGAAAATTAATTGAGACGCTTTTGGAAGAAAAATATCAAATGCAAAAGAAAATTGATCAGTTGAGTCAAGAATTAGAAGAGAAGAAACAAATGCTCGAGGAAGCTAATAGTTTAGTGGAAGTTATCAAGGTAATTGTTATGTTTTAAGCATCATTATTATATTTAAAAGTCATTAAGGACTAATTAATGATATATTTTTTGTAAGGACCTTATGATTAACTAATGATGCCATGACTTCTGTCTAATTGCTTGAAATATGGTTAGTGTTTTAATACCTCTAATTCCATGCATAAATAGCATGTTCTCTAGTGTCATATATAAGTATACGCAAGTCCTTTGAATTATATTGTGTTTATTATAGGATTTGGCAAACAATTCCGAGAATGATGACACTGGCATCGATGTTGGAGACGTGAGTGCCTGTGAGAATGGCAATGCAGATACTACTATTCATGATGAATGTTAAATTTACTCAGCAGTTCTTTGTTAAATATATTTAAGTATAAGTACCTAATTTTGGGATTTCATAAAGCATTTATTGTAACTTTAATTTTGACTGGAAACTTCATGGTAACTATTTGTAAAAGGCAGACTGACCATGGTTATTAGTAGTCTGCAGTTCTGGGATATTGACATACACTTTTAAGCCAGTCGTACAGAATCAAAAATAGTAATCTGACTTGTGATAAAACAGATGATTGCTGTTTTTGATTCTGTATGAATCAAGTCTAACACCCGTGAAGTGACCTAGTCAAGTTTCATGGAATAATATGGTATAGAAAGAAGGGTGTGCATTGTCAGTAGAAACAGTGACATTGCCTCCTCAATTCAGTCAGTACTGATGTGTGAAACCAATACACAGTAACTCAAGATACAGTGTATTGAATTTGTTCAAACATGCTTTATATCTTTACTTAAAAATATTTAAAATACTTGCTAAAATATTAATATGAAAATTGCAAGAAACTAAAAGTTGGAGATGTATTATATTGAATGAGTTCCAAAGTTTTTAAGTTAATTTAACATGAACGTTAATAATTTTGTATAAGTTTACTATTAGTAATAAGTTGAAATAAATCTGTTCGGTTGATATGTATTCTTTTATTTCAAATATAGGTGGTAGCTACAGGCATGTGGGCAAGGAAATCTACTTGGAGTATTATATTTATCACAAATATGGGTAAAAATATAATATTGAAAAAGAAAACAAATTCAATTATGATGGTTTATAATTCAGCTATATGCTATACAAAGTTTATTAATGACCCAAAAATACCAAAATATAATAATAAATAGTATAAAGCTACAATTTAAAAAACTTACAACTACAATAAAAAAGAGTATTACAAAGTAAGCTTCATGCAGTACAAAAGTCTTTCTTCAAAAATTCTTGGAACATCTCATCAAACATCTGCTCATTGGTCCATGGCATCAGATCAGGGTACATGGATATTTCCATAAGTACGTTAGTGTCTTGATCCTGAGGGAGAACACTTCGAACTTTCTTATTCATGCAACCAGTTAGATGTATGAAATTATTTACAATCAATGAGTAGATGAATTGTACATATTTGAAGTCCAAATTGTGGCTCATGTTCGGCATGTTAGGTGAGTGACGTTTTATTGAATTAAGGTACCCTGATGTTAGTATTGGTACCACATAATCAGCCTGAAAAGAAATTAAGGATATAATATATTGATATAAATTGTGCCCCTATATATAGACTAGAAATATCTAAGAAAAATATATACTGAAGTAGAATAATTTAGCCTTGACTTAGTTTATATTCAGTTACAGTATTTTTCATATACCTATGTGTCAACTAAATATTCAAAAATTTAATGAAAATGTTCTATCACTAAACAAGTATATTTTTAGCATTTTCTCATGCATCTATTCATCAATATACACAATTTATTATTATTTACAGCCATCATGGGTGCCACAAAACTGGAATATAAGATTAAAATAATAAAAAGTAAAATGAGTTACCTTATCAAAATATTCCCTAATAAAACTTTCTGGGTTCTGTATGACATTGTCTTTCTTCTCATTCAGCACTATGACCTCAACAGAAGGTACATCATCAGGCCAATTATTAATTCTATTCCTTATATTAAATGCAGTCTCTTCACCATCCTCAGCAAATGTTAACAACAAAATAGGGCTATCATTTTTTACTTTTCGTTCAATTAAATTCTGTCTCTTCTCAGATTTCCTTGGCTTATCTGGTTTTTCATCAAGAATTAAATTCTCTTTTGATCTTAATACAGGTGGTAAATCATTGGGTACATTATCCCAACTAATTATTTGTCTTTTTTCACTTCCCGTACTATGATATCCCGTGTCTGATTTGCTATCATCTTTAATGAAATAATTTGCTAAATTGGATAATGGATGTTCTATGGCCTTTAGAATGTCATAACGTTTCATTTTTACAAAAGCATCTATTATTTTATCTATTGTTGCATCTTCTGATTGGAGGAATACTTTTAGTACTACATCTGTTGGGTCATCCTTCATAGAGTTATCAATGTACTGGAAAATAACAATCAGTTATGATTACCAGGTCTAGTATTTTTTTGTATAGTAGCTCAGCATGAGTACAGTCCTTGAAACTACTACCCTTACAACCACTGTGTCAGTTCAAGATGCTGATCCTCATATCAGGCATATTACACTTGAAGGCTATCTTCTACTACTATACACGTGTGGCACATCGGGTTAACAGCTATCACTTTACTAACCATTTTCAGCAAATTTATAGTAGTATGTTACTTTTAACATAAATAAACTTAGAACTTACATCTAAATCATCATGTGGTATTCCAAGATGCACACCCAATTCTCTCCAGGACTTCGAAGCACCACCAACGCGTTTAATAATAGTTTTCCACACGTCAAAACAAATTGTACCAACGTTAGTTTTCATTTGACGATAATATAGCATGCTAGTGTGAAGGCAACAAACTTTTTTGCTTAACCTACTTAATTCTTCAATTTCTCTCGCCCTTTCATCTTGTATAATTTCTTCTAAGGCTAGTGTATCTATACTGATAGTATCAGCATTGTCGAAATCTCTCATTAACTCCCTAAGGATTAATAACACATGAAGATTTAATAACACGTAACATTTTGTTGATAAAATAAAAAGCTTATATTCATACATACATCTTATCTTATTTAGTTAATGTATACATTGAAAAATACACCATGACACACCATTATTCGGTAATTTCAAACAAGTTTTGAAAGAACTCCCAGGACCCACTCCACATAATTTGGATTTCACGGATTTTCCTCATACGAATCATGTCAGAGGTTCTTTTTTAAATTTTGACAGGTGTCATACATTTGAAAAGGCAAAGAATTCGTGAAATAATACTATAAATGAACTTTGATTAAATCAATATAACAAATTTAAAAATTATTTTTGTTTTATAACAAGAATCACTATACCTGTAAGATTAACTAGAACAATGTTATACATTTTTAAACGACTATTATTATTTAATTAGGTGAAGAAAATATAGAGCCCAGACCAAAGGTGTTTTAAAAAAAATATTTTGGAGGGAACATAACATCTTTTATAGTTAAAGAAACAAAATAATTTTTGTTATTAATTTTTTATGTGTATAAAATTCATAATAGATTTATGATATCTGTAATGCATTATGGATCCTCATACCAATATGTAAGTTTATTAGTATTTTTAGTATTAGCAATATATTATTTTTCGTATTACCTAACCTCTGCCTTTATTTTTCTTAGATACAATTTTACCGATATCTTTGACGAAGATGATGTTGAAATTATTGAAAATTCACAACCTATGTCAATTAATTCGTTAACTCCTGGATCTCAAATTGTGGAAAGGCATCGTCCAGCGAAACATACAGGGCAGTACGGTGAATTCCGTTCTGTTGAAGAAATTGGTCAGTTTTTATACTTAAATATAAATTAAATTGCAATATCAATATATTAGTAACTAGTAATAAAATAATTTTGATTTACAGACACAAAATATCGTAACGTCTTTACGTATCCATTTTTTAATTTGATTCAGTCGAGAGTAATTGAAGATGTCTTATATTCTGGTAACATTAAAATTTTAAGATTTTTTAAATATGAATGTTTTTTATTATTTTTGATTTAAATTACAATTTTTCTCAGATAAATCGATCGTTGTTTGCGCACCAACTGGTTCAGGAAAAACGGTTGTATTCGAAATGGCTATAGTTAAGTTACTCATGGACCTTGAAGAGCAAGGATACACAAAGGACTTTAAAATAATTTATAGTAAGATTTTTTAATATCTACTAAACTAGTATAATTTGATAGTTTAGGGCAGTATCTCAACCTTTTTTTTGTTGCGGCACACTTAGAGCTTCGTGGCACAGAAAAGCCCTGAGTACAGTAGTTAATAATCACTGGTTTAGGGGTACTTTTTAATTAGAATAATAGTCACGATAAAATAAAATCTCTTTTGTATGAAATGTCTATTCAAGTGCAAGGACCTCCTACTTCTATCCATATAGAAAGTGACAGATGTAGTGATGTGTCACTGATGTAGTGATGTATATCGCATTTAATGTATACGCTAACTTGCAAGCTTCAGTTAGAAAATATCAATAAAAAGTGTAGTTGAATTTTTAAATATTACAGCCGATTTGTATGAATAAAATTATCACTCTTTGGTTAATCTTAAACTTCCACTATGCTGCCTTTAAGAGACGAGTATGTTCCGTTCATGTATCCGCATCAATCGAATTATTTCTCAATAATTTCAGTGGCACCCGTAAAAGCGATATGCACAGAGAGATTAACGGAATGGTATTCAAAATTTACGCCTTTAGGTTGTCTATGCATTGAAGTAACTGGTGACACAGATGTCGAATTTTCACAATTAAAACCTTACAGGTTCGTGTTTTGGTCTAGTATGTAATCAATTACACTAAAATGTAGTTATTGTTTAGAGATTTTTTTGACTGTTACTGACTTCAAACTAGAATACCCTGTATTATCGGTATCAAGACAAGAACACAATACAAACACATAAGACCCAGACCTGTATAACTAACAACTTTTTTATATTAATAATATCATATTTATTTCATAATGTAAAATGACTTCCAAATTGTTTGAGGTCATTTTACGTACAGACAGTCCTTGACTTACGTCGTCTCGATTTACGTTGAACAATTTTTTGACACTATTCCTCGAGCATATGTCAATTGTTTCGATTTCCGGCATAGAAGAATTCATTTGTCGCGAAGTTTTGTTCCTGCCTCCAAACACGACTTCGTTGTTGCAACCATTGAGTCAAGGAGTTATTGCGTCTTTTAAGGCCTAATTTATCTTTGAACCTAGCCCTTGGGTTTTACATGTAAACATATGAAAAAATATGTCTCGACTTACGTCATTTCGATTTACGTTGCTTATTTAGAGAACCTAACATGCCGTAAGTACGAGGACTGCCTGTATCGATTTAAATTAAAATAATCCATACAACTTCTTCGATAAAGAATATTGAATGTAAATAAATTACCAAAACATAGGATAATAATAACGACACCCGAGAAATGGCATATATTGACAAGAAGATGGACAGATCATCGTAATTTAGTTGAAGTTATAAAGTTATTCCTGATTGATGAAGTTCATATTTTAAACGATGAAACAAGAGGGCCCGTTTTAGAAGCTGTTGTTAGCCGAATGAAAACTATAGAGGTATCGTATTTTTACGTACGTGTAAACATTATATCGTCTGGCCCTATTAAAATAGTCGGAATTAACATTTTGACAGTTTTCGTTTTTTATTGAAATAACTTCGAAATATTATTAAATTATTGAAATTTTTTAAAAATAATTTCCGAGATACACAATACAAACAAACTATGCATAATAACAACTTTAAATCGCTCACCTGTAAAATTGTAATTTTGTAATATTTCATAAAAAAATCACAAATTATTCACTTAATTTATATAAATTTATAAATATAAAGTATTTTTTAGACTTAAACAAGTCGCAAAGAATACAATATTATTTATTACAATTTCAATCATATACCGGGTGTTTCAGTTTGGAACAGAAAATGTGATATTAATTATCTTTAGTAGAGTCCATCTCATAATCTGATTTTTTTTAAATTTGTATCTGATATATATACATAGTTAAATTTTCAAGGCATCCTGTATAACGAACCATCGTAACGAGACATTACAACGTAAAATGCTAAACAATGAAAGTATAAGCGAACCTGAAAATGTACCGCGTATTAGATTCGTGGCTGTGTCTGCTACTGTGAGCAACCCTGATGATGTAGCCAAATGGCTTGGTAATGCCCAGAAGCCTGCTACTTTTTATAAGTAAGTCATACATTTTAGAACACTTCATAATATCATATATTACAGCAGAAATCAAAATCTTATTGATAGGTATGTATGTTAAAGCGTATCCTACTATATACTTACAATTTGTACATGTGAATTTTTTTGTTTGAATATCAAGACATCTAGATCCGAAACAAATACCTAACTTAATTAATATTTATAAATAGAATCAAACTCAGGACTTCCGTGTGAAGACTGATGTGGTAATACTAAGAAGACGGGAGCGGTCATTTGACTGTCAACTAATTTGAAATATATTAATTCCAGATTAATTTAACTTAACTTTTAGTAGCTTTATGATTTTTAATAATTACACAAAATGACATAATAACACAACAAATGTAGCAGTCATTTGACCGCTAAAACATATGACTTAACTATCCCTGTGTAATGTAGTCGTCTGATTTTTTAAGGTTTGGTGATGAATGTCGTCCAGTTAAAATCCACCGCGTCGTAGAAGGTTACCCTTGCCCTTTAGGCACGAGTATCTTTAAATTTGATATCATACTCAATTATAAACTGTGGAACATTATACAGAGATATTATAATGGGAAACCTACACTGGTAATTAGTTTTTATATTAAAATTTATCACCTTATAAAAATTCTTGAAATTTGATTGTTATTGATATTTGGTAAAAGAATAGCATCCTATATCATTCCAAGAATTGTTAACAATGACTCCTCCCAATTTAGACTATCATTATACATTAAAAATTACAAATATAAATTAAAAAACTATTTTAAGAAATAAAATGAGAAATAAGAAATACTTATATATAAAAAAAAACAGATGGTGGTTTGAGGTATCTATAAATATACACAAGTGAAGTATATAAAAATGAAATTATCATTATTAATTTTACTGCTACTTTATTTTATTTCTTGGCTTATATTCAGTTAGATCTGTTATTCATTTATTTGAAACATGAATGCCAATCTTGATTCTAAAATAAGCATTTTATTAACAGATATTTTGCAATACACGAAAAAGTGTAACACTAACGGCTGAAACTTTATCCCGCGAAATAACGATCACGTTTAATTCTGAACAACAAGAGAAACTTACCGCGCTCGCGTCTACATTAAAAAATAAGAAATTGCAGGTAAATTTTTACTATTTTTTACTGTGATACTGAAATGACAATAATATGTAATTGTATATTTTGTAAAACCTTTAAAAAATAATTAGTTAACTAGTTGAGATGTTGCCCGAATACTCATCATTGGCAGAATTGTATTCATTAGCTCATCGTTTCTCAACCATTTTTATGTCGCGACTCACGTTGGTTTTATAACACTACACTAAAATTCTAATAAACTTAATAAAATTTTAATAAACGAATATTTTGTATCTATATGTAGTTTGTATTTATTATTTTTCAACAGACTGTGACCCCCTTTAAAAACATTTTTGACCCCCCCCCCTTCCCCCCCCCCCACCCCTCCTCTCCCCTCCCCCGAGGGACGCGACCCCCCGCTTGAGAAACGATACATTAGCTATTAATATAAGAAGAAGAAGAATTAACATGATTTATGGGTTTTATTTGTCACAATTATTTAACATTAGCTCTCCTATAGTGAGCTTTATTGATTTTTTATGCGAGTATACAAATGAAATGTACAGTTTTTAGTCTCCACCATGCTGGATTGTGATTGGTGGTTAAACAATAATAATATGATATATTTTAGACGTTAATATTAAGCGGCGTCGGCTGCCATCATGCCGGAATGTTATATGAGGAGAGAGTTAGTATTGAAAGAGCTTTCCGCAACAGAGATCTGCCTGTACTCATCACAACAACGACTTTGGGTAAATTGCATTGATTATTAACTTCAACAGTCTTATATGATTATATATAATTCTAACTTATCATTTGACTAAAATAATAAAACCGTTTTATTTCCAAACATAAGTTCAGAATTGTTTATTTTTATTTTAGCAATGGGTGTAAATTTGCCAGCTCATCTTGTTATAATTAAAAATACTCAGCAATATGTCAATGGCGCTTATCAGGTAATAACAATAAAGATTTAAATAAATGAAAATAATTCAATTGAAAATTATGCAATTCAATGTTTCTCTAGGAATATAACATAAGCACAATACTACAAATGGTGGGACGAGCTGGAAGACCACAGTTCGATGTTGAAGCCACGGCTGTTATTATGACCAGAACACAGGACAAGGTGAGATTTAGCCTATCACTCTTCTATGTTTATTTATTTTGTCAGTTTTGCCGATTACTTTTTAAATTTAATCTATTAAAAATTGAAAATATTCTAAAAAATTGTAAACTGTTAGAAATTAACCCATTATTTAAAATAAAAGACAAACATATCAATAATTCTTTAATAGTCATTGAATACTTAATAATAAAATACATAGTTGAAATAATAAAGTTTATGGTAATAAAAAAAAAACTATACTTACACTACTGGCAATGTCGCAGTCCATCACAGTTTTGGTAACTTCAAATTGTACTATTTTGGCCAATTAAAGGTAAACCTTAAATAATAGTCATGTTAGGGGCGATCACCCCACCACCCCTAACATTAGAAAATATCAAAATTATCGGAACGAATAAACTGTTAATAATGACTGCATTTAAACTGATGTCAAGCTAGAGAGCGGTCCACGGAAGACAACTGTTACCACAGATACATGTCTGATGTCTCTATATAATATGTTGGCCTGAAAACACGATAGTACACCATGGTGATCCACAATAACAGGACACAGTTCTTTTGTGGTAATACTGGGAAGATATATCTACCACTTTTAACGATTGTTTTTTTTTAATATTTGAAATGATTTTATCAGCCTATTCGTTCCCATATTTTTGTATCTAATTGTAATTACAATAAAAACTTGATCTCACGTGAAATACAAAATCGTTTATGTTCTTTTCAAAATATTATCCCTCCAGAATCTCAATTTTACTTATTAATAACTAATTATTAATTTCTACAGTTGCCATGTCAATAAGAGTATAATGTCCAGTCTCATTTTTTATCTATTTTCCTTTACCAAATGGATTAGCGTTGTCTTCGAAACTTATTTTCGGTACGAAGCCGCTTTCGCCTTCCACGGAATATTCCACTGTCATAAGTCTGCCATCTGGTAACAGAACGTGGTATCCACCAATAACCTTGCCTTGTGCATCGCCTGCCTCGTTTGCACCGAAAAACAGTGTTTTCTCTTGATCTTCTACATCGTATTTGTATTCATACTGAAAAATAAATATCATAGTACTTTGTTTTGTCTAAAGCTGCGTTATTGAAAAACAAATTTTGCACAATAAGTTACCTATATGTATTTTAATTAACTTTTTTATGAAACTCAATAAATCACAATCGCATGTAACATCACAAAAACATAATTGAACTCTCTGTTCGTGTAACGATTTCTTTAAATCTATAGAAAATGTAGATGCTGGTAGCTAACAAATCGGGTCATTTACATATGAAATATCTACAAATTTTTATATAGTTTTAAATAAAACAAATAAATATCAAAACAAACAGGTAGTTCAGAGAATTTCACATCAAATACCCAATAATCTATTAATGAGGCGTATAAAAAACCGCTTAACACAAAAAAACTTGACATTTACGAAATATAGTCCCGTATGGTAAGTAAAGTTTTACACGATAGCTGGAATCGTCTATTTTCGCTCGTATGAAGAAACCATGTTCATGCAGTGAATCTCTACTTGAAACTAAATTTAAACAGAGAGTTTATTCTTGAATCGTGCCTGAACTTAGATTCACTGATTAAGGTTTACATTTATTTTAAAACGTATATAAATAAGCATAGATATATTAAAAAATAATCTATACTTGGTATATATCTCAATAACATACAATTCTTTTATGTACGACCAATAATTCAGAATCAAAGTGTCACATAAGCGATAAGTGTATACATCTAGAGTTTTAACGAAGACAATGTGATTAATTAGCGTTTTTATTGCGTTTAGTGCTAGCAATTAATTGTGATATAAGGTGCTATTCACACAAAGGCGAATGCAATAATACCAATTAGAGGGTCGAGTAGTTAAATGTTCACATCGTTAACATAATAGCTGCGAACTGCGATTAATCAGATTGTAGTCTGCACGTGTCCTTAATGCTCTATGGAAACATGGTTACTAAATAACTAATGTACTCATCGTGGTAACGTTGCATTTGACTTGAGCACACTTCAGATTTCAACGGCACATGTATTTATATCTATGCAGCTAACTGCGACATATTTTACGTTCGTCTTTCAATCATGTAACCTCTATTGTGGGTATTAAAATTTAAAAAGGATTTATTCCGTAAATGTCCAAAGTTTTTCGAAACCTATCTGCGAAGTGTTAAACGAAACGCATGAAAATTGGACTTTTTTTGGTATACGGGTAGACTAAGTCCATGACCACGGATAAGTTTCGCAAGTGAAAATAAGCCGGGATAGTTATTTCTGATATAATTGTCATAATCTTTTGTACTACACCGCGGGTAATCAAATATTGCATGAAGAATATTTTATAATTTGCGTTTCATATTTATTAGTGAATTTTAATATATGTGACATTATAGTCGAACGGGTGAGGTAACACAAGGTCTGCGACTATGCAGGTTACTGCAATATCTAGGTAGTGCTGTAGGTCAGAGGTATTCACGATTTGTTTAAATTATTACACAGTTATGGGCGCATCCTTGCATTAGGTACAACACATGCTTAGTAAAATACTGCATCGACTTGTTTTTAATTGTAATCTTACTGGCATAGGCGGCTCTTCCGGCGCTCCTTGAGGGGCTGGGGCGGCTTCAGACCATTTGACAATTGAGCACAGTCCTATCGTCAACAAACAAAACCATAACCCTCTTGTTGAAATCTAAAACAATTGAAAAATAAAGTTCATACATGCAAAAATGTAATTTTGTTATATGTATTTTTTACCTTTTATATACGTATTTACATAATCAGAGAATCAACTCTACTGAAACAGTAATCAGGAGTGGTTTCTACTCACAACGACATAACTATCAAGTTCCATTGTTTTTTGTTTGATTGTTTATCACACTACGATTATGATTCAATTGTCTTTTTTATATTTTTAGGCCACTAAATGAATATGTTCTATCATTTATATGATACATATTCTTTAATTCTTAACGCCAGGACGCGTCTGGTCATTTTTCTGTTTATTAATTTCAGAACGGTTTAATATTTACATAATTAAATATCAATAACTTTGTACAAAAATACGTATAATCACATTAAAAGTTGTATGTGCAGTCATTTGACCCATCACTATTTTTTACTTTTCTGAGGCAAAATTTTAATATAATCAATTCTCGGCGAAAATCATATACCTCTAATTAAAGTTCTGATCACAGTATCTATTAATCTATCGCTATTGTGTCATGAAATTCTGAATTGTCTTTGAGATGCACGTGTTGCGAAATTACGAGCCCTGCGACTGCTTTGTCTCGACCCATGAACAATAAATTGCTATATTTCAACCATCTATAATCAATGAGTCTGTAGTGACAAAATAAAAACAATAAGCTAACTAAGGAATTCAGGAATCTTTATAAAACAATAGATCATTATTTTACATGAGCATAGAATAAAAAACTGTGATCACATGCAAAAATGTTGAATCAATATTTATACTTTAATTGATATAAACTATGCGGACGTCATAAACTTAGTAAATTATTAATAAACAATGCAAATCTGCTTTTTATAATAATTATTATTTATAACTTAATTAGTCCTCTAATTAGACAAACTACTATACTTTGCATACTTATGAAGCCTAAACAGGATGTCTCAAAAAAAGTATAAATTAATTAAAATAAATAAAATTTCGAATATCAAATTCTGGATGTTATTTTTTTAAATTCTCGTTTTAGAGGATTCGTCTTTTATCACTGGGTTATTTAGTTACATTATATCTATTAGAAAATAAATCCACGGCATCATCAATATCATAGGTAAGTCCACTTTACCTTAGTGGTCAATTTTAGTGTATTGATCTAGCTTTTTTGATTCTGTATGGTGGCATAAAAATATGATAAAGGACAATTTACTTAGAAGTTATCTGATAAAACCAAACAAATGGCTAAATTGTGTATAATTATCCAAATATTTAATTAAATAATAAACAAAAAACACCAATTTACTCATGCCAAAAAAGTTATGCCAATAATTAATATTGTGTGGCCTTGCGTGATCACTTCGTACGAGGGAATGCCTTTGTCTTGTCTCCCAACTTAACCAACAATATGCTTAAGTATAACAATGCAGTATTTATATAGGAACATTTTAAATTAGAAATTTATAATTAGTAGAAATGACCTTGCATTGCCACCTATAGATTAAAAAGAAATTTTAGAGACCCTTAAAAGTACAACACGGTTCTAATGGACACGTACAATTTTAAAATCATTAGAAATAATATCATTATGTCGTATCTATACATTATTATAATATTTTTTACGCACTACAATTAACAAAATCATTGCAAAAAGCTATATGACTTGCAGCTCGCATACGTTATCATTAACCTTGTACCTAACTCAAATTTTTATATACTTAGTAGCAAGTATATTCTCGGATTGTATAATACAAAGAAATAAAAAATATATCCCACTCTAGATAATATACTTCACACGGTTAGAATTTTTACGCCAAATAAGCAATTCACACGTCTTTAATTTGAACCATGAATTTAGATTTATTGTAATTGTTAACTTATTAAATTATTTATTTACTTTGAAATATTTCTCTAAAAATAAATATTTTGAATAAAAAAATTCACTCTCACTTCCAACAGTGTCTTTATTATTTCAACTGAAACATTTTTAATAAATGTCAATAAACTTGGTATTAACTCGAATTGTTTTAAAAAAAATCCTAACTCACCATTCTGAAAGTCCCTTTGCTTAGTCACTTAACTTTTAATAAACAAAGTGCGTCACAATGCGACCCTTGCGTGTGTCGAAGTCAACTGGTTATGCGGCCCAACGTCGCTTGTACTCGTATCTTATATAAGCACCCCACGATTCTTCAATCGACAATGAAGATGCTGCAATGTCGCCCTGCACTGATGAATGCCTTTTATGAGAACCGATATAGAGACCAAAATAAACTAAGAGTTTACCTATTCACAAATGGGATACCAATACCGTTTAAAACAGAATAGGAAAGATTGACTTTCTTTATAAACTAGCAATGGATATCCAAATATTCATTTCGTAATACTAAGGCAAATCGAGTTGAAATACATGTTCTTTTTCGGTTATTACAAATTTTATGTGAAAATTGATTGACCATGAACTTTTGATTGTTGTCAAGGCTTCTAAAAGGTTTAATTAAAATGGCGTATTGCAATTTAGAAAAGTTATTTTTATATTATAAAACATTCATGAATTTATAGACATAGAGATTACTTACCTTTAGTGAACTTAAGACAAAGATAACTGAGTAGTGCAAGATAAATAAAGTACATTAAAAGATGTATGTCACCCTTCTTCCTTAATAGTTATCCTTGTCATACAGACACGGTGAAAGCTCTATGACATCTTTATCATTGTTCACGATGAGGAAGTAAGCTAGGTTTTGTTAGGATCATCATTTCATTTGTAATAATCAGCGATGTGATTGTGCAAAATTATCCTATATTTAATTTCAAAAATATGAATTATTTATTCTTATGAATTGAAATCTATTTAAAAAAAAAGCTAACGATAATATTTATAATTTATATAGAATTGTTGACATCATAAAAATTTAAAACAATCGTCAATTGTAATAGAAAATCCTTATTAGTTGTTAAACAATTTCACATATTTCAAATTTAATGGCGTACGGTTTAATTTATCAACCACAAGACAATCGTGACGAATTTGTCGTAGGATGCACACCTAGGTATTGTCAAATGTCAAATAGTTTACAGCTTTGTACGAATAAGAAATAAACGGTAATGCAATATAAATCTTTATTTTCTATGGCCACTGCTTACCCCACAAAAGCTAAAATGAACATGACAAAAGTTACGTTTTAGGAAATGTGGAATTACAACACGGCTCCTTAGCTTAATTAAATTAAATTATCTGCCAAGTCCCAGTGCACCTTTATTAGAATGTCGTACTGATCGTTCAGTGATTTTGAAAGGTTTTTATTTTAATTATTTCTAGTTAAAAAGATTCTAATTGAAAAATGATTACAATTAATGCATATTTAATGGGTAATTCTAGTTGGAAGTAAGGTTGTAACGAGCCACCACATATGTTTTAATGTGACGTCTATAAAGGTGGAACTTAATACCGAGTGAACTTGCATTTACCGATGAGTTACGTTTAGAAGTAGGTAAGGTCATAGTGGCATCGTTTGCGCCTTATGTGGTACTTAAGTATGTGATTGCAACATGCCTGCCAAGTGAATCCTCTTGATATAGTTGTAATAACAATTGTCAGATGGCTTTCCCGAAATTGGAAAATAATTAAACAAAAAGTGTCAACTTATTATAAAATATAATTGTAACAAATTCATTTATAATATAAAGAAAACTTATTCAAAGAGAATTGAATCTATACATAATTATTTTATGGGTGATTTATCATCTACTGTCTCCGGCCTAGTTTTTACACCATTCTCCAATGAAGTGGTACAAACGCAATTTGTAATGCTTACCTTTTTTTCTACATTGCCTTCTTTCTGGAGCAAAATGATAACTCTGTTTTGCTCTTCGAGAAATTCTTTTTCTCTAAACAAAGCCTTTCGTGATAGTTCAGCTTTAGCAATCCGTTGCCATAGCCTATTGAGACCCGATGTCGATGAAATAGCATTTATTACTAACGAGTCCTCGTTCTTCAGCTTATTTGCTGGGATGTCTATTGTAGTGGGTGGATGTGGTAATGCTGAACCAAAAGGAAGAACCTTCTCTTTCTGAGTTTCAAGTCTTCGACAAAGTCTAGCCAATCTCAATATCTTGTCAGCCTTTTTACGCAAATTGTTTAACCAAGTCATTGCTTCGTCGGTCTGTTTTACCAAAAATGCTAATTGGTGGGTATCTTTAGTGCAACCTTTTAACAATTCTGTTTTTAATTTTTTGCACGCGTTGCGATGTCGATTGCGTCGATCGCGGAACAGTAATTGTTTCGTGCCAGATTCATACTGTTGAAGTTCATGACGAAGATATTTAAGGACATTGTCGCTATTAGCAATTTGTTTTGCTTGGGCATCGATGATTTCGGCCATTAAATTTTCTTTTGCGCGTAGTATCCGTACTTTCTTCTGAGTATCCACAGTTCCAACTACATATGAGCGCAGAATGTTTTTATATTCATGCCACATATTATTATAAGTGTATTCAAGAAGTGATTGTAAATTTTCCCTTATGTTTGTATATTTGCCTACCTCTTCATCCTGTTTGACTAAATATTCTCCACGTCTGGACCAAGCGTTGTTGTCAGCTGTTGTATGGCCATGATAAATCAATAGTTGTAAATGGGTCTCGGCTACATCGTGATCGCTCATTATCTTTTTTGCATCGTCTTCTCCTCGCTTTAACATTGCTTTCGTCCGTTGTTGATTATTTTTATACATTTCTTCGAGTTCTTTCAAAAACTTGTTAATCATTGCATCGAAAGTTTCGCAAAAACTGGAGATAGTGCGTAAAAATTGGTCATTGGCTGTATTCAATAATTTTAATGTATATTGTATAATATGATCTTTTTTATCTAAAGTGCGATCAAAAACGTGCCACATGACTTCAACATCTTCCCTGAACCCAGGCAATTTTATCTGTAGTACCATGTCTCTCCAACGGTGGTCTAACAATGCTTTATTCTTGGCTTGAACAGCCATTTCCCTTTGAAGCTGTTGAATTCTTATCTTTTTACGAGCCTCCTCACCCGCCTTCAACTTTTCTAGCTTTTTAGCTTCTCTCAAAGCTTTCTTCTCTTCCTTGGATAATACCATTATTATAATTTAAAATATATAAAAACAATATCAAGTAAATGTATATCTCATAAAGTATTCAATGTATTATTTGTCATTGACAATGACACATCAATGTTTCATAATTTGTTTCAATGGTTTAATTGAACAAAAGGAAAAACTTAATCTATAAAAATGTCATTAATGTTTTAAATAAACGCAAGCGTACACATAATCGTGCAAGCAAATAATAAAATATGATATAATGCACGTAGTTGAAAAGGTTGCAAATATTGTAAAACAAAGACAAATATTTTAATAGAAATACGGTATATTGTCTAATTTTACGTTTTAATGAAATAGTGAATATATGTGCAAATATAGTATTCTATATAAAATAGATTATTTAAAATTATAATATTTTATTGCTTGTGTACCATCAATAGCTACAGGTTTCGATGAATTACAT
Organism: Tineola bisselliella; assembly: GCA_028551675.1. Taxonomy (NCBI): domain Eukaryota; kingdom Metazoa; phylum Arthropoda; class Insecta; order Lepidoptera; family Tineidae; genus Tineola; species Tineola bisselliella. The sequence goes on from JAPWLS010001350.1 coordinate 207,164, forward strand.
TTTATAATTTTATCACATTGCTTTGTAAATTGTGCGCTTGTAACACTTATTTTTCTTTCTATATCGACCTCATCTTGATATTTAGATAGAAACGTATTTTCTTTCTCGAGCAACTTTTTTTCTCGAAGCAACGCTTTCCGCGATAATTCAGCTTTGGCAATTCGTTGCCATAATCGATTAATGCCTATTGTCGCTAGCATGGCATTTAAAACCAACGAATCCTCTTTCTTCACTTTATTAATATTATCAATATCTAGTTCAGTGGGTGGTTGAGGCAATTGGCAGCCAAAGGGAAGAACTTTCTCTTTTTGCGTTTCATGTCTTCGGCAAAGTGCAGCTAGTTTTAACATCCTTTCGCCCTTTTCATGCGCTGCTGAAAGCCATGCAATTGTATCATCAGTCGCTTTTACTAAAACAGCTAATTGTCGTGTATCTTTAGCGCAACCGTTTACAAGCCTCGTTTTTAATTTATGGCATGCAGCGCGGTGTCGTTCCCGTCGCTCACGAAAGCCTATTTGCTTAGTTCCAGATTCATATTGCTGAAGGTCGCTGCGAAGTACTTTTAGCACATTGTCATTATTAGCAATACGTTTGCCTTGAGAAGCAATTACTGCTGCCATCAAATTTTCTTTTTTACGAAGTTTTCTGACGCCTCTTAAATTATCTACTGTTCCAACAACATACGCACGCAGAACATTTTTATAGCCATCCCATACGTTGTTATAAATATTTTCAAGATCCGAACGTAAATTTTCCCTTACACTTGCATATTTATTTTCCTCTTCGTCCTGTTTGACTAAATCATCTCCTCGCCTAGACCAAGCATTTGCATCCGCTGTAGTATGACCATGGTAGATTAACAATTGTAAATGGGTTTCAGCAGAATCGTGGTCGGTTTTTATTTTATTTACATCGTAATCTGCCCGGTTTAGTAGTTCGTTTGTTTGTCGTTCATTTTCTTTAGAGATTTCATCCAATTCGTTTAAAAATTTATTGATCATAGTGTCAACGGTGACGCAAAAACTTGATATAGTACGCGAAAATTGGTCATTAGCTATTTTGACTAATTTAATAGTATATCTTAGGAGATGGTCTTTTTTGTCTAAGGCTCTTTCAAATACATGCCACATCACTTCAATGTCCTGCCTGTACACTGGTAATTTTACCTTCAGCAGCATGTTTCGCCAACTTTGTTCTAAAATTAATCTATTCTTAGCCTGATTAACAAGTTCTCTTTGAAGTTCTTGAATTTTTAATTTCCTACGAGCTTCCTCTTCGGCCTTCAATTTTTCTAACTGTTTAGCTTCTTTTAAAGCTTTCTTTTGTTGTTTAGATAAACCCATAGTAGTAAATAAAAAATATATAAAAAATAATGTAAAATTAATATAAATTAAAGATCATATAAAGTTTATTCAGTTGTCATTGTGACGTTTCAGTACATTTTTTTGTCCTTACATTTTTTTTAATTTTTCAGCCTAGATATCAATCTCTAGTCGGTGGTAGTGAACCTCTACAGAGCTATCTGCATCGTCGTCTCGCTGAAAATTTAAATAGTGAGGTAGCTCTTCGTACTGTAACGGATATAGCTCAGTGCGTTGAATGGTTAACTTCAACCTTCCTCTACGTGCGAGCTGGTCGGGATCCACGAAGATATTTATCCCTACCCTCAAATGCACCTTCCCAACTTATATCAAAGAAAATAGAAGGTTAGTGATTATGAACGTATTTTGTATAAAAAAAATTTTTTATATAACAAATTTCCAGTTTATATATGATTCAATAGTTTATATAATTTATAGTAAATTATAATTCCAATAATACCCTGTCAAAACTAATTACATTTTAAGAAGTATTTCGATTGTTGTATATTGAAGTATTTTTTGATATAAGTAAATTAGCATTTTGTAGTGTTCTTAAGTTATTCGTGAACATGATTTAACTAATTTAAACAATTTTTACGGCTTACTATTGCGTTTAATTTTTATTATTATCTTTTAAACCGACGTTTCAAAAACAAAAAAACATTCATCTTTCAGCGCGATCACTGCTTTAAAATAACAAAATTCGTAGTTAATTAGGATTTTATTTTCTACTAGCTGATGCCCGCAACTACGTCTGCGTAATAATGAATGAAATAAATCTAAGAAGATTTATACAAACTTCCATCCCCTATTTTATCCCCTTGGGGATAGAATTGATCAAAATCCTTTCTTAGCGGATGCCTACGTCATAACATCTACCTGCATGCCAAATTTCAGCCCGATCCGTCCAGTGGTTTGGGCTGTGCGTTGATAGATCACTAAGTCAGTCACCTTTGAGTTATATATATTTAGATTGATTAGCTGTTTTTCAGTACTTGACATTGGCATAATTTTCTTTATAAATCATCTGAAGTCCTTTAACAAAAGAAGAAATACATTGTATTTTGTTATTGTCGCATTTGTTTTAAATATTTGTATAAATTATATTTAAAACTTTTAATTAGTTTAACCAGTTGATTAATGTTCACTTCATTATCTGCCCTTTGACAAGATAATAACAATGGATTATACATTATAATCACTACCTCGCATATTTTATCTTTATATCTTTAATTAATATTTTTCCCTTTTTATTGAAATATACATTTTAAAATGACCTTTTTTGCTCCTAATTTCTCTGTTATAATTATCAACTTAAGGTTATCAGTTAAAGTGTAATATAATTTTTATTAAGACGTTCGTACTAGGTTCATAGGTAGCCAAAATTATGCACATTAATGACATCGGTACAATTAATACGTCCGACTGCTGCTGTGAAATATAGAAAAATAGTATTTTTTAAATGTTAACATAAGCCATCTAAAAATGTAAACAAACTGTTGCGGAAATAAATGTAACACATATAATGTTTCTTGATACTCTAATGAGTAAATAATCAACTTTATTCTTAACAAAAAAAAAACTGATGCTTATTTATGAATACTACAGAATGTTGTTTGAATCACAACTGTAAATAAACATACAAGTTAATTACATATATAATTGGAAATACATCTAATATGGTATACGATATTTATGATATTTACAAAATAAAAACGGAAAAAACGTGCATTGAATTCGTTCTGTATACCTAACACAGAACAAAGATTATAGTATTAAATTAGTTTAAATATTTATCTCTAAACGCAAATTAGCTAATTAAAACAGTAATTAAATTGGTAGTTAATAAGATTGCATATTCACCAAAGGGTCACAGAATTGATTCAATCAATTCAGGTCAATTGATTCTATTTCTAAAATATTTTTTATAAGACATCAAAAAAGGGATAATAAAAACACAAAAACAAGCATAATTGTATATAATAAAGTTCAGTTCATGCCTCATCTCGGGCGCGACCTCGCTACCACATAGTTCCGTCTCTTGATCGATGGGACTTCTTGAACTTTGTGACACATACTATACTCTGATCCTTTACCATTTACGTGAGGCTTGTGAACGCATTGTTAATTTCGATTCAATTCCCATGGCATACTTTGTCTAATATTTACCTATTTATTGATTTCATTATTTACTCATAAATGCTTTTTTCTTGTATAATTTATTCATATTTATCTAAACTTCTGGAATCTATGAAAGAAGTTTATCTGATTCCTACTTGTATAATTCTCTTATTAGGAAACCTGATCTGGCACTGTCGAATATATTTCAGATCTCTGTGTAAAATCAATGAATGGCTTAGCTACGTCAGGGTTAATCACAATGGATGAAGCATGCTGTATAGAATCGACTGAAGCTGGCAGACTTATGTCTAATTATTACTTAGATTTTGAGACTATGAAACATATTATGAAGGTAATTTGCTTAAAGCAACCATCTTGTCAAATAATTACCCGTTCCATAAAATTGAACGCTAATATATGAATGTTAAAAAGTAGCTCCCATTATGCCGACACATTATTATCTTTTATAGTTTACTACAATATATATAGTGACATAACTCTACCTAGAAAGTTAGGCAGGGATCTATTAATTCAGCCATTTAGAGGTAAATCTATATTCAAACATAAATATAAAATATATTGGTTTATTTGTACAGATTGAAGGATCAGAATCACTCGAACACCTCCTTTTATTAGTATGTGAAAGTCACGAATTGGCTGAAATGCATTTGAGGGTAGATGAAAGACGATGTCTGAATACACTGAACAGAAACAACTCAGGGGCTTCAATTAGATTTCCTATGAAGGGAAAAATAACTACTAGGCAAATGAAATTGAATTGGTAAGTTGATACTTATTTTAGTCAGTTTAATCAGTTCAAAATGTGATAATTTTTTACAGTATTATTCAGTCTATACTTGGCTGTCTCCATATACCGGATCCATCTTTAAACCAGGAAGCCATGAAAATAATGCGTATTACCGATAGAGTTTGTAAATGTAAGTAAAAAAAATAGCTTCCTCTCCTTTTCCTCTAAAATCTAATTTCTATGATAACTGTAATAAATTCACCTTATACACACTTGCAAATTTAGCGATGAGTAATTTATTTGATTAACGAAAAAAATATTTCGATAGTTAGTCGATATGATCCATTCAATTTACATAAAAATGAATTTAACAGGCATGGTAGCATATATTACAAGATCAGACGTGGTAACAAAACAGTCCAAATACTTCTCAGCTATTCTTAACGCTATAATACTAACTAAATGCATATCTGCTCAATTATGGGAAAACTCACCTTTTGTCAGTCGACAATTAAAAGGTATTGGACCCGCATTCAGTAATTTATTGGTTACTGCAGGAAAAAATAGCTTTCTGTTACTCGAAGAAAGTCATCCTAGAGATTTGGAGAGGGTATGTTTAATTGTTTTTAGACTGTAAACAACGGGTAATTTTATAGGTTCTGATGATGAAGGTTAGGTCACATTTTATGACGTTTATAATAAAAAATTGAACCTAACAATTCTATTCATTATCCTAAAGAGTAATCAGTCTGATTATGGTCCAGGGGTAGTACGACCACTTTTATATGTAACACCTTTGAAGTAGGTATACCTTTGGTCGCCTTTTGATATCGATTTGGAACTCATGGCTTTGGGTTTGGAGCTGTATTATTGTTTCTTCTAGTTTTGTTTGTTAATATGTTAATATTCAAATAAAAATTGTAGATAATGAACAAGGGCCCACCAGCGGGAAATATATTAAGAAAACAAATATCATTTTTACCAAAATACCAATTGAATTTAACACCGGTCAATGATAAAACCGTGTCTATTAAAATTGTTTTACTAAACCATGCATTTTTATCTGAGAATTTAGATAATTTGACTGCTGGGGAGAACCATAAATGTTATATTATTGTTGGAGATACAGATAATAATCTGCTACTATTTAAATCTTTTAGGTATGACATATTGTTTTTTCTTGAATAGTATTAAGCTAACAAGGACATTTGGTTTAATTTGTCCCCATATTTCATCTGTAATTTTTCGAAACGAACTAAAAAATCTTACTTCTTATCCTTAAGTATAGAAAAACAGAAAATAATAAATTTATACTAAGCAAAGGAGGTCTACAAAAATTTTGGAAGTCTGAAAAATAAAGGTATAATCCTAATATATATTAATATCATGTTATGTATTTCAGGGATATCGATTTAATAAATGTATATGACGGATGCATAGACTATTTAGTTGATAGAAAAAATGAGATTGAATATAAAATATTTGTTCATTGCATTAGCTCCAGCTTTGGTAAGTTATTAGTAATCAGGTACTAACAAAACTTGAGATTCTTAATATTTATTTTTATTTGACAGTGGGGCTTGATGTCAAATCAGAATACACTTTTAAAGGTACAGCAGCAGAAACCAGTTTTAATAACTCACAAACCAATTGCACACAAAAGAAATTAGCTTCTTTAAATAATAGTAAACAGACATTGATTACAAATACTTTTAAAGAGAGGAAAAGAAAGATTGATAGTTGTATAGTTGAGTCTAAAGAGAAACGTGTGAAGGATTGTGCTTTAATACAAGAACTAAATTATCTGAAAGAATCGTTAGGAAAAAATAGCAAAGAGCTTAATAAAACATCTGCAGTTCATAATTTCGCTTCTAATACCGATGATAACAATAAAATATTAAAGAACTTGTACAATAATAATCTAAGTGCGAATGAGACGTTCACTGAACCCAGTGAAAATGTAATAGAACCCCAAATTGACAATGAAGATTTACCAGATTCAGAAAGAATATTAAGCATTCTAAATAAAGTAGAAAATGAAATGAAACACGAAGAAAATGCTTCTTTACAAAAAGTTAAAAAGAACGAAAGAAAAATCCCATATAAAAATACACCTAAACAATCAAGAACCTACTCAAAGAAAATCCATAACAAAAGAGATAATTTTAAATTTTTAGATGTAATAGAAAAAAACGCATATTACAGCGACGACGAGAAGAAAACCAATGAACCAAAAGACGGTTTCTCTGAAACTATAAAATCTAAACTTAAAGATTTTCTAGAAAATACGAAGGAATTAACAACAAATAATGACTTTAACACAATGCAATATAATAACATTCTAGAAATATTATCTAAATCTGACAGAAAGAAAAGATCACAAAATGATACTCCCGAAAATTCACCAACAATGACGTATAATTCCTTATGTATTAATAATAAAGAAAGTTCTATAAAATGTGATATAACTAAAGATAATTTAGACGCTAAAGAAATACCGGAAATAATCAATATAAATTCAGATAATATCCATGAAAATAGCATAGAAAAAGAATTGGAAGAGATATTTAGAGAAAGCAATGATATAAAGGATCAAAGTAATACTAATTTATCTATTTTGGAACGTCCATCTTATTTCCTAGAGACGCCTAAATTCCCGACAACTTCTAACAATTGGATTATATCTAAACCTAACCATATAACAGAAACTGATGAAAACACACACTTTCCTTTAGATGAAAATAATTTTAAAGCACCATATACAGATATTTTATTTATTAATAAGGAAATAGAAAATGATAAAAACATTACATTGAACAAAAATACTAGACACACAACACCACATGTAAAAGTAAATAGCATTGATGATTTAACTTCAACAACGATTACACCTCGTGGTACAAAACACTTTGATGACAAATCTATAAGCAATTATAAATTGGAATTAGTAAAGAAAGTCACACTAGATGTTGACGTAACTGCTTATGTCAATAATAAAAATGCTTATTCGGATAAAAGTAATACCTCCCATCCAAGAATTATTGCTAAACATAAGTCAATAAACTATACAAAAGTTGAAGAAGCAAAACATGATTCGATTAATACCGACACTTATGACTGTGTAGAAGTACCAGCTATTTCCAATTATAAAGATATAAATGCTATAAAATATAATAATATAAAAGCTCTACCATACAATAAACCTATTAATGAAAAAGAACTTGGTCATAAATCATTAACTTACGAGCAGAATAATAAATGCTCTTCATTAGAACAAACTGTAATGCAAAATAATGAATGTAAAGTTGATAATAACGATTCAATTGAAAATATTTTGTCCAAGTACCGCAAAGTATTAAAGTAAGTTTACTTTTCTTAATATTTTTATCATTGCAATTAATCAGATATATATAAATATTATTATTTTCAGGAAAGACTTCAATACGGACGAAATAACACAAAACACTTCAGCAGCTCCAGACGTGACGATCCCAAACAATACAGCTAATAAATTATTCAAAATTAAAAATATTAACAATATAAATGTTGATATTCCTCCAGCTCTGTTGCCTGATGCGCCTGCGTTTAGTTCAGTTCCTGATGTTGAACTTCTAATCGAAACTAAGCAACAGGAAAATGACAAAAGGATGTTGGATGAAATTGTCAACATATCTGAATTCGATTTGGAGACAGATTTAAGCCAATCAAAGGAGGAGATTGATCAATTGATGCTGAATCCTAAAACATTTTTAGAACGTTATAACAATAATAATGAAAATTTCGATGAATTTCTTATTCCCCCTCCTGTTGAATTTTCTGATGGCATCGATGAAAATGCAATAGAAAATGATAATTTTAATACAACGCAACAAGAAATTAATAAGGAATACATTTTTAAAGAACATGAATTAAGCGAATACTTTAATAATGAGAATTTATTTTTTAAAGATTCTTCAACTCCTTCTATTGCTTCTGTGAACATGTCCGTTTCCCATGAAATTGAAACCTGGACGCTCTCTCCAGAAGAGGATGTTAATGCTTCTATTGTAAATAATCCATTAAAAACTTGTACAGTATTGAGAAACAATGCTAGCAGCTTGTCAACTACGAATAATACTCGTAAAGAAAAGTTGGCCAGTTTTAAATTCAATAACAAAGAAAAAATTAAATATAATAAAATGTTTTAAAGTTGTATTTGTTTTATTTAATATTTACACATAGTAATAGTAATGATGCCATTCATAACAATGGCAGCAGCTGATAAATAATCACTGACTAAAACAGTACAGCAATGTTTAGCAGTTGTTTACAACAGCAGAAAATTTTTTTTTGTGTATCATATGTACCAATTGGAAGAGAACGAATACCAATAAAAAGAAAGTAATTAATATAATTTGTTGATTGTTATTTATTTTAAATTCAAATATTGCCCCAATTTATATTTTATGTTGGCAATAATTTTTTATTTAAAATCGATTAAATATTTTTGAAGTTACAACACCAAAGACTGTCTTGGGATAGGTCCCGTATTGTGCGACGCTTTCGTTCTTTGGCTGATTTTATTTTGTAATCTATTATTATTTATTGTTTAAATACAGTTTTAGCGTAGTCTTGTTTTACATAACACTAAAAATTCGGTCCTATCCGCGACCCCCCGGTTTTCCTATGATGGTGAGTAACCTAATATTATTACCCAATCCCATTGATTTCATTTCATTTCCTGTGTTTCTTTTAGTTTTAATACCTTTTTGTGTTCAACTCTTTACATTAAAAAATATTTATTTCATTATCGCGTGCGAATTACTTTTTTCGGAATAGTTCACCGGCTGATGAGGTTCGCGGTTAGCCATCTTGTTTTATAATGGATCCGATTCCGCCATGCCGCAAATAGAATTTCGTGAAAATACTGTTTGGATGTGGTTCATGTTGCTTTTACAAAGAAAACTTGAAATATTTTCGTAATCAAGAACCTTAATAATCGTCTAAATTTAAAACAAATGATCAATTTTGTGCCCGAATTTCTTTTGTTAATACCCGTGCTTTCGGGCTAATTCCTCTATTTATTGATCAAGATGGAAGGAGGTGCACCACATCCGCATCCACATCCCCATTCTCACGGCGGAATCCACCCGGGACACAATGTGCACGGTATGCCGGTCCATGGGGCGGGCCCTGATGGTGAACACCCTCACGGACCACCGCGGCGCCGTTATCAAAATCGGCCTAAGTCGCAGCTCCCTGTAGAGCGCCTGCCTCTGGACGAGGCTGCTAAAAGGGTAATTAATTTATTAAATCAAACTACATGTATACTTTAATATTACTCTATGTAGGTAGTTATATTTATTTCTCCTGCCTCATATTTTTTTCACCTTTTGCGTTTATCATTACTTTATTTTAATCATATTTGACTATTTCATAGTAAATATATAAATAGTAAATGAATTTGCCTTTATTAGGAAATGGAGTCTGCATCAGGGAAGACTCCGGTGTCTGTGTTGCAAGAGTTGTTGGCTCGTCGTGGCACCGTTCCCAAGTATGAATTGGTGCAGATTGAAGGCATGATTCATGAACCTACTTTCCGCTATAGTGTGACTGTGGCAGACCTGGTTGGTAAGTTCAGTCTCATATCTTGTAGAATTTAATCACAGAATCATTTAATCAGCTGATTGTTTATTTACAATTTAAAAGTCTTTATACATATTGTCTTTTAAATCGTATTTTTTTTAAATTCAGCCATGGGCACGGGACGTTCCAAGAAGGAGGCTAAACACTCAGCTGCCAAAGCCTTGCTGGACAAGTTAACTGGTGCTACTCCGGCTGATCCTCCTACCAATGGTCAAATGCCTGAACCGTAAGTTGACTGTTTCATTTCTTTTTAATTATAATTTACAAATTGTGTTGTATTGCTGTTATGTAATTTTTACAATGAAATGAAACAGACATGTAATCAAATACGTTTTCACACAATGATTTAATAACAAACTGGGATTTACATTATAATTTCTTAACCCAATATGCAATTTTAATCACCACACTCATGCGTTCTTTGTCTTGTGATTGTAATTTTTAAAAAAATGTGTGTTTTCCACTTTGAAATTAACTTCAATTAACTAGCACTTATATTCAGACCCAATTTTACTATAGGGGTAAGCAGTACAGTGGTAAAACAAGTGAAATTCTGGAATTAATTAATTATTGCTAGATGCTACTTGTTTATGTGTTATATCCTCACGCCTACTGTGAAAACAGATAAGGGGTAGACATATCAATGATTTTTCATAAATCTCATCCAAAATTAAATTTTTAAGAATCTCAACAATATATATTATGTTGTTTTTAATTATTTGTTGTTTATTCACAGCACGCCTGTAGTGACTTCTTTTGAAGACAAGTTGATGGTGAACCCGGTGGGATGGTTGCAAGAGTTGTGCATGTCTCGTTTGTGGCCACCTCCCGCTTACACCACTGAGAACGAGGACAACTCCAATCGGCGTAAGCGTTTTATAGGTTTAATTACTGGTTTACTTATTAAGTACTTAGGAAATTAGTATATTTGTTGTGAATTTTTGTTAAGTGTACTTAATAGATACGTTTTGTACAAGCTTTATTTAGGTTTGATTTTATTCATATCATAGTTAGTAGCTTGGTCACCACTTCTATTCCTACCTGCAGTGGTGATGTGTTCATTTAGGACTGGTGGTAGTTAGGTTATGCTTCAGTGTATTTTTTTAATTACTTACGTGTAAAAGTTGCCTTTTATAAATATTTTAGTTCCCTCAGTTTTGAGAATGTTACCATTTTATATATTTTCTTTATAATATGATACTTATTAGCTCGGTATGCCATCTCGGTAGTATCACTTCCATGCGTTAACTTCTGTAAAGTCTCATTGCAGGATCTGCTTTAGAGTATCTAAGACTAGTAATTAGTGTAGGGAGGGGTGTGTCCTGTAAATTTGAACTAAGCCGGCATAGCGCCAGCAACTGCTGCTATGGACCACACTAGCTTACCTAAGTTATTATAAAAACAAACATAGTGATGTAACTCTTTTCTTTTTCTTTCGAAAGCTGGTATGCCCCATGAGCGTCAGTTCACGGTGGTGTGCACCTTGCTGAAGCGCCGTGAAGTGGGAACGGGGAAGTCTAAGAAGGTGGCCAAGAGACAGGCCGCTTACAAGATGTGGCAGGCGTTGCAAGATAGCCCGCCCGACAACTACCAGCCCACTGAGCAGGAGGTAAATCATATGATGACACAAACAAATTAGACAAGTAGGCATTTATCATCATTTTTTATAATATTTGTGACGTTTATATATATATATATCTTTCTTTATCAGCTACAATTGAAAGATAGTGAATATGTTTTACAATTATTTTGTATACCAAAATTTTTTAGAACTTTCATATTGTGTAAACAAACCTTTGTGGACAAAAACAGGCACACTTTAAAAAATCTGATAAACTAAGAAGAATACTTCAAAGTTTTTTCTTTCGATATTCCATAAATATTATAATACAAATAAAACGATATAATTCACTATAAATAATTAACTACAAAAATAACCATCTGAAAAATTACAAATCTGTCAAACTTTTTTTTCTGTAACTGGGTTAGTCTATGGAAACAATAGTGATGTCTACTAATGTAGAATAATGAATGATCGTGGCAAATATTAGAAATTGTTACAATGATAAGAAATAGTTTAAATGAAAAAATATTATAAATTATAATTATTTTTGTGTTATTACTAGTGCATTTTTTAAACATTTCATAAAAGAAATCACAAAAATCGTAAATGTGGATCTGACAAAAAGACATAATAGACAACACTGACCATCGCAACCACGCAAATCTCACTCGTTCATTGTCTTTCATGGCGTGTGCGCGTACTTTCTTCATCTTTGTTCTGCTTATTGGTTACTATTTTACGACGACTTATTGTTACACATTACGAATTTTGATACTAGTGAATCTTAGAGTTACTCTACTTGTGACGAATCGAGAAGAGAAGAGAATTAATATCAAAATACGTTTTATTTTATTTTACTTTTGATCAATTGATCAATCGGTCACTTTTATATATGCCCATCCCTAGATCTGTCATTATACCATAAATAATAGCAGTAGGTCAGTTTGTTTACATTACATACAAGTTCTAAAAAATTTTGGTATACATATTTTGCTTTCCTTTTGATCATTGACATTAGTTTGTAGATAGCTGTAGGACATTGTAAATTATGTTAACATAATCTATCAATAGTGAAAGGCTTTTAGCAATAATAAATAGATTATTTTTTACATTACTTCTTTTTTTTCTGACCCAAACATATATATATATTAATTAATAGTTTATAAAATAACAATATGGTATAGTAGCTTGACTCTATATCCTTTTTTCTTATGTGATCATACAGCTATTACATACATACAGTATTTAACATTTTATTATTTTAATCTATTTTATGACAGAATATTGTGAAATAAGTACAAAGTGACTCCAGATTTAGGAGTCACTTAACAATTTACTATCTTTCGGTTGGCTTGTAGTATATTTTAACTACGAGTGTTTGTGTGTTTTAGGGCGGAGTCGCGGCCCGCTATGCCGACCTGAAAGGTAGTAAAATATCTACTCTGACCACAAGTCATAGCCACAAGGTGTCGCAGTTCCACAAACATCTTAAACAATCCGTGGGCCCCATTCTCGCCAAGCTGCAGGTAAAGCGTCGAATATACGGGAAAAGCACGCTCCTCATGGCATTCGCATGACACTGAGTTGTAACACATCCATACGTGTCTCTTCAGGTGACTCCATTGAACAATAAGGACTTCAAGTTCGTACAATGTCTGCAAGAGATAGCATCGGAGCAGTCGTTCGAGGTGACATACGTGGACATAGAAGAGAAGTCTGCGAGTGGGCGCTGGCAATGCCTTGTGCAGCTGTCCACTTTACCAGTGGCGGTGTGTTATGGTGCAGGGGGAAGCAGTAAGGACGCACAAGCAGCCGCTGCCCATAACGCGTTGGAATATCTCAAAATCATGACCAAGAAGTGAACCTTGGCCCTTCCCACTCGACACTTCTTGTAGTGATGACGTCATCGTCCTTCGCGGGTTCGGGTTATGCCTTACCACTCGCACGATGGCGGAGAGTGCGCCGTGTGCGAGTGTGAATCGCATAGCCCGCAATCATTATGAATATCGTATTTATGGAGTGGTCATTTAACAAAAATACAAGCTATACTTTGCATAGAATTAGTGTAATTTTCCCAGCGTGGAAATTACTAAAAATACAAATAAACAAAAAAGCAAAAAAAATAATAAAATAAATAAAAATAAAAAATATACAAAAAAAGTGTGATTTATGTATTTCCAGTTTAATATTCAGCATTACTTAGAGAGATGCTAATTTCTTTCATATTTAAAATATTTAATCTGTATTATGCATGTTCAATTTATATATACGAGTTAGCTATTGTATTGATGTAATATAATATGATATAATGTCGCCTCACATTTATTAGGGTTATTCGCAATTTATGAATTACATAGATAGATATCAGTGTTCTTACTGTAAAAACAGTCAATATCTGTCATATGCTGAGCATTAAACGGAAAATGTTTCTCAGCAGTTGTATCGTGTTGCAGACGTCTGACCTTTGCTTTGTAACGAGCGATCGCTGGACAAATGAACTCCTTACAAGCGCAAGGGTTGGATTCTATATAGGGGAGGGTCTCAGAGGCAGGGTTGTGAAGTGCTTTACCAACAGTGGCTGTTATTTCCACCAACTCGTTAAGTGTTGTAGAGAAGCTGAGAACTAGGTTAGTGTGAATACCTCACTGGGTATGGGCGGATTTGATCCCTTGCCTGTGAAAATGGGCATTATTTTAATGCAAAGTATAGAGGTTGTAACATTTTCTATCAATGCATCATCGTCGCCGTAGACGCTGGCAGTCTGCGACGAGGGCGATGCATGCACCGAGTTTCTTTTAAATTGAATGGTGTGAGCAAGACCTGCCCTCGTTCTAATGACCTCGCACTGTTCAAGTTAGAAAAGACTAAGCCTTGGAGTTAAGGGGTTCTGTTCAACCAAGACCGACTAAATAAAGCGCGGCGCTGCAATTCGTGATTATATATTTGTGTTTAGTAAGTCTTGGTTTTACTTGTTCTTGATAATGTTTCAAGAATAGTTAGTTTGTAGCAGATTTATTTTTATTCTAATATTTAATGCACTTTCAATCTCTTGTTGCTATAAACGTTTTAAATAAAATTTTTGGTGTTGCTTTAGAAAAAATGTGTTTATTTTTCAACCCCATAACAGATAATGTCCGGCCGAAGTTTTACAGGAATATAGAATTAATACACATTATAAGATGGTAAAATAAGAATTTATTTATTATTCGAAACTAAAAAAAAAACAAAATTATATTATAATACAACAGTCTTTATTCTTATTTAAAGATTGAACTTTGTAATTTGGTAAGGTTCACGAAATTATTAATATTATTACCAAATTAAAGTCAAAACTAAGATATACTGAGTCCACACTTTCTGAGAAAATACTTTTTACAACAATAATCGTAGCTTAACAACTAAAAAATGCCGTACTGTTATTGTTTATTGGTCAACAATGAGATCTCGTATTTGTTATGTCTATTCAGATAATTATTACATTTCATTTACATAATACGCTATAATGGTAATATAGACGAAACATGAAATATAAGACTGGTATGAACTGTGCTATCTTTTATGCGCGCTACATATTTTATCGAGTGAGTGTATTGCGTGTACTTTTTTTGTAATGAGCAAACGCATAGAAAAGAAGGCGCAGTTCACTAGCACAGCCTTACCATCGCAAAACACTAAAATTTGCAAACAAATCTCAAACTAGACGATTTTCCAAACGTTTCTACCTTCCTTCCTATCACACAACTGTATATAACAATGATAAAAGAACAGATGAATTTAGTTTGATGTGCGTACTAGCTTAGCAGCGTTAATTTTACTGAGATGAAACATTGCACTTACGATAACATCTAGAGAAATACAACCATTTACACACAATCTAATCTAAAAACCTCACGGGTTAAGCGACAACGAAATTCGTTACTAAAATATAAACCTACATCTTTTTATGTTAGAACAAATGTATTAAATATGTCGTCTATATAAAAATATAATTCATATTGCAATCTGTTATTTACTAAAACCTCTCGATGCAATAGTGTTAATAGAAAGAATCACACTTCATTTTTTTTATATTTCAGTTCATTATCACTGTGAGATTGTTCTTTTACAAAATAAAATCATTTCTGGACGAGTTGACTTGATTAAGAAACTCCCGCTTCTAATTTTACATCCATCAATTTGCGGGGACCTTTCAGGCAGTTTAGACGTCGCTGCACAGCGTCTCGGTCTGAAATAGAACATTAATTCATGAGAAAAACGTACAGTTATTATTTAAAAAAAAATTAATAAGTCGATATTTCATGAGAGCCACTACACAGCTTAATTAATAGATTATATAGTGAAGAGAATTTAATCTCCCAGTTAGGCTTTAAAAAAACTAATTAATCAAGATTTTTGGATGTATATACTATATATTTATTCCATGTATATTATTGTGGATTGATAGACTATACATAGGTCATATATGCACGTACATGTAGCTAGTGTGTCTCGATGGTGAGCGTGCTGCGGCTGGCGTTGCACCAAAGAGTGCAGCAACACCTGCGCTGAGAGATACCGCCGCTCGCATTCGCCCGTGTCACCGAACAGCTCTTCCATGGCAGCCATTTGGCACTGACAACAAAAAACACATTCGTCAACACCTGACCAATGACAAAGACTGGATCAATCACTATGCTGAGATGTGATCACACTGTACATTACGATTGGGACAACTGCTACTATATTTGCAGACAGCAATCACCTTTTGCTGTATAAAATAATAATAAACACGAATGAATCGTGACTTTTAAAAAATTATTTAAGATAACATAATGAGTTATTTTTACTTACCAGCTCAATGGCATGTTCATATAGTATTTTATCACAATCAGCCGGCGACACTCCTGCTTCATGGAGACGACGCGATTCACTCAATATCCACTTATATTTGCCGTTCATTAGCGAAACAACTGAAATGTTGAACATAATATAATTATTTATATTATGTTCTCCCAAACATTGCAACAGAAAGCCATAGAAATTGGACCGCTGCAGGCTGGAGGCTGCAGTAAATCTTTTTCACTAATAATATATATAATAAAGAATACAATGAGTTTATTTATTTTAGTATATTTATTTAAAGTAATTAACCATTACTTTTTACACTAGTATACTGCTAGTCAATTTCAATTCAATAAATCAAATATAAGTTTTAATAGCCAGGAATAATAGTAGAATAGTGTCATACCATTTCTGACTTGTGGAGTCGGTTGCAACGTCTTAGCCTTGTGATGCGCCGTGGCCAACCTCAGTCCGGCCGCCAACGCCTGCATCGCTTGCATCAGCAGACCCAGCCGAACGCCACTGTTACTGCGATCTGTGAATTTGTACAATTCTAAACATTACTATAACATAATTATTTGCTTACTCTGATATTAATAAACCAATAATCATTTACCATCAGAAGTGTCCATGAGCGCTGCAATGGGCGCCCCCGCAGACACTGCCAAATCTGATAACAGTTCTGCTAACACCAACACGAAATTTAATTGCGAGAACACTTTACTATGCTCCTCCTGTAAAAAAAGAAACAAAAACTATTTACAATTTCATTAACTCATTAGTAGATTCCACTGTACTGAAGCTGCGTTATATTAGCCCAGCCATTATTATGTATGACCACATTCCACTTGATGTTAAGCTAGAGTGTGATCCATGAGGGGAGACAACTGTTACCACAGACAGATGTCCGCGCGCAACAGTCGACTAAATCTTTTAAACAATTAATAACGTTAACTATTATATTAGTAAATATTATTTTTGTTAAATATCGCTTAGATTTTATGCAAACGTGATTTAACAACTAAATTAGAGTACCATCGAAAGTACACTCACACTAATAATTCCAAACTAATCACAATCTCCAAGATCATTATAATAAGTTGAATAACTCGAAGTTGGTGGCACTACCCCAGAATAACAGACTTCCCATATAATGTTTCAAACACTCACAGCCAGTATAGTCTCCTCCTGCAGGTTGGGTATGTAGACGGGCGGGTCGTTGGGCAGGCGCAGGCCGCGCACGAGGCACTCGCGGGAGCTGTCCCCGAGCACCAGCGACACTGGAGGCGAGGAACCTGCGTTATTGCACCGCACACACTTACACACTAGACCACTACCATGTTAGTTAACATTTTACGTATTATAACATTATATAATACTATGCTCTAACTTCAAGGCCCGCATTCAGAAACTACTCAAGCAATGATCTCTACTTGAAACGGGTAATCTAGAATTATGAATTATTATTTACTTTTAATTATTTTATATACAGGCTATGATTGACGAGTTTCTTGTGGTATTCTTCTCGTCATACGCCTTTCCGAAGCCATTGTAGAGTCAGACGATGAGCAAGCGCACGTCTTTAATTCCTATGCTAATAAACTAATTTCAGTTCATAGAATCGCGTTTGAGCATAGATATACTTTTCTTCTTTCGGAATAAGTTATTAAACTTTGTGCTCTGCACTCGAGTAACGATCAGATGAATACAGAACAAATTACGCTCGAGTGTCTTTTCCAAATACGGGCCTAAGACTCGATACAAGCTCTACATATACATTCTAAATGTAATCTACAAGGAAATAGCCGGGGTTTGAACCCGAAATTACCAATATAAAGTTTTAGATTACTATTATAATGCCTTCTATATATAATTTTATTATATTTTGGTTGTTATCAATGTTATTAAAGTAATTTGAAACACGTTTTGAGGTTTAGTGTCACATTTATTTTTGGTTATTTGAAAAAGGCGTTAAAGCCATTATGGTCATGACGAGACCCATTAAATAGCTGCAGGCGATGCCTGTCAAGTTTATGGAACGGCGGATTAAAAAATCAAAAATAAACGCGATAGTAAACCGCAAAATGCATTACAAAATTAGACTAGAACAAACACCACTATGCCTGTCTTACCAGATCTGCGCAATGGACTAGCTGCAGTGGGGGACACTTGCCACAGCGAAGGCGGTGAGCTACCGGAAGCGCTGCGGCGGCGTGATGATGGAGGAGTGCCCAGGGAAAATGGCACCTGAAACCAAAAAACCATGCATTTTACATACGCACTGAGCGACAGTTTTGTGACATGTGAACATGGGCTTACCAATTCAACCACACGGTCGCTCTTTATAATAAAAGCGAGACTATTTTCACAACAGTGCACAACTACTGTAAAAGCGCCACAAAGGTCATTCACCTAAATCGTCTAGTTTTACTACCTTTTCTATCGTATTTAACTTAATGCTTGAGTAAATGTATGGATAGAGAAAGCATACCCTTTATACAAATACTTTAAATGTGTGACTGGACCGAGTCCACTGTATATGGTTGAATTTAAAAGTTGTATGGTATTATTCAAAAATAAAACATTAATAACAACTTACCGTCGGCGGTGACAGGGATCCTATGTTAGCATTTCGAGTGTGATTAGAACGCCTCATACTAATTGGCTGTGACCGCGGTACATTGATGTTAGACGGTGCGTTCTGTAACATTATTATTATTATTATCCCAAATTACATCGTCTCATCTGATCGTACTTCGCCCGATGTTAAGTTAATAGGCATTTTATTGTTTGTAAATTTTAATAAAGAAAGCGTTTCGCAGGTGCTACTAATGACACTATCAACGACCTCTGTTGTGCAGTAGCTGACACACTAGTATGTTACGCAGAGGCCACAGTTTCGATTTCCGGTCGAATATTATAAGTATAAATGTACTAATTATCATTAAAAAATGCATATATTTGTATATTTGTGTATTCGTTTTCCTGGTAGCCATAGTACAGGGTGTTCTAATTTGGGGTCAGGGCTTTGTATAGCACGTTCATGTATGCAAGTTAGAGGTGAAGTTGCTTTTAACATTTCAAGAGCGACCGTGATGATCCCAATGTGAAAGTGCACTCACCCGCTGCAATAATTGCAACTGCTGCGTGTTGTTGTTGTTGTTGGTCGTTGGTGGCGGCGACAATGCCAACGACTTCGGTCTCGGCGCCGCGTCGTCCGAGCTCAGTGAACCAGCCTCGCCGCCGTCCGCATCCACCAACACGAAGTCATCCTCGCAAGTCATGTCTGATGACTCTACTGAAAATTATATTTAAAAAAAAATTAAATTATATAATTAATAAATCAAAATAATTCTTCGAGTCAAACAATATATTACAGTAAAGCGTTGAATATCTTTAGAACTTTAAAAACAAACGCTATAGTAAGCCTATATAAAATATTTAAGCTTATTTAAGAACACGTTCGTGCAAAACTTACAGGAATTCAAAGAAATAATCTCTAAAAGCATTTTAAAACCGCAATAACAACTTCCGTAACGAAAACACGGTACGTATTAAGAAAACAAAAACATCTATGAGCGCGTTGTACGCAAGACATGCGCGAAATAGACGATGACACGACCCGCGAACGTCCCTGCCGACGTCACACGCACTCTGTCACTTGGCCAACATATTTGCTGGGAAAGAGGAACTATACTTATACACTATATTACATGTTTTTAACAAGCTACATTGACGAACAAATTACACAATCGAAAACCCTGTACTGATTTCACAACATATATAAGTATTATATACTTTGGTACAATCACTAATTTTCCTCTCCCTTTGGCCTTAGATTATTCCCTAACATAAATTACCTATTAATTTAAGATTACATTTATTTTGATTATATATTAATTAACCACTCTCTTTTTTAATTAATTTATTTTTTACAAGATTCTGGAAAGGTGCAGATGATATATTGCCTTAAAGGATTTGAATATTAGCAAAATCTCGGTTGAAGACCCGGAATTAAGGCTCGCATGGCTCACACATCGGCATTCATATTTCGACCCTGAACGAACCCTGAAGTATTGAACGTTCAATGATTTTGCTTGATAAGCCAACAGATAGTACGTTAATATTAATTTATTAATAAATGTGATTGATTGATCTTTATTATTAAATAAATGAAAAATTTGCTAAAACACAACGCAAAAGAAAACACAAGATCTTCGAGAAACGAATTCAAATAGATTAGTGCCGAGTTTTTTTTTAATGTCAAAACACTGATGGGTATCCAAGGCCAAGACATAAACTGTTGGCACGTGCCAGAGAATATTGAAATAAAACCGGTGCCAAGTTGTCTGGACTAACTAATTACTATTCAAAGCATTAGAACAATCTTCGCCAAAATGATAACAAACGATCCGGAATGATGATTACTTAGAAAATATATAAATTCATACTCGAGGAGGTCTGTTGCTGCACATTGCGTGGCGGTGCGAGCGGAGAAGGCGCAGGAGAGGCTGTCAGCGCGGGCGGGGTGGTCGCAACCCTGAGGGCCGGGCGTGCGACAGCCACGGTGGGCGCCGGGGGAGTGACATTCACCGGCGTACCTGCCAAGAGGAAAATAAACCCATCAACTAAATATATAAGACTTAACTGATAATAATGATAGTATTAATTCAAACGGAGCTGCCAGAACAATGAATGAACTACGACATTCAGAAACTGATATTTAAAAGCAACTGACATGATGTGACAACGTGCAGCACAAGTACAAACGAATAGGTACATAATACAGAGCACCCCAAACCCATGCAAAGTGAAGCGTGAATGTCCGCGGCGTTCGCTTCACTGCACAAACATATGTGACTCCAGCGAACGCAGCGGACGCAATGTAAGCGTGTCTGTACCGGGTTTGTTCCAGATCGTCTCCATGTTATTATTATTCGCTTGCCCTTCGTACTCAGCCTCCATTATATCTGGCAGTTCATCCAAACCTGGATAATTATCACAATTATAAAATCTAAGTGAAAAGCCTCTTGGACATCCCTAAATGTTAGGTCATAAAATTTACTAAACGAATAATGAAATCAATTCAAATGTTATCCTATTGCATCTATAAAATTAATTTCGAACAAAGACGCAATCAAAATATATGTTTCGACAGAAAACAATGCGTTTACCATTAGTCACTCTAAATTGCATATACATATTCAATAACCTTATTCATGATTCGATTTAGGTTAAAACATCTATAAAATCAATTGAATTTAAGGTTTACGATTATTTGTTTTTAAAGGGGAATAAAAACGCTTTTTTACGACACTGCATTTTATAATAATAAAGGAAAATTCTCAATAGGATCGGGCTTAACTCTGGTTGACAAATAAATTTACATATTATAATTTAGACTTTTGCTGCTTACTAATTAT
Source organism: Tineola bisselliella (assembly GCA_028551675.1). Lineage (NCBI taxonomy): Eukaryota > Metazoa > Arthropoda > Insecta > Lepidoptera > Tineidae > Tineola > Tineola bisselliella. The sequence continues at coordinate 228,827 of JAPWLS010001350.1, forward strand.
TCGAAACATTGGATTAAAATATAATTTACAAAATAGACCACAAAAAGTAAAAATTATTGAAATGGCTTATAACGAGCTTAAACCAAATGATTATTGGTTATGAATATATGAAAGCGAAAAACAAATGCAGCAGGAGATTGAAAGCCAATTTGTTTTATCAATATCCATTTAAAATAAGTAGACCGACAGTTAGTCGTAAATAAAACAAGATACAATATAAATTACAGCATTATAATTGAAACGTATTCAAGAATAGGGTCGTGCCGATGCAATATTTTGATGCAAGATTAGGCATGTGTAATGAGTGCCATTCGGGTCGCGGCCAAATTATTTGTTAATTGTATTGTTTCTTTTAAACTTATTACTTTAAGAAATATTATGAGTATAGTGATATATCTTAGCATATACAAGATTCAACATCACTTATAAAAATCGAATACACTTGTCAGCCTCTGTCCCGGATCGATTTCCAGTTGAAACTAGTATAATTTGAACTAGACTATAAATATTATAAAAAAACGTAGGCATTTGTTTCAGATGTGGGTGTTTATATAATGTTGTTCTTGACCTGATTACCATTAGTACAGAGTTTCCTAGTTTGGGGTCAGGGTGTTGTGTGTTTATGTATTTATTTAATGAATTAAAACAATTAAGTAGCGCAACGTAATAGTATGGAAAACTAGCATATTTAATAGAATACAGGGTGTTAAGCAATAGTTTAGAAAAATAATTAGTCTAATTTTTTAAATAGTTTTTATACACTTTTATTTTTACGCAAAGTATATGGCATACCATGACCCTAAAACAATACCTATCGGCGAGTTCATGCAGAAGTAAACACAACTTACTGTTGATGGAGGTGGTTCGCGGTCTTTGCAGGAAGGGATGGTTGAAGAAGATCTCGAACGCCATCCTGTCCCGCGCATTACGGCGGAGCAATCCAGTTAGTAGATTGGATAACTCTGAACTAGTGCCTGATGGCAGTCTGGAATTAAAATTATAATAAATTTTATTGAGTTATTTTAATATATTTTTATGGAGATGTAATGAACGCAGCATCATGTTAACATACGACTGCGGATAATGCGTAATAAATTAGAAATATTGCAAGCTAACCCCAAACTATTGACAACTCGATTATTATTATTATCTAATTACGAAAATAATGTTAGTAAATATTTATTAAAATAATTATATATGATAAAAAAAAACCTACTAATTTGACTTCCAAAAATGATTTATCAGCTATATATATTTTATAAGAATTACTAAAATAAACGTTTAATTTACAATTTGTGAATGTTTATTAATAAACTAAATAAATAGTTTTTATAACATTAATCAGCCTTGATTGTGGTCACTGACTAGATATTTGTTGAAATGACATAAGGCGGCGAAAAAAACTGCTCGAATAAAAAAAATACAACTCATAACGCGATAATGACAACGAAAAATTTTAGTATTTACATTTTATGAAACTTATTGGGATAAGGATGTTGAAACAAGTTTTTCATGAGGCCGACTGACTACGAAATTTCGAATTCATTCGAATAAAGTAACGCCAACAGCTCGAGAACCGTGGGCTTATCACGTATTTATTCTGGCTTTCGAATCGAGCTGTTACAAGTAAAACGGATCTGTTAGCAATCGGGATCATGAATTTTTACTAACGACTAACGAGCACCAGCAATCTATCAAATGGACGAAAGAAAGATCGAGACGTTCGAAAATTAACAAAAAGTATCTAAAATATTGTAGTTCCAAATCCGCACGCGGTGGCGCTGCTCAAATTTCCATACAAATCGCTTGAAGCGAACTCGGTTCGAAAGCCAGACTAAAATTCGTGATAAGCCCACGATTTCTATCAGAGTGGTAAGAAGTATGTTAACATTGTTAGTCATAGGAAAGAATGAATGACAGAATATTGACGAGAAGATGCACATGTGAATTACCATTTTATATCTGACAAAGAAGAATCTACACTTGTCTAAAAAAACATTAAGAGAAAAAGGAATGGCTATTTGACGGGTACTTGGAGATAGTAGAATTAATTGAAGTTATGATTTATTGAACTGTTTTGTATGATTTTGAAAAAAGAACAACGAGAAGAGAGGAAAGTATAAAAGAAAGTAATGTTTACTTACTTGGGTTGCAAATCAACGCTGTTTTCATAAAATGCTTTCAATTGTTGCGGAGTCGTCGCTTGGAAGGGCGCCATTCCAGTAAGACATTGGTACACGATTGTGCCCAAACTCCAGAGATCAGCTTTGGCGTCATACTTTAATGACATAATCACCTCGGGCGCCTAAAACAGAACAATTATAATTAAATACACACAAATACAACGCCCTCATCTCCGACTACGTTAGGCAGCTTTTTTAAATATCATGTCTAATGAATATTTATTAAGAAAATGAATAACGTTCTTTATTTAAAAAAATTGAATAGAAATAATTTTCCCAGGATGCATTGTGGGTGTTACTGCCCCCTCCACCCGCAAATTAATTAATATTCTTTCAACACGTGCCAAGTATTATTTAATCCACAGCAATTATAACTAAACAATTTGTTGACCTCGTTTAATTTATTCATGATAGTACGAAAGAAATACAGCCAAGTTGTGTTATACTTTGTTTGCTGTGTATATTTTTATTTATATATATTGTGATTGATTAGTTTATGTATTTTTAATTATTAGTTATTAGACGGTGATAAGAAAAAGGACGCATTCAGACCGCGCGCCTAAGTGACGCCCAAAGTTGTCAGTCAAAAGAACACTTCGGCATGTTTCGACTGAATAGAAAATTCTAAGACTTCAAATTAAGGAGTTTTAAAAGTGAGTAAAAAACAGTAAAAAAACTTAACTACGAATAAAAAGCGTCCTCATAGAATAATAAAAAAAACACTGACGAGTAATAAAGCAGCAAAGACGTCAATCGATAGTTCATTGACTCGCTTTATTAATATAAAATACACATATTATAATAATTATTCATTTCAAACTTTATTACTGCTTGTATGTAATTCATAATTTATAAGTATAATAAATGTTAGAACTAAAAATATCTCACCATATACATTGGAGATCCACATAAAGTCACAGCCATGTTGCCTTCTTCGAGGAAGCGCGCGAATCCGAAATCAGCTGATAAACAAATTATTACAATAGTTTAGACTTTTGCGGCTTACTATCACATTTACTGGGTCTTATTTTAATCCAACGTTTCAAAAAAAAAAAATTTCCACATACGAACGCGACAGTAAACCGCTAAAAGACAAAACGATTTAAATAATATTCGCGAATAACCTACAAGACAATAACAATACAAATTATTACATTTAAAAATTAATTTGGTGAAACAAAAAAACAAACTTTCTGTCCAAACAATCTCAATATTATTTTCCTTTTATTTAATTATTAAAAGAGGAAAAAAATACTTTCCGAGAAATTTCTAACAAATTACTTAGAAAGTGCTCTAATACAATTAAAGTTTAATTTTCGACAAAAAAAATGCCAACGAAGAAAAGAAACCGACTGACCCAGTTTACATTGAGATAATAAAGGCGGCACTGCATTATGATTACAGGCGATTAAGGACACTGGATTTATTACATAACTAACATATTAGTGACAGTATCAAAACGTAAACAACACCTACATTGTGTTTTCCTCAAGCTTAAAAATACAACTTTCAGTAATAACACCAATAAATATACACCAGTTAATTAATTACCATTCCCACAGCTTAATTAATCTCAAAGGAAGGTTTTCAACAAATCATAAATACTTTAATTTACTTAGTTCTATTACATCATAGAAAATTCACAGGGATGTGAACCCTCAACACTGACTTATATTATATGCAGAACCAAGCGTTACGCATTTTGAATTGTAAAAATGTAATGAAATACTTAGGGTGGTATTCGTAGCGTGCTTAAAGCCTATAAAAACACTGGGGAGAACTGACATCAACGTACCAATTTTCAATGTAATCTCGGATGGATGTGGCGTACGAGGCGGTGCCACGTTGTGTGTCAGCAGGATATTCTGTGGCTTAAGGTCACGGTGTACTATGCCTTTCGCGTGGATGGCCCGCATTGCCTCAGCCAGTTGTCTTAGGAACAAACGTATAGTTGCCTCACTGAGCAGCCTATTCGCGTGCAAGTAGTCTGCCAAGTCACCCCCATTGCAGTACTGTGAACAATTAATCAATCTTTATTGCCTGTTTAACTTAACAAAAATAAGACCTTACTTAAAGAAAATATAGTAACATTTGGAAGACAGACACCGTACTGTATTATGTATGTCCTAGACAACAAATATTTATAAAAACGATCGGAACAAAAATGAACTACGTAAACTCTGTGTAGACCCTCAATAAAATTTGAAGCGAAAAAGTTTTAAGTATTTCAACTGTAATAGAATTTGCCTGTAATTACGTAAACCAATAGTTAGTTAAACAAACATAAGCGTACTGTATGTTCGGATTTGTCTAGTGGAAAGATTCCATCTACTATTTACCGTTTGAAAATTTCCATATAATCACTACACAGAAAATGTTATTATCTATAAAGGATGAGATATAAATATAAGAAAGTGTCAAATATTCATAATAAACACATTCTCTACGTTTAAATGCGTCATCGATATCAGATCCGATGATCAGATATACAAAATCTATTTCTGAAAATTTTTAATGATTAATAGTTCCAGAATGACGGCCGAGCTGGTCACGCGGACAATATTTTAAGTATATAAAACATATTTTATCAGGCTGATAATTAATATTTATGCAGCTTTCAGGTGACCACGCCCCGTTACTGATAGCGCCTTGTCAACATACGGGTGTAGAAAATCGCAACAAACAAAAAAAACGTATATCGTTCTACTTAAAAATAGTCGAATCGAAAGATTTACGATTAATTAAGTATTTTTGTAATAATTGAGGCCACGTGTCAGCGAATTTGCAACTGAATAACATGCACAATAAAAATAGCCGGGGCATTAGAGTAGCAGCCGCGCACTGAGTGTTACGGGTTAACATCAACAGCTCCAAAATAGCCGCGAAGGGGCAACAATAGTGGCTGGAGCTTCCCACATACCAACATTGAACATAATCTGACATTGAGAACTAACGAACACGAGAGGTGGGAGCGAATCGCTAGTTCAGGAGTCTACTAGAATCGCCACTTTACGCATTTGCCATCGTATCTCGCTCGATATTGCGATAAGAGCAGCCGTTGTCGATTATCTTATCAGTGTGATAAGCTCTTATAAGTTTCAGTGAGCTATGTGCACCGTTACCCGACAGTGTGTGAACCTCGGCAGGAAACTGCTGTGACAGGTTAGCCCATCTACGACGCTGTGCTCCCTGTCCCGAATGGCCATGGTGCCCAAACACGTGTTTACATTGTTGATGGTGTTCGTTGTGTAAGTATTTACTACATTTCTGTATAGATAATAACTGGCAATTTAATTATTTGTTGTGATGAATAAGTGTTGTATATTGACTAATTGAGGCGTGACATATTAACAATATTAATATGCCTAAACAAACTTTTATGTTTTTATTAAAGAAATGCTTATTTTACGTTTAAGTGAATTTCGATTTTTTTATAATATACATCAAATAATTTTTATAATAAATAAATTATTCATTGATCATAGCCCACTAACTTCTTTTTATCAACGTTATCGTTTTATTAGATATTTATTTCTTATGTAAGTAATATTTTTCAAAATGGAAAAAAAAGAGAAAAGATAATTAGACACTCGAGGAATCTCGTATCTTACAAATTTGCTGCTGTAATCTACCATCATGCAAAGTCTAATATTAATTTATGTTATCTTGCTATAACTCGACCTAAATAGTAAAATACTTGCGTTAAAAACAATTATCATATTAATTGCGATACAAAAACGATGATGCATAACTTTATTGAAAATTATTTGCTAAAAATATATAATAGATTAAATCATTAGAAAGAATAACATGTGTAAATATGATTTATCACAACACTAAAATCATATGATTATTAAATTATTAAATTATTAATATTTGATAGATTATGACATAAAGATTAAGATACTTGACATTGCATTACGATTAATCTTAATAGATGCGCGAAGAAGCAACCACCAGTAATTTAAATATCTTAAAGCAAGGATTAAAATAATCTGTAAAAGCAAACGTCCTTGTTGCTATCGACTATTATCAATAACATGAATTTTACGTCATTTATATTTGATAAAATATTAATCACGTGAAATCGCCCAAATTCTTATGAACTATATTAAACTGTTCTAGGATTCAGGCCACGAGTTGCCAAAATGCTGAAGAGCCACCATTGGACTTTGGTGGTAGCGGCGATGGGCCCGCAGATTTAACCGCTGTAGCGTCAAGTGCTGACAACGCTCCTATTATTGACGAAGAAGATAACTTAGACGCTACAATGAAACTTGTTGATAGTATTGATAGTTTGAATGATCATAGTACAGTAAAACCCGACACACCTGTACCGGACGAGGAAATTGACAAAACATTATTAACGTTGGCTGTAGATGGAAATTTAGCTTCGAACAAAAGCGCCTGTGATATTTGCACATGTAATGAAACCGCTGATGGTTTTGTCATCGACTGTTCACACAAAAGTCTTGTAGAAATGCCCGAAAGCATCGACGAAAAAACAACAGTATTAAATTTGGAGTACAATCAATTAGAAAAACTACCAAAATCAATCGGTACTTTGAAAAACCTAATACAACTGAACGCGAACAACAACCAGTTGAAAGAAATCGAATATGGAGTTAGTATAATTCCCTTATTTACTATAACGTGCATTTCAAATATGTTTTCATATTTCTAGTTAATGTACTGATTTCTGTGCCTTTTAGTCGATTATACAAGTATTTAGCTATAGATATTAAAGGTCCAATAGTTTTTAATTGCATATTGTTGAAACATTTAAGTTACAATAACATTTAATATGGGCCGAAGATATCCAAGACTTAATTTGAAATATTATAATTTTTCAGTCCGTAAGCATGCTGTCAAACCTGAAAACTCTAAATTTAGCAAACAATAAATTCACTGAAATACCTCAAGATTTGAAGAACAGTTTCCTTTTAACAGCTTTGACAAATTTGACATTGTCTGGCAACGACATAACCCAGGTAATACAGAAACTATACTTATTAATTAACCAATTTACACGTATAAATGTATTATTATAGAATTGCTTATTTTGGATGCATTCCAACATACATTGTATTAAATATAAATATTATAATTATTTCAGATAACTCCTGAGACGTTTTCGCAATTCAAATCACTAAAAACAATAAAACTGAACAACATATCCGAAGAATTAACAGTTGAACTATGTAATCTGGTTAACATTACCCTTGAAGAGGTATGCAAAGCCGACTCGTGTAAAAAATGTAACTACATGTTCGAGAACGAGCCTGTTCACCCATCACTGATTGCGGCTGACAATGACTACTTAGAGCATCCGACAACTCCAGCACCATCTAACATTAACGCAACTATTATCGCACCAAATGTGACTAAAACCCTAGAAGCTACCACCGAGTTTTCCTTAAAAAATGCAGTTGATAAAGAATTCCACGGGAGAAAAGCTGCAGAACCTCCAGTTGAAACAGAAAAGAAAAAGGAAGACATAAAATCAGAAGTCGATGCTAAAGTGGGTGCCACAACTAATAACGGTGAGAGCTCTGGTGGAGTTTCTACACTCATAGTGGGATTAGTGGTCGCCGGAATGGTACTCGTAGTAATTATTGTTGTGGTCAAAAAGAACTGGAGCAGAATCACTTCTTCTAGTTCCCGACCTGCAGATCGCTCTGGTGCACCGAACGGTACAACACCTGAGGAGGTACCACTAAGAGAAAAGTCAAATCCAGTTTGAGCATCTCATCGATTTATTTGTCTCTATGATTGATTGTGTGAATGGAATCGATCTGAGTGTTTTATTCGTATATTTATTTGAAAACAAACAATCAAATCAGCGCGTGGTGTTGTACTCTATAAGGATTCGTTAATTTAACTACTGTGGTTGAAATCAATTCCGTATTTATGAAATATATTAATTACATGTATGTGTGTGTGTGAGTCTACCTTTACGTGTATTTAAGTAACATGTGTGTTCTTTTTAAGTTTGTAAATAAAATTAAGTTTGTTATTATTACATTTTATTACTTGTGAGTTTCCACTTCGTTTGGTTGAACGTAACCACATGTTAGGTTGATAAACCGCAAGAAACAATAACGATTAATGATTAATTAAAACTAATTTAAACATTCTACTTGCCTATTTAAAATTTCGGGGCTTCTATAAGACATAATTAATACACATACATATATCAGTCTCATAAAGTAATGCTAATTGCAAAAAAATCAACTAAAAAGTCAAATGTTTTTTATAAAGAAAATAAATTACTCACAACCAAAACTGATAATTAATTTATTGTTCCCGTAAACGCTTTCATTAACGACTTGATTGTTCTTCAAGCCTAAATTAATTTTATTGATGTGTAAATAGAGACCGGTACATTACCACTTAAAAATCAATTTAAACTAGTTGTATTATGCCAATATAGTAAAAACAAAATTAAGATTTTTAATAACCATTTTGTTCCATGTTTAGAGAAACAAAACTATTTTGGGCTTAAAATTTTATTAATTTGTTTAATTCGAACAACCTTAGACATAACAAAAGTGTATTTTTGTATCAAAAACTAAAACCAAAATATTATAATGTTAATGACAAACATTGTCCTATTGTACCGTGAGAAGGGAAATCGTAAGTGATATTTGTGAAATACAGCCATTGTAGTATTCACGTATCGCTAATTGTACCAAAAAAAACAACATTGAAAAAAAAAATACTTCTTCACCTAAGAGTTCATTGTTCTCGTAACCACTATGCCGACAAACCTGCAATATACACAAATCATGATGAATCAGTTCTCCTAAACATAAGCGTCACAATTAAAGCGAAATAAATGGCAAATATATTAAAAAGGTTGTTGACATACAATGCCATTTAAGACGCCGAAATTATATATTTACGTTTTACCCGATGACGAATGAACACCGCCCATCAAAATAATACTACGTAGCTAGATCGTGCCATAAAAATATTTGTTTCCAATTGTTTACCCTTTGAAATTACGCAGAAATAATAGATTATATATATGTAGTACCAATACATCATAGATTACAACCCAGTTTCCCTAAATTGGGTTCAATAACAATCGAATCCGATAAGATTAAATTACGCTCATGTTTACTAACAGAGCTTGAACTGTATGCAGAAGTTGAGTGGGAGGTGAGAATTAAATTTAACAATAGCAAATACAGAAAATTTAAGATAAAACGCAGAAGTCTCCATTAGATTAATTTGAATCTTTGTAATGCAGAAGTCCCGGGTTCAATTCTGGATCGAAACAAAGACAATTGCGAGGTCTGGGTGTTTGTGTTGTCTTTGTCCTAATACCCATTACTCTCATATCTTATTTGCATTATATATTTTTAACTTAATAACAAAAACAAAAGATAAAAGAGAAAAAAAAACAATATAAAAATTGTATCGCTCTGTTATCCGCTTATTTTAATGCCCTATAACATAATTATCTAGAGAATCTAGTACAAAAGTGCAAGACCATAACTAGCGGTAGGAAATGGGGTAAATGAAAAAGATAGACGAGAACAAACGTCAAGATACGGTTAGAGACGGATACGCGGCTGGCTGGTTGACCCACAACCCGAGGCAGGCGTCCCGTTAACTTTACACTGCGTCTTTTGCACGACACTAACAATGCACGATAAACAATCCACCACCGACTCTATATCCTCATGAACCTGACCTGACATAAAAGTACAATCTTTCGCTATAGCTATGTTAAATACGGTATGATGATCTCATAAACTTTCGTTTTATTTTCTCTCATTATTATAGAGTATGCCTTTGACTGAGAAACATAGGTTAAAGGTGTTGTATTTTTTTTTATTTTGATTTCATTTGTAACACCCGTTATTTGTCTTGGCAATTCATTGAACAGATGCATTCATTCAAAAATATGCTACTTGTCCCACAGTTCGTTCATTAATGTTTTAGATTTTAATTTTTAAGGCGTTATTTATTTATTGCATAAAAACAGCTTTAGAAATAGTGATTAAGTAACACCTAAGATAATGCAAGTTCAAAACCCAGAATAAATTTTATTAGTAGTAAAAGTAAACAGGAAAAGTATAATAAATTATTTAGAGATATCCTCAATAGGTGTACGATAACATTCACGCGTATATTTTGGATGTAAATAAGTCATTTGGGACAAATGATGAGGTTATTGACTGTGCCGGTGCAGACAGTAATGCGCAGAAATCCAGATCCATGCACACGCGTATTTAATCAAACACATGCCTATTCCAGAGTTGAAAGACCTTAATTTCGCGACTTTTCTTTAAAAAATAACAAATTCCGTACAAATAACACCGGACGCAATAGGTCATCAAACTCTTCTTAAATATAATACTAGAATTACTCTACTGCAAGACTATTTGATACGTGCATTTAAAACTGCAATTATTGCTGTACGTAATGTTAACTGCAATACCGACGAACCTGATTACATTGTGTTATGAAATGAATTGTGAGAATAACTGTGGCGACGGACTGCGGCCACACGACCCTGGAGCATGAAACGAGATAAAACGAACATGCATACAACATGTACTATCAGCTAACAATATGAGAAGCACGTATTTCAGTTTGCTTGAAAGTCAGTCACTTAAGTGAAAACCTAATGCAAATTCATACAATTGAGAAATAAAAATACAATTAAATACTAGACCATCTTTATAAGTTTCTAGAGAAGTCAAACTAGATTGTAAATGGCTAAGTAGCTTTCTATTGAAAATTCAACTTTCATTATTTTATCAGATCAAACTCTTAATAAACGAACAAAGGCTATCCTTCTACACGACCCCAATCACCTTGTGCAATCTGAATTAGATGTAGACGTACATGCATCACGAATCAGATGTGTCATAGAATTATTATTCATAGAAAAACATACAACATAACAATAACATTTTTTCATCACAACATAATTTCCGTCTTAACTACGTTCTGCAATGATATCGAATGTATTTATTTAGAGCTAGACGTAATGACGACCCAAGATAATTCATATCTGTCGGTCTAAATACCTAATTTTTATAATCCTCTTTTGGGAGATATGTTGCTAAAATGTATATTTTGGGTAACTGATTTAAAAGATTTTATTCGGCTTACTATCGCGTTTATATATATTAAAAACGTCTCAAACACTTTGCAGCAATTAATCTTACCGTGATAACGATCAGTGCAAAGCTTTCGAAATAATCATATTCGCGAATAACCTTACTAAAAATTCAACACTGCGAATATCTTAATAAAACCCAATTAAAATTCTAGCAAGCGAGACGCAAGTCATAGTTATTAAATTACAAGTTCGCCAATTACGAACGCAATAGCTCTTAAAAGGTAATAGATGGGTTTGAATAGAAAGCTGCGGTTTCCGTCGCGTCGCTTTCCAGACCGCTGAAGCACCGGCCGGGGCGGTGGGTGAAATCGTTATGACGCAATTGTACTAACCACTTGCACACCTCAAAGGCACGTGTGATTAATAGCATTCATTTGTTTCTTTGTAATCGTACTTTATATTTCATTAATATTGTTCAAGTTTTTTTCTATCGAAGTCAGGCATATTTATTCGACACACTGTAGTACCATTTATGGGAAATTACGCAAGCAATTATATTGTATGCGCCCGTTTCCGCCCTTAACCACAACGAAGGTTTTGGATTCAATTCCTGGCGGGATGTGTACGCATAGGGGAAACGCCTGTTGTGCCACACTTCATTACACTTCACTTGATACAGAGAGAATACGAGGAGCCATTAGATAATTGAAGAAAACTGCATATATTTTTCCATGCATAATTACCTATTTCATATTTTATTTGAAGCGCTCAATTAATAATGCAAGTTTTTTAATAAAATTATATTATCATAGTTTAATGTTATTATGACGTTCACAGAGCGTGAAAAATGTATATGGCGCATTGTGCATATGCCGTTGTAGTCACGACCGCTATGTTGCCTGCACTGAATGCATTGGTGTATATAAAAAGGCCTATTACTAATACCCTCGGTTAGAGCCTACACTGTTTAGAAAGTTTAGTACTTTGTATGGCGCATTTCTCTTTACGAAGCGCGAGCATTGTTCCAAGCTAAACACTAAGGGGCTGCTTTTTCATATTCATTTTAATTAATAAAAGGTTTTACTAATTTACTAAAATAATTACTCTTCCCTGTTTGTGTCTATACTAGTTAAGTACAACCTCTCTCGCGGCATTAAGTCCCTCTTTTGTCACTTGGACAATAACTAAATACGTTTAAGCAATATTCCTTTGTATGTATGTACATACGACAACTTACACCATGATACTATTGTTTAAATTAAACTAAGCTTAAATAAGATATGAAATACCGTACCAAAACAAAACAATACGAGTTAGTTATACTTAGTATTATACTAAGCCTTTAGTTATGAGTCTAAGCTTGTTAGATGAATTATTCATTAAAGGCATAGCTTTTTTTCTATTAAATATTCATATTTCTCATTGTTCTAGGTTGGATGCCGAAATGTGAAGTCTTGCCAATTTCTGCTTTAATAAGTAGCAATGTGTTGAGCTAATTCGTAATAACCTCTCTAACGAAATATTTATTTTATTTATTAATTTCATACATTATGATGATGCTTTAAAAACAATGGTAGATATGTGTTTACTTACATTACTTTAATCCAAAGTTAATTAAGTTATAGTATAGTAATTAGTTAATTATTGCTTAAGAATTGTCAATACTTAGTTTATTCATACTAATGTAGAACGGAATGAGATGTAGAAATAATTTTCAGAATGCAATAAAGGAAACATTAAGTATTTATTACACTGTAACATGTAGTAGTGAAAAACAAAGAAACCATACTACTAACATTTTTTCCATACCGTACGGAAAATTTATACAATACAAATTCACACAACTCGTAAATATTTGCAAGATCTAATTCTTGAATCGATTTCCATTCAATTTGCAATAAGAATAGTCTTCCTTGATCAATTACTGCTTAGTAGCAGGAAGCCCTTTAGCTGATGATGCTGACATATTCAAGGTCCGAACAGTATAAAGGGATTCCGAAGTCACTCACAAACGCACACACGAACGAGGCCGCAATGCAAGGTCTGATAACCGATCGCCATATCGCCGTATTGTTACATCACTTACTATCTCGATCTTTATTTAGATTCAAAAATAAATATAAACAATGATTAATAAAGCTTTTTTATATATAAAAGTTCAAGAACGTAAGATAAATGTAATTTAAAATGTCACCAGTCCTTTAAAATTTACGTACATTTAATACAAAAATTACATCATAGTTTGTATATTATTTATACTAAGTATATAACAGTAAGTAATATAAATAAACAATTTCAATATTAAAAAATGATATTAATTATATTATCATTTGTCATACATCTAAACACAGTCTAAACTCCATGTTGTATCACTCTATTTAACGACAAACTCCGTAAAGCGTCGAAAACGCTTGACTTTTTGGTTGGTTTAGCTTGTCTTCCATGCACTAGTTCAAATAAGATTGTTTTTATGAAATTAGTAACACTAGTCTGAAATAAGCTTTCTCTCTTTCTAATTTTGATTTTTCTTCTCTCGATTTAACGACAACTCTCTATAACGCCATAAAATGTACAGTCCCTTTAATGTCGTTATATAGAGTTTACACTGTGTTACTAAAAATAGCAATTCCTATACATTATCTAAAGTATACATGACAAGTCGTGATGGTTTACCTCACTCAATAATGACTATCCTTAAACATTCAATTGCCAACATTATGTGCATTAAACAAGATAAATAAAATAAAACTTGTGTGACCACGCTCTGCCTGTTGCTAAGCTAGATAGATATAAGTTGTCAGTAGTCTTCACTATGCTAGCTTAATGAGAGGAATGTGCTCCTAACTTTTTTCAAGCTAATGACAAAACACGGCTAGGTCTAGCAAACGATTTTTTTTACAAAATCATGTTTTAATTCAGCTGTGTGTATATTAAATTTGAATTTGAATGCGAATATGAAGAAGTATTACAGTAGCGGTTGACCTTAGACGCGATGGTTTTAATTCCGCATGCGTAGTACGACGTAGCGTCGATCTCTATTGTTAGATATCGTTCTGCCACACTATAAGAACCTTTAACAGTTGAATATATTTGCCAAAATGTAGCCAAGTTCAAGAGACAAAGACTGAAACATATATTATAAAAGCGAGGCAGACTAACAACTCCGTCTGTCAGCCAGCCAGAGCTCTTGGTTATTCCATATATCGCTTTATATAAATAGTTGGCATATATCGCGCTCCACGGCTTAATATAAATTTGTACGCGTGCTGCTTATTCAAAGTAATCCTATTTTGATTGCTCGTGACGTCATCATTTTTAAGCCAAACGCCATTTTTATTTACGTGATGTTTATCCACGTGGGAAATTAAATTAAGTATTTATTTATACGGTTGCCACTTCTATTTCGAAATGGCCGCTTATGTTATCGTGTTTTACAGCTTATGAAAGGTGGCGAACACGTATATTTACCTATTCAGGTTACTAACAATAGCCCAGCAATATGCCAGCATATAAATTAAATGGCAGGGCTTGCGAACTAAAGCTGCGAGTTTATTTAAAGTCGGCAAATGTCAGAGTTGAAACTGGCTCGCGAACATAATCACATAATCGCAGAATCTTGCATCATTCAACCGAACGGATCACTTTTAGACACTCAAAGGAGTATTTGCTTACGATTTTTCATAACCGTGCCAAGTAGGAAATCATCTCAAATCAAACGTCTAAAATAAATTATTTATATAGCGTAACTCTGTCTCATTTCCACGTCTTATTTTCTCTTCAAAAGGCTCTAATGGGTACCGCACAAAACATGTCCCAGTTTCTACAAATTATATCGTTATCCCTTTCTTTCGCAAGAAGTGTGTAAGAGACCCGTGCAGATAAAAAGACGCAATATGCCTAACCCACTTACAATTATATATATGGCTATCAACTTCCGTGTATATTTTTTTTGCAGTTTTTTTCTTATTAGTGTCCAAGTATACATGCTAAATGAATAATAAATTTATGTAAATAATTAAGCGAACAATCAAAATATTAAGGACATGGTCGTTCGCTTGGGATAAGAATAAAACTTCACGGTCCGTGTTTTGTGTTGTCAAGACTCGTGCCAATGAACTTCACTTGGCTTTGAAATGAGATGAGCACATCTTCACGTTTGAGTTTTTACGCAACATAACATAGGTACGTTATTTTATTCTTGTCGGTACACGCGTCAGTCCCACCCGTGCGCCCTTGAAATTAAGCGAGTACCTATTTAGTATATTATTGAATTAATTTAAAACGAAATAGTAGCATCATATTGTACATAGCTTGAACAATCATATTTCATTACAAGAGTAAGATGATAAAACACCGCATTATTATTGTTTGTTCTTTTTTGTGAGTTTATTTTATTATGTTTATTGACATTTCAGTTATTCTGATAGCAACATATTAATTACAACATCTCAGAAAGAAAAAAATAAACATTTTTTAAAACAAAACAAAAGAAAAACTCATTAAATTAAAAACAACATAGTATATGAATATAATCGGATATGGAATTGAAGAAACGTGCCATACGTGACAAATACTAACAAATAACACAAAGTTTCTCTTTCGTTTTAAAAGATAAAATCGGTCACATTTGCGGTCAGGGATTGAATGAGAAAGTAAAGGTTAAAAGGCATTTTGCTCACAGAACGTTTTGTTATTGTACGCAATGCTATCGCCGACATGGAAAGTTGTTTTCATTTAGATTACGAGTCATTTTATAAACATTGTTACCAACAGAATACATTGTTTATATCATTTATTCTTCGTATCGGAAACAATATTTTATTGGCGATAATGTCGACCTTTATACAAGGAAGGGTAAATATCAATTATGTTTAATTTAATGTGGCATGACCCCAATCAAGAGATACATAAAAAGTGGTAAATATATTTCACATTTTGCAGAATTAAATACTTTCCTCAAGTGTTTGAGCCTTACGTTCCTTAGTACAAAACCAAACAGCTTAACTATAATTTCAGTTTTTGATTATTGGAAAATTTCTTCAGATTCCTTGTCGATAAGGATCTAAGGAAACACATTTAATAAGTATTCTTATCAGTGGATTTTAAGAGATTATAACGGAATGAGCGGATAAAATGCTTACATGACAAGGAACTGTACATAATTGATGATAAAAAAAGGAAAAATATTGCCTGAGAAAAAAATCTTGCATATTGCGTAATAGACGCTAACATCATGCCTACGTTCAAACCCACACGATGTCATAAACACTGGTTTTTTCTACGTTAAAGAGTCACGTTTTTATTTACAATATGTTTCAGATATACAGTTACAATTATTGTGTTTATTTACTTTTAAAAGTTGCTACAACATTTAGGTATATAAATCGCTAAAATTAAAACTAAACACGGACAAACAATGAAGAAGGATTACGGGGATTTATCAACATAGACACTAGACGAGGCCTGGGTCATAGTCAGATTCTACCATGATTTCAGAAAGGTCAAATACACAAATAAAAGAAAATCAAACTTAAACTAATAGAAAATACAAAACAAAAAACAAATTACAAATCACTATTTTAAAATTCAAAAATCGTTCAAATTGTCTACACTGAGTTATGACATTTAAATGCATTTTAATTTCAAATACGCAACCGAAACACCAAGCTAGCTAATAATTTTCAGATTTTAGAAGAAAAAAAAATTAGAATAAGTCAGTAGATATTTATGCATTGATTACAACTAAAATCTAAAAATATAAGTGCAGACTCAATGTCTACATCAGCGGTTCTCAAACTTTTTTGGCGAAGGAAAAAGCCTTAATATAATTATAAAAAACTGATTTATATGTATTTATGAATAATCATATTGCAATGTAATATTACGTAATATTTAGTTGGAATGTAACCTTATAATCTCCCTTTGGTAGGTATTTTTTGCAGTATTTTAGCCCTATGGTTTCGCGGAACACACTTTGAGAATGGCTGGTCTACATAAATAGGATGACATTAATCATAACTGTCGCGTAATAATGCACCACGTGCAATTGTATGCAATACACTATACATCAAGTAGAGCGCTCCATAACAGGTACACAATATAATAATATACACAATATACAGGTACACAATTCATAATATAATGATTCTATAATGATTTGTTTAACTGCGCTCGAATTAGATCGTTTTACACTTGCTAGAAATTTCAATTACAAAATAAAATTAATAGTCACTATTCGGTGATCGAAGTTATTTATTTATTGCTTAAGTACAGCGAGTACGATTGAATTCGCGGTCTCGTCGCAGCCACAATAGCATTTAAGCTTTCGGAACAATCAAAAATAAACGTGATAGTAAGCTAACATAAATAAAATAATTTGACGCATTCACTTATCATTCTTTGTAACATTTCCTTCAATTATTATTTTTATATACTTCTCTATACTATACACAGTTATAACTAACATACAAAAGATTACATTACTCAAACAAAATAAAATTTATACAGAAACGCTTAATTATGTTTGTGAATTACAAACTTTAAAAGGACACAAAACAATTTACAGTGGAACCTCGCATAACGAGCACCTCGCACAACGAGTAATTCGCATAACGAACAAAATAAATTGTAAAATAATAGCTCGTTTAAAGAGCAACGTGATAGGGGACTAGAACTTTCCGTACCATTGCTTCCTCCGTCTCTGCACTAGCTACTTGAGCATGTTTTGCTTAACGAGTTGTTCGCATTACAAGTAAGACTCCGGGAACGAATTATGTTCGTTATGCGAGGTTCGACTGTATTTCTAATATTAAAATTGTTTTCTATGTAACTTTATATGTCATTACAAGCCATAGAAGTTAAGCCATTATTAACAATATATCAACACTATAATTAAATTAATAATTACTGCAATAAGAAGAAGACCTTGCGATGCAATGAGCCTGCACAACTTGTCACTTACTACTTACTAGTTCCATTATCCTATCTGTTACTTATCCCTTTTTTATGTAATAATATTTATACTTAGACAAAGGGCATTTTCTAGAATTAAACCTTTTACTCATACTTCTTTACATACATTAGCGTATCAGTCTCTTATATACAGGTCCCGGGTACAATTATCAATTGTAACTAATATTTATAAAATAGGTAGGTATGTATATCGGGTTTCTAATACGTTTGTGATGTCCTTGTTCAGATACCTAGTGCAGGATTGGAATGATGACAACTG
This sequence comes from Tineola bisselliella, assembly GCA_028551675.1. NCBI lineage: Eukaryota > Metazoa > Arthropoda > Insecta > Lepidoptera > Tineidae > Tineola > Tineola bisselliella. The sequence continues at coordinate 247,323 of JAPWLS010001350.1, forward strand.
GGGGGCTACTCAGACATATCCGAAAATTCGTGATACGGCCGACACCTAACGTGAATTTTAACGTATGAGCCCATAAAAAGTCCTAAAATAAGCCTTGAGTAGCCTACTCGTCATAACATCGCTGTCAAATCAGTAATTTCGTGAAAAATTACGGACTCGTAAGTGTTTCTGAGTTGGAAACGCCCGTATTTTCGTCCGATGTTCGTGTAGCCTCCCTGGTACGTACAATTATATACCTACATATGTATGTACGTAACTGTTGTTAATAGCATTTTAAATACAATTTTATTACAGTATAATTTTCTGATTAAAATCATCTAGATTGTAAACTACGGTCATAAATTAACAATATATGGAGTAGAACTGAAGGCTAGAGGCAGCCGCACGCAACTTGGAAATACAAATCACCATACGAAGTAACTTTCACGTTCTAACAGCATGTTGTAATCATCTATTTTGATGCTAATATTTAAATATTGCTTGCGATCTAAAGGAATAGGTATGTATGTTATTTTAAAGATGAGATACTTCTAAATGCTCTAACAACCACTGTCTACTCCATACTAAAAAAACAAATAACTGTAAAAAATAATAATGAAATGGTAATGAACTTTTAAATTCAACAACAGTAGAACATTCTGCATAACTAAAGTTAATTTACAACATAAAATTGCCTGTATTTATTACAATAAAAGTGACTAACCTAATTGACCGTAATGACCCTTAAAACGGGCGTTTAATTTTGGCAACAAAAATTTACATAATGACACCGTCTAAATATAATTATAACTAAATCTAAGGGCACGTTTACGTTAAGCGTTACGACGTGACAAGGATTCAATAAGTATTTGCTGTTTTTAACATTCCTATATCACGCGTCCCGTTCTTCAGTCTCATGAATATACGTCTTAAAATTATCTACAAAATATGAATAGACGTTTTGAGTTCAAAGCCAGTCGTAGTTGAGCCAAACGCAAATGACGTCATGCAAAAACTTATTAAAATTGAATTCGAAGAGATCTGTAGATCCATGTGCTCTGGTTTAATGTGCCATGAAATTGTGCAGTTACTGTTCGAGTGTGTATTCCAGATTAAATTACTTATTGCACAGCTGCCTTTCTGTAATTCCACTGCTACATTTCTATACATCTATATATAAAGACACTCAAATACTAATCAAATTTGAGCAACACTTCTATCACCTCTCACGCGAATGTTCACGGAAATAAACGCGTGCAATTGTTTAAGCGAAACGGAATATCCATGAAGTATTACGTATATACCTAACACGTGCGAGTCTAACAGACTTGGTGGCGCGGGTGGCGCGGCTTACCATAGATATAAATTACACAAGTGTGTTTAAAAATAAGTTTTATGTTATTATGCGATAGGAAAAAAACTGCCTAAACTGTTTTATTGTCCGTTCCATCACCAACACCCAACATTTTAGTTGTTGATATTACGTATATAATTATTATTAAAAAAAAGTATAACGGATATCTATTACGACGCATTTTTTCATACTTTATATAACTATCACAAAACTAATTTTAAAGTTATTTCTAAGCTATGTGTTAGCTTATTTAGTCTAGATCACCTACATGAGTATCCCTCTCTTGTGAAATATAAAATGTATCTAAAAACTGTATCATGTAGATTATAGGGGGTCAGTAGGGCAAAGCGTGGCAGACAGTACCATTATGATAACCATTGAGATAATACAATACCTACAGGCCTGTTATCAGCGAGATTACAACCTTTGTGTCCGCAATTCGTATGATGAATTACTTATCATTAACGTCTCTTAAGCGTGTGGTTCAATTGATTTTAAAAAAATGTACTTGACCTATTATCAAGTCAGTGTAATGCGCACTTGTATATTAAACTTAATTGGAGCTAAATAAACTGGATTTAAAAGATAATAAAATGTATTGACTTTGAACAGTTTAATATTCGTCGAAAACATCAGACAATAGGCGAAATAAATATTTTTACTAACACATGGGTAGGTAATTTTCAAAACGTTAATTGTTCAAATTAGAATCGTGTCGTTTCCGTGAGTAGGCATGTGCTTTACGGCAACACGTTGCGAATTCGTGGCACAAAACGGCCAGTAACCTTGATCTGGACTAACATTAGATTATGTATTAGTTACGCGGAAGAAAATAAAAGCGAAAAATGTTTAATATACGCCAACATAAATAATGGAAAGCAGACGCAAATAATTGCCAAATGTCAAACTCTACAACAACATTGAAAGTGCCCATTTTTAGCTGCACGCAAACGAGCAGACTAATAAACGACTGAATACTTTTACAAAAAAAAATACAAAACAAAATTAGACAGACTTCAAATGTTTTAGTATTCCATGCTAAAAGACTTATATTTCTTTTAATAAATCCAAAAGCAACCGATCCAACTCAAAAAGCTACATTTATTTTATTAATTATTTAATAAACTGTTGTCAAGCGGATATTAATAATAATTATGATTTAAGCAAATCAATTTCAATAAATGCATTATATAATATAACATATACGTATGTGCTTATACTGACAACTTTAACTATGTAATAAAGAATAGCTATTTCGTCATCATTTATTATCATCGTAATTAGCATAAAGATTAAAAGATAATAAACCCTCAATTGTCTGCCCAAATAAAAGACGTCATGTTCCAGATGCAGATCACAGCAGCATCCAAGTAAGCCTTCTCTAGCTTCACAAGAGTTAACCAGCAGCCGCTTTTCAATTAACTAGATATCAAGCGTAGAATAAAAATAATAATATCCAATGTAAACAAAAACATTAATACATACAATTTAATAAATGCCAATTTATCAATACACGCGTTATTGGAACTTCTTCGTAATATTATATCGATTGGATTAGGGGCAAGGTCTCCGGTCATGGACATTTCATTTACTGCGAGTGTGCCGCGTGGACAATCGACTGGGGGTCCTACGCTAAACGCACGAACCATTATTTTTAATTGTCATATAACATCGCAAATAAATTCAGCCTTGAATATGAGTATTGAATGTTGTTTAAAAATCAGTCATTTGCTACTGTGATAAATATTAAATATAAACTTAATTATTCATAACTAGTAAAGACATGGGTCGTTAGCGAAACGATTGAATTAAAAATTAAAAACGATAACCTCATTGAGGGTATATTATAAACTAATTCAGATTTCGAAACGGTTATAATAACAAAAATTAAACATGATATTAAGCCGCAAAATTTCTAAATTATTCAAAAAATGTTCGCGAAAAACAACACCACTCTAAATTTTATCATTAGATATATTTTTGCAATACAAAATAGAACAGCAAAGGAAAAGTCCATTTGATCTAATCTAATCCATCATTATGATCTAATTATTTATAAGCAACCATTTTTGTTTATTATTACGACGGGAACAATCATTGATAGCGATACGCGTGTAACGATAATTTTCAAGAGTTCAGCGTAGACGTGCGGTTTAGAATTTCCTGGTTATTGTGATACGACACATAATTTATTACTGTTTTATTTATTGATAATGATATAACTAGGCAATTATGACGAGACACAAACCCCGGAAACTCGACATCGATTTTTCCATTCAATCTTTCTTTTGGATATCTCACTTGGGCTAAATTAGCTTTTATATAAGTTAGTTACAATAAGTGAGATTACAGATGCAATTATTGAGTTTACATTTATAAAATTCTTACTGCTTATTCAATAGAAATATTTAGATACTCATTGCTATAACAAATCATAAATCACGAATAAATTATCCAATTAATTTACTCAGATAATACACGAGGTAAACACAAAGTCCTGTTTGACAATAATTAGCACAATATTTATGACCTATTGATAGTTTACATTGTTAATTAGCTTACAGATTAAAAAGTTCATTAGTTCAATACAACACATTACATGCACTCTCTTTTATTTTTACATACAACAAATTGAGTTGTTGTTTTTTTAAACATTAATTTCATCGTTTTTGTTTTGTTTTTTAATAAAAACAATGTTTATCTACATTAAATTATAACAACATTACATTAATACCCGATATTTAAATATAAGTGTACTCAATTGCTCGCCTTCGATATACAACACTCGTGTATAGGTCGTATTATTGCGCACTGAGTACCATTTTGGTAATCTATACACAAATCCGTAATGCATAATGATGAAACGTGGCCTCCGCGCACTCACAACTTAATAAATTCAAACATTCTATAGGATTCTCTTAATCTAATACATTTATATCTGTGCAAATAACATTAATAACAACGCATTTAGGTCAAAATACTTAAATAGACGGGCCCAGTGTCTAACAAACAATATAGATAAGGGAGCTCCGAGCGCACACAATTAATGTCCCCATTTCCACATCTAAATTTAAGTAAACAAATATTTAGTGAGCAATTAATGTCGCCTCCTCTTACGCATTTTTTTTCTTTACTAGTACTAGTTAGAAGTGAAAACGTGAGTTACATACAAAAGCCACAAAGTTTAGTGTAATCTTTAAATGAAATAAGGTAGAAAATTTCTACAACACACATACGTGCAACAAAATGTAGATTGAAAAAACAGCAATCAATATCATCTTACTAGCGAGACAATGTAAACCAACAAATCAAGTTTCCTAAACAGCCAATCGTAATCGTTCATTGTTTGCATATCCGATATGACTTTCCACGCACACTATAATGCGAAAGGAAGGCCTGTAACAGAAACTACGCAATTTCAGGAACTATTGATTGCAATATTTATTAGTTTCATTTACAATGCAAATACATAATTCATTCTACACTTGTATAATAAATTACACCTCGCATATTCAGGTAGGACGTTCATTTTTTTTGATATTTAGTTTACATAGTCAATATAGTTTACTAAAATGTATGGCATGTCAGTATACCACTATTATACGTAGATTAGTTGTGTTGTTACAATATGCTTTACATAAGAAAATAATAGACGCGTACTTACGAATGCAAATTAATAGATTAGTATTTAACTTAAACAACTAGCGATAAATTTATTTGTAAAAAACCTGAATCACGAAACACGTTAAAGCCTTACATTATCACAGGCTAAAGCAAATAAAAATACCTACTATGAAATCTAATATAGTTAATTTTGCATATAAACGCGAAAATTAGTATTCAGTTTACAAATGTACTAAGTTTTTTTTATTAATTAATGCGATTTTTTTTAATACCAGTACGACGAGCAATATTCTATTTATAGTTAAAATCAGTGAAAATGGGTACTATAGGCAAACGGTTAGCTGCATTACTTTAAAAGCTATTTTCGCTTGTGCTTCTATTCGCTTGGAAATCGACTCATACTAATAAATAGTCGTTAATTGGTTTAAAATAAAGAAGTCTTATTTTCAAATATTACGCGAACTGATTCAGCTGTGCCTACATCTATGTTTTACAAAATATGCTTTCAAAAAAATAGGTCAGTTATTTTTAAACCAACGAATCTGTTTGAAGTCATGTTTTATCAGCTGTTTTATTTACAAGTTATTAGTCTACTTTTTCTAATTGTCTCTGGATCTACCATAATACCATACGCAAAGTATTTTTTGTTGAAGCATTTAATTATAATGTATTCAACATGTGTTCAAATTTAAAAAGTTTTACAGACAATGATTAATATAGAATTCGAGGAAATTTTATTTTTAACTTGCCAGCTAATGCTACGTTTAAAAAAGGGTACAGTCTTAACATTTTTACTGAGGTGATACGATACGACGATGGTTTATGTAAATTGTAAATGTTTCCGTTCAAAATTCGACAAAGCAACATGCATTATTCTGTACTACTTTAAATATATCAGTCTATTGTGTGACATATAAATTGTAAACATCTGCGAATTCTATATTTATATTATGATGTAACATGTTTTTAGATGTAGGTATATCATAATTTGACGCCAAGCTCCAAGCCCGGCTAGCTCAGTCGGTAGAGCATGAGACTCTTAATCTCAGGGTCGTGGGTTCGAGCCCCACGTTGGGCGATCGCTTTTTTCACATTTTTTTTTAATTTAATAAAATGTTACAAATAAATTACTTACCTCCATAACAACATAAACATATGCAGGACTGTCCATACAATCGTGCATGGCAACTAAATTAGTGTGATGAAGGGCCGTCAACTCTCTCAGGATTTTAATTTCCTTCACAAGAATCTCTGAAGCTTTCTGGATACCTTTTTTCGTCACCACTTTTACGGCCACGGATTGCGATGCGTTCTGTTAAAAAAATATAAACTCGTTTAAAATCGTGAACTTGAAATTCCAAATTTGAACTACATTTTATTCAGCATGAAGTATCGTTTTTTCTAACAAAAATGGTCTTTATCATATTTAAGCATCGATCGAGACACTAACCCCTGCTACAATCCCCTTCATGTAATTTGCCACCCCACTGTGTCATGTCTGGACAAAACTAGGGTCAAACTGGCTGAGAGCAACACGATTCTAAAAATCAATGTACCGGATAAAAAATCTTATAACACTTATAAAACTACTAACAAGTTTACTGGCCTTTTGACAAATATATCGTCATGGCTATTAACGATTTAAAAACACCATAAAATTTCATGTCATCAACCGAGGAACTGACCAATTTTACAATCATAATTTTGCAAGCCAACAGCGATTCTTATTATATATAAGGTCGCGTGCACGAATAATTTTAAGAGGCAAAAAACTGAAGGCTTCTAAACAATTCTTTTTGGGCAGCCAGTTCTACTGCATTAGCAACTGTGCATGACATGCATTAACTATGTCACTATTAGCAGGCATATTATTACCAATTGCCTCCGTAAAATGATAGTGCAGTGCAAACAGCGTTGCATAAGGCCGTTGCAGGTGGGCGACTGCAGCTTGTTACCAACACCAAGGTTGAAGAGCGACATGCACATGTATATAAATCCAAGTACATGCATCTGCTACTACCCACGATGAAGGCTTTATTTAGTTGTTGAATGACAAATATAAAAAAGGATGAATTAACGTATTAAAGAGAAAGGTTAAAGTGATAGAATTATGTAAGAATCATTATGTTTAAAATGTTTTTTATAGATGGTCCAAGGATCAATTATATAGAAACCAGTTACAAAGATAACCAGTTTTATTACTTATGGATTAGACACAAAAAAACTGCTTTCATATGAATAGAAACTAATGTATCAGGCGACCGATCGATCACCCATGAATTGGAAGATTAAGTATTCTCCCAGTATCGTTATTTAAAGGTAGCCCCAGAAGCCCTACACTCGACAGGTCGTACAAAGCCGTACACCGCTTGACCCGATTTCGTCACATACCACTTCTGAGCCAATTCCAACTTTATGATCAATTGCTGATTCAATTAAGCCGAGTTAACTTTTAATATAAAAATTGGTGCGGAGTAATGTAGCATTATAAACTGGTTCGCCGAACAAGTTAAACTGTATTTAGTGTTATCTGTGGATTAACTGCGTCTTGATATTGGAATATTTAAATCGCAATGCTTCTCTGCTAACGTGTTCTACACAAAACAGTTTCAGGAAGATTAGAAGTAATTGTCACGTTATACATTTTACGGTCGTGATGTGTACGTGCGGTCGGGTGCCCTTGGGATGAAGCGGCGCATGTCACATTGTCCACGGTCGCCGGGGAGAACAATGATCCAGAGACCCGCAGACAATGAAGAAACTTAAGAAACCCGCAACACGATCCATGACTAGAGAGACACCAACTTTATATATCATTGACTAAAACATCTATTTTCATCGTGGCTCGAGCTTTGAGTACAATTTCAAGGTTATCTACGGTCAATAATTTCATCCAACAAACAAAAAACTTTTCGGGCTCATTGTTCCGAGGAGGTCGGAGCTCTTGACCAGATAATGATCTGTATAGTTTTGTTAGTCACTGTAGCAAGACTGTTTGGTTTTGGCTATTTAGTATTTAGCCTCTGTGAAATATTAATTGAGCTAGACTGGTTGAGGTCACGCTATGCCAATTCGCTTTATTATAATCAACTGCATTATGTGGTTAATGGAATGACGTAACCTTTACTTAGGTATCCAAACTGCGGTTCGACTTCGAGCATCCTTACAATAGCTAGTAAATGTAGGTATAATTTGTAAATAAGCGTGCCATTTCAGACACTGCCTAAATTACAGACTAACGAACCTTGAGCCATAGTACAATATAATTCGTTCATTCGTGATATTTAGTGATCGTAGAGACCTCGCGTTATTCCTGCTTTGCCTCGGTTCGTCAAACATGATGGAAAAAGAAATAAAAAAGCTTGTTATCGTCGGAAATGTTCCGATGTCGAACTCGTTTTTAAGGTTTGTTTGGGACATCCTTTAGGTCGTTGTGCCTATTTCTTTAACACAACTGATACCCGAAACTTTATTGTTAGAACAGGGTCACAATTTGGGCGTGGCTAAAATCTATTCCTTACACATGCCGTGACTTGCAAAATTTGCACGTTGTCTTTTACAATAATAATAGCAACACTCAGGGACAGGCAGAATTTAAATGTCACGTTTTATCCACCGATTATAAACGAGCCCTAAAAACAAATATAAAAACATTTCAGATTTAGTAGGCCCCGCCCAGAGCATGTGCGTGAATATATGCGTGACTCAATGCCCCCCGAATCTACTTCTCAATCACCGCTCTTCTTTTCCGATACAGTTAACTAAAGCGTGATTCGCACAAAATTATGTACAAAATAACAACGGAAAAAGGTAGCCGACCGCTTGTCTTATGAGTACACAACCTCGTTCGTGGATGTTGTGCAGCTTTATCTTTTCGAATGTATGACAGATAAAATAAACATACAACAAACTCACAATATACCTATTTACGCCGTTTATCAATGAACTTTCAATAAAGTCCGCTACTTACCTCTAATTTGTAAGTTCTTTTAACCTCAATATAATTAATTTAAAACATATAATTGGCTTGCTATTGCGTTTATTTCGATTACTTTATTTTAAGGTTTGCTGTGGATGCAACCAATAGCGGCTAAAGTGTTGTTTATCCCAATTGACATACAATACTTTAACAGTAGCAGTAGTTTATTTTCTATGATTGAGTTCCAGATGTTAGGCAATCAAAATCCACTTTTAATAAAATTAAAATATTGAATAGAAGCTCATATGGATATCGTTAAAAAAAATTAGAGAAATAGCTACCGAATATCTGATTCAATACTTGATATTTGACATTGAAACAGACAGCTTGCACAAAAAATATTGTTAAAAAACCTACATAAAAAGCCGACTCAAATATTGGTATGAGCTCATAATTATTATTTACCTAATTAATACAACACTATATTAGATAAGATCTGTATCTTTTTCTTTTATATAGCACTGCGGCATAATTATTTTGAATTGTTTTTTCTTTGTTCTGTTCAATATTAAATAAAACAATATTGTGAAATGATACAGCTCGAAAACTCAGAGGTTATTGTACTATATGAAATCAATATGTTATTTTGACCTACACTATAAATTTGAATATCTTATCTTTTTTTAGGTACTAGAGTGATGTCAGAAACCTATTTAAACAAAAACATGAAGGTCAATTGTAATGCATATTTTATTGTTTTTATGCACCTTTTATACTACAATATAGAAATAAATGACTTTCATATCAACATCTTAGGGTCTCAAAGGGACGGACAGAGAAAACAGATCATCATTTATCACTTCCTTCATATATGCAAATCTCTTTTGTTTTTTTTATCACCTATACTAAACAAATGATTGTGTCATAAGTTACTTTAGAACTTACAAGCCCATGTACACACTATTCTAGCTTTTACTTTAAAATATTACAACCAGATGTCAAACAAACAGGGCCAATGTTATTTTTATACATTGATGCGGCCTAATCTCGAATCAATAAGTCTTGGCATCATGACCAACCATCAAAGGTATTATCAAATCTTCAAAATGTTCGTCTGTAGATATTATGGACTGATATCACTTTTTATATAACTTAGGGCTTGTGATGTAAATAAGATTATTATTTATAAGAATTGTTGTTTATTTTTTTTCACACAAATATAAGGAAAATTTTTGTACATAAGTCAATATAACATTTAAAACTCTCACAGTATACATTTTTATGTAAATTAAGACTCTACATTACTAGAACTGATTTGATACTATAAAGTACCACTTTCATGCCAAAATTGGTATATATAAAACATAGCCAATTTTTTTAATATAAAATGCCATTATATCTTATCAGTTGTTTTTGTTTTATAATCTAACATAATAAAAATAACCAGATGTGTTTAAATAAACAAAAATCTTAGTAAATTATTATTATTACCATGCTCTGTGACACACAAAAACCAATTGAAGGCGGTATTGTCAATTGATTGGTGACTTATTCCTACCATAGTTCATCTATTTATGCCCTTAGAGATCTCAGATTACAACTGCCAATTATGTGATTGACAATCACCAAATCAGCCGATTAAAACTATCCTCAATTCAACACTGTCAATTGGCAACATCAATAAATTTTGATCACTGATCAATGAATTAATTTCAAGCCACAGTGAAAATAAAATATTAGCAATAAAAATATTTAAAGCAAAATTTATATATTTAAAAAAGGTTTAAATAAACTATACACACTAGATAGCTATTTAAATAAAAATAATTACATTTTAGTCCGTTAAAAAATAGTTAAATAGCTTTGTATTGAAATAATTATATGAACAGCTGATTTCTATCAAAATACTCCAGGTTAGTGTGAAGTTTTAAATGTATAAAATACACTGTTTTATTATGTAATATAATGTCCAAGAACACATTATATTAATTAAGGATTCATAAAGGCCAATAATTATTATTAATTGCCTCATAACAACTGAAAATCATGACGTACGTATATAAGAACTGCCACCACCCACGTAAAAATAATCAATATCACACAAGCATTCCAAACAAATAGGTGTTAAAGTATAATAAAATATTTCTAAGGGTTGGTAGCGTTATCAATGCTAAAAAATAAATAAACAATGATATTAACACACCTTTCTCCTTCTCCCTTTGTACACCATCGCAAATGCCCCGTGACCTATTATGTCCTGTTTAGTAAATTCATATTCGCCGACATGAACCACTTCCATCTTCACTAATTTACGATTAACCACAGCCATTTTAAAGTTATTATTTATCAGTTTCTGTTTGGTCACAAAAGATCAATACTAAAATTTTGCCCGTGTGATTTAGGAACTTGATTAAGCGCTACATTCTGATTATAGTCGGAAATAATGTGCTCCTAATCACTTCCTAACATTATCGTCAATATTTTAGACTACACTTTATATGCACTCGCGTAACATTGTTCTTTGCCAAAACACAACACACAATGAGAGCAATTTGTTTGGAAATGATTTTATTTTGTGTTGATTTTGCAGAGATGAAAATGTTGCCATACAAAAAATAGACAATAGACCACATTTACTTGGCAAAGCGTTCTTTGTTTCACAATATGACTATAATATATCGTTTTTCCACTACATACCATTAATATTTTACTGAATATAGAATACACATATTTAATGAAATAAACCCCTTTACTTATATTGCTTATTAAAGAACCTAAGTATACGATTCTTTACTTTTAATTACAGATAAAATTACTAGATGGCGCTAGTAAACCTTTTAAACAATGAAAATAAAACTTAGAGCAAGGAACCTGAAGGTAGAGCAAGTAGGAACAAGCCTTAATGAAATACTATTTTTTATAATCAATAAATTATTTATTGAAGTATCAAACAAATTAATTTAACTAAATTAACACAATAATTTCTCTAATATCAGCCTTTCTTAATTAGGACTAAAACTAACCATCGTTTTTATTAGAGAAATGATTATGCACATTAGAAAAAAGTAGCTGTTGACTATCTCTTCTGATCGCCCAGGTCTTCAATACTGTCTTCATCAATCTGCAACAGGAAATAAACAGATAAGAAAAAACTCCCAGACATCAGAGTCCACAATGGACAAATAAAGACAATTCTTAAATAAAAACTACAGATGTAAAATATCAGCAAAATCAGAAGAATAACAACAGTTATAAAACAAAATATAAACACTAACATGAATACATAAAAATATATGATAAGAGAATTCACTCCAGGATGGTATTGATTTTATCTATCCAACCTCAGATAAATTCTTATAGATGAAGGGAAACATCTAATTTTAAATCTTAGTTTACCTCCGGCCATTTCTCAGGTATTATATCAAACAAATCATCTTTAACATCTCCCTGAATCACTATCTCATCATCACCCGTCACTGATGACCCACATGCAAACTTTGTGCCGAAGAATTTTGCAGCTACTTTTAGGTCAATATCTGTAACAATAAAGGTTATTATTGTGGTGATTGGGAAATAATAATTAAAAAAACTATTCAAGGTAATGTATTGTATTGAGAGATCATATAATGCTTAAATCATTATTACTCAAGTTCGAAGTATAAGGTAAGTGAAGAAGCCAAACTAAATTAAGCATTGAAGTTATGAAGAAGTTTACATATCCCAAGAAAAAACAGTATTCAAACACTTAAAAGAAAATTTTACAATTAAATGTTTTTGTTACGATCATTAACCTAAAAAATGCATAACTTGTCTGATTCACACATGGTCAAAATTCCATTCAATATACTGTTGTTGAATTATTAAAACATAAATATTACCAAATGTGCTTAAGCCTGCTACAACAGTAACCGACTTCTTTTTGCCTCTAGGAGCTCTCGATAATTGTACTAATTTAGGACCGTCTTCTTTCTTTTTGGACTTAAGCATGCCCTTGCCTCCCCGTTTCTGTCGTTTCTTCTCCTCCTCACCACCTGCACTTTCCTCCTCATCTAAAATTAAAGTTTCGTTTTTGTTTAACCACGAAGCGTAAGATTGTCTCAAATTATAACCAAAAGTATGCACTCACCAATTTTTACTTTTTCAAACTCTGTTGGAAGATTTTTCTCTAACCATTGTTTGCATTTATCATACTCGGGATAGTATTCACAGTATTCAATAGGCATAGAACAATTTCCGCAGTACTGAACCCTGATAGGATAAGAAACACCCTCACGGGGACCCACACTCAAATCTCGGTCTGCCATCTTATGATAAAAACAATTAGATATTAAAGCCAAATAAAGAACGCATTGCTTTTATTCTAAATATCCTTTGAAACTAATAAAGTAATTTAAATTAGTACTATTTTATAATCATAAAAAAATTGTCGGAACTCGCAACCATCAAGCTAGTGATGTTCTAAATTACAGACCGTCAAAATGGAACAGTCATTTTGTATAAGTAATCAATTAAAATTGCGATCAATTACTATTTATTTCTTTATTCACTTTATAGATATGCCAGAAAGAAATTGAATAATATCAAAATATTCCAGAATAATCTGAAGTTTTTTTGAATATTTTTTAAAACTATGTTCTGTATAAGAATAGCGAACTGACTACCTACGTCAATACTCATTATGTAGATTTAAATAAAACCCAAAAGTAATTAGTTGTATTGTTTTATTATGTTAATTAATAATCAGTACAAAATCCAGTTAAAGGTAATATTCGAAATATTAGTAAATACATAGTACACAACTATAAAACTATAATAATATCTTTGGTAGGTATTGCAAAATAATATTGCTTATTGTTTGTTTACAATTACAGAAAATAAACTTTAATCAATTACTTATAGTAAAATAAATTCCGAACATAACTTATATAAATCGCAATACATTAAAACTGTTAATTATTGACAATTTTGAACAATCTTTAATTTATTCAGCACGGGTAGTTTTTACAATGTTACAAGGACGGAAATATATAGTATTTTTAATTTCATATTTATTTTCATAATAATTAATAATATTGGATTTTATTAGTGAAATGTGCGTAATTTAATTTTTGTAATAATAACAGCTAAAGATTGTTCAAGTTACTTTTAGCTATTTAATTGTTTGATATCTATATTTTTACTAAATTATTAAATTACAAGTTATAGCCTTTTCTTATTGCTTATCGCTAAATAATGTGACATTAAACCATCGAATTAAATGTACTATAGAAGACTCTAGGAACAAAGTTGTGTCTCTATGAAGATTGGTCCAGCAAAATAAAAATTACAAATATATGAAATATACAATAAATATTTGTGGTTTTTTTTTCGAAGTATTTTAAAATTTGATTTATTCACTACTCTAGTATATTTAACTCAATACATTAAAAATTGTGCTTTTTAATAGGCCATTATAAAATACGAGTATTAATTATTAGTACAATCAAAACGCATCAAAAAATCAAACTAAATTCATTAGAAACATTACTAAAAGAGGTATCGAAATTATTCTAACTTTTCGCTAACATTTTGCAGTCTATTCTATACGTCTATAATACTGTCGTGTTTTTTGTCGGAAGCTTTTAATTTTTCTTGCATCTGTGTCAACATGTCTTGCATACGGCGAATCTATAAAAAGAATTATATTAATCAATGTTCTTATTTCGATTTCAACTAATTTTAAAAACTTATGTGATTTATTTTTTGCATTAACTCACCTCTTCATCTTTTTGAAGTAACAGACGGTCTGTGTCTGTTATTGACACATCATTGTTGTTACCCATCGAATCTCTTTTCAGTTTTCTGTAAACAATGAATAAAGTTTTTCATCCAAGCATATAAACGTGTTTGGTAACTATTTACGAAAAATTACTTCTTTTATAATTTTGTGTCAAGTGTAAAAATTTATTAATTTCTAATAAGTCACCGCACTAAACATGGGGCACATCACTAGGGAACTGAAACCTGACGAAGGCTTCGCTTTCGCTGTGCTGCTTACGCTATAATTAATAAAACATTTAAACTAATTGTTAAAGGAATTATATTTAATAATATATGTGTTCTCACAATGCTAAAAAATATTTTCTTCTGTGCTAATTATTTAATTAAATATTCTTCTTAATTCTTACCCGCGTTCTCTCATAGCGTGTTGTGATATTTGTGAGATACATTGAGCTCTGAAGTTCTCGTAATGAACATCCTGGGTAACATCTTTTAGGTCTTGCATATGGGTCGAAATAAGCATCGTCCGCAATTTTGTGAAGTCCGAATGGCGTGGGTTTTCAACTGTTACATTAAAAAAAATTGTTTAATTCCAGGTTGAATTTGTGACTGCTTAATTATTTTTTTTTAATTTCATACAACTACCTACCGTCCACAATACCCCAAGGATACTGTCTGCCCCTGACCCGCTTTCCTCCAACTTCTAAAACTGTATCAGCAGCGACTACAGCGAAGGGTGCAGCGGCCTTCAACTCACGGTCCTGCTGCTTGAATTCCTCATCTTCGTCACTGTCACATTCGGGAAATTGGTACACCTGATCCAAAAATCAACAACTGATAAAATACTTTATTATAAGTAATTACTTAATTCAATTAAAGTTAAGAGTTTAAAAATATACACAGAAGTTTACTTTAATAAAATTATAATTATTTATTAATAATTTTTGCTGCATAAAATCATATGAAATATAATGACCTCAAATTGATTATGTATAAACTAATTTTTAAACCGGCGACGTTTTGGAAGCTTTATAACTATCGTTTTTTATTCTTTAAATTTTTTATTATACTGTAAACTAAATTAATACTGCCTCTAACTACGTGAACAAACATGTAGATATATAGAATATGAATTTAATAACATCTGTCGTCGACAAAAAATATGTTGCGGCGGCTATGTTAATTAATAGTGTATATATTTTTATATCAATTTGAATTTGAAATGAAATAAAAGAAGAACGTGAGGGACGGGCGAATAGGGATTTGAATGTTGGTTGCGAATTGGAACGGATGTGTGATACAATTTAAAGAGTTTTTAATTGATACAATCCACTAGTCCTATTGTCTACATCAGCGGTTCTCAAACTTTTTTGGCGAAGGAAAAAGCCTTAAATAATTATAAAAAACTGATTTATATGTATTTATGAATAATCATATTGCAATGTAATATTACGTAATATTTAGAGGGAATATTTACATGTAACCTTATATTCTCCCTTTGGTAGGTATTTCTTGCAGTATTTTAGCCCTAGGGTTTCGCGAAACACACTTTGAGAATGACTGGTCTACATCTTAATGTCATAACTGATTAATATTAATAGATCGCAATCATGAAACTGTTGTTCACAAGATGAATATTAACTACCTACCTGTATTTGATTTTCTTCAAGGTCATTGAGGATACGCGCTTTGAGTCTCTTCACTTCGGCTGCTGTGAGTGAGTCAGCTTTTGCTATTACGACAACTATGTTCACCTTACGATGTAACCGTTTCATCATATCCAAATCGACTTGTCTTAAACTAAAAATAAATAAATATTATATATTTTAAAAAATTTCTTACTATATTTTGACTTGACCACGATTGTGATGGTTGTAAAATTTCTAAAAATGTTATAAATATAACCTGCAGATTTAATACTTTAGAAATAAATATATTTTCAAACAACAACAAAATCAATTGATTTTACTGAAAAAAACAGTTTAAAAGAAGCTTGCATGGAAATACATTTGTACGTTGTGTTACGCTTCGCTTGAATCTCCGTGGAATATTATATAAAGCACTACTTCCTAGTCGTCACGCTTGAAATAATATTGATTAAAGAATTGTTGATCAGTATTGATATGTTTTCAATTTATTTGTTTGCCATTCGTGTCTCAAATATTAATTTACTTCTTTTCCCAAATTTATTCCCAACTTCTCCAATACGACGTAATAAAGTTTCAATATAAGATTTACAATAAAATCTAAAACTGAGCAGTGGGCTTATCACGAATTTTAGTCTCGCTTTCGAACCGAGTTCGTTTCAAGCGATTTGTATGGAAATTTGAGCAGCGCCACCGCGTGCGGATTTGGAACTACAATATTTTAGATACTGTACGTAAATTTTCGAACGTCTCGATATTTCGTTCATTTGATAGATTGCTGGTGCTCGTTAGTCGTTAGTAAAAATTCATGATCCCGATTGCTAACGGATCCGTTTTACTTGTGACAGCTCGATTCGAAAGCCAGACTAAATTCGTGATAAGCCCACAGATTACGAATACTTGTGAAGGTGTAATGAATGATACGTTAATTTATAGAAGATGAGTTTTAATGATGAAAAATTAATGTTAGCCTGTTAAGGGTATTTAAGGTCACAGCTCTTGCTGCATTAGTACGTGTGTTTGTTTGGTCTACGTAACGGCAGCTGCATTTGTTTTTATCAGTCTGTAACATACATAAGTATAAATACTTATATTATTCACTAGCTGTTGCCCGCAACTACGTCTGCGTAATAATGAATGAAATAAATCTAATATGATTTATACAAACTTTCATCCTCTATTTTATCCCCTTGGGGGTAGAATTGATCAAAATCCTTTCTTAGCGGATGCCTACGTCATAACATCTACCTGCATGCCAAATTTCAGCCCGATCCGTCCAGTGGTTTGGGCTGTGCGTTGATAGATCACTATGTCAGTCAGTCGCCTTTGAGTTATATATATTTAGATTACGAAACTCTGTATGGAGTACGGATTTTTACTATTTCTATTGTTATTTTTTTAAAATATATAGAATATAATATTATTTTATTTAATTAAATTGATTGTACTTATTCGAATTCTTTTGTTTGGTACCTACTTATATCAATTATTTAACATGATATTTACGTACATGTTTAACTCACTAATACAAGTCATTGATTTTCATCGCCGCTATAATAAAGAATACGAGTATATTATCACCTATGAGTCCAAGGAGGCACAAAATAGAGGCAACAATGTACTCTATTATCTTGCATGTGACGTCTATTTAAACCACTTTCGTCAGTAAAGTATTGTCGGAACTGATCGTCGATGTACGCTGAACACACTCTCCATGACTCCTCGCAATTGATCGCATCACCAAAGCCTGGTGTATCAACAATCGTTAATCGTAACTTAACCCCCCGTTCTTCTATTTCCATTGTTTTCTTTTCCACTATGGTAGTTTTTTCAACACGATCTATAATAAATACGTAATTGTTATGATCTAAACAAATGTAAATAAAACAATTGAATTTGAAATGACATTGTAAAACAATTGAAATAAACAACATAGATGTTTATAAATAACGTTCGACTAATTTTCGAATTACCAATCTGTTAATACTTGCCTATAAAATAGATTTTCTTACCTTGAACATCAGGTATCTTTCGTCCTTTATAAAGGTCTCCAAGAAACAAACTGTTAATAAGGGTAGACTTTCCGAGCCCAGATTCTCCCACAACCATAAGGGTGAAGTCGAAGCCTCGTTTTACGGATTTACGATGAACTTGTTCCGGTAGTGTCGCAAAACCGATGTAGTCGCGTTCTCGGTCACGTTCTGACAAAGAATATTTTTAAGATTAAAAAATGTATTGTAATTTTTGTAGCATCATCAGATATTACATGAGAGCAGAAACTATAATCTAAACATTTATAACTAATTATTCATATTAATTTTCGTAGTAAATTATTTTATTTGATACAAAATGAATATAATAACGTTTTCTAAGCAATGCAATTACCAGGTTTTCAAGCGTTACATATCTGAGCTAATACAGAAGGCGATGCGCATCGTTAATCCCTGCTTTCGAATTTAAAGGAACTACACAATAATCAAAGCAAATAATGAGGATCTTAAGGCAATGTCAGACGGTGCGGACAAAAATCCAATATTACTGTATTACAGACAGTTTAAAGAAAAATGAGTCAATATAGTTCATTAATTGCCTATGCACAAGGCCTAAAGGGCCTACGCGAAATAAAGACATTTGGTTTTATTTTTATTTAAAAATACTTTTTTATAGCTTTCTACCACAATGTAAAGTTTTCAAAGCGACGACGCGCGGATTTAAAATAATCAAAATAAACATATATTAATATTTTAAATTAGTTATTATTATAAATTAGTTATTAATATATAACGAGTAACCTAAGATAACATTACAAAAATTTATTTGCACAAAAAAAAATAGAAACATATAATGCTAAAAATGTCTAAACGTAAACGTGACCTCGTAAAAACTAGTTCTTAGTAAACCGAAGACAATGCGAGCAAGGTAGGAAGACGTATGGCAGGTGAAGCAGTGTGGAACGTGACAGGTTCCCGAGGAGCCCCGGAGACTTGCGCGTGCGCACATGTACCTTATTCTACAGGTACTAGAATGGGGACGACTAGCGGAAGTAGCCATACACGAACCGCTTATATCGACCCACGACCAATTTAAATCATTATCTAGACGCCAATAAAGGCAACTATTTTGATTTTAACATAATAAGGTAAGTACATAAAAATGAAATAGTCAACTTTCTCTTGATATTAATTTTTATAGTTACGAAAGCTGCGTACACAAAAAAAATGCATTTTTTATAATAAAACATAATTCTTATTTCTCACGGGTGTTGAATGATAGACAATGCCTTTATTTCGAGTTACATTAGTTCGAAGAAAATAACTAGGATGAAAAACACTATTGTTGTCAATAATTATCTGGTGAAAACATTTGGTTGTTGTACATTGTCGTTTATTAGAGAGAGAACACACACCATGTCATCTGTGTGTAGAAATCATCATGACAAGTTTCCCATAAATGTGTAAAAAATGAATTATAATTTTAAGTATTAATTACTAGATATTTTAGTCTTATAATTGTCATTTAAAAAGAAGTAATCAAAAGTCATGTTAATCATAAATAAACTTACGAATTTTAATGACAGTCGGAAAATGTGTCACCTCGTTATTTTTCCTTCCGTTACCATTTTCATTGTTTACGTTTACATCGCTCTTCTTATCTCCAATACTTATGTCGACTATAGTAAATGAATCACTCTCCATCATTTTTAATAGAATAACGTACAGATTATACAACTAAATATACATTCCCACAATTTCTATTAGCGGAATTTGTGCACTTATGTTATTATGAAAGATATGGGTACATAAAAACGCGGGAACCTCTGTAACACTACTACTCGACTGCCGCCGGTTTGTTTTACTCAGTGCAAATTACGCGCGACTTCAAGTCTACGTTTGAGCGTGGACTGTGTTTGAGCGATCCAAATGCCTTGCGTCACCTTTATTAGAGACCCCACTGTTATCAGCCTACATTATACTTGATAACATAGTTTCTTAGTATATTCTTAGTGTATCCCTTGTTTTTTTCTTTTACAGATTTTTCCTTCGAATTAAAAATATCTGAGAAGCCACCAGAAGTTAGTTCAGCGGGCTGATGTGGTTTAGTCAGTCACTAGTCTTCGTGAAAAGACGTCTTTTATATTTAAATAAAATTGATTGATTTATATTATAAAGTTTGTTATTCTTTTATTTTGGTTATTTTAAGATATCTATTCCAACTACTTAGTTCACTCTATGAGTAAAAGAAGTTGCGCACGCCCGCGAATTGCGCACAAATATCCTTTGACGTAGCTTCGCTAGTGGGATAAATAACTGCTTGTAACTTCAAAGCTGTTTGCAGTTTACCACCGCATTTTTTTTGGATTATTTTATTGTTTCGAAATTATACAGCCGTATCGTGGTTGTGACGAAGATATTTAACTTAATGGTTTACTCAGATGTTTTACAGGCAATATAAATGCTTAATTATTAGAATTATGCTAATTATATTTTTGAAGATAAAATTCGTTATATACATAGATCGAATGAAAATGTTTTTGTTTGACCTAATTTCAAATTATGGTAGTAATTGAATGTGGTTAGAAATAGATTGATATTTATTACTACGATAATGTTACCTATTAAATAGTAATTCAGGCATATATTCACGCCATTCTATCAAACGTTTAATGGTAGACAGATTCTTTTAGAATTGTATTTATTTTGTATCCATTAAATAGGTCATTGTACATGTATGCATATATAGATACATACACATATGAATAGTGAGTTATTAATAAAGATTAGAGTATCGTATGTCTCATCTTATTGTAAGCAGTGGCATTCATTAACAAAGCATCCTGTATGCGATAGTTGTTGTACATACGAATAGTACAAAAACAAAACATGCATTCATCTTAGTATTGGCAAAATAAACATATATAAAATAGCACTCACCTGTGCTCATCTTGAATGATGAATTTCACGGAGAATTAGGCTTATTTTTAATCTTAAATATAAGTTTATCGATTTCTACCGTTTCTTATAATGAGCAAAAACATTATAAAATCACAAAAATTAATACTGCATACGATTGATGCATTATTATTTTTACTACAATATAAATCAATGTACTTAATTCTAATAATATCTATTCTATACTAATCTAAGACTCGAGTCATTGCATTGAAAAGGTCAGCTCTGTTATTATTAACGTTCACGTGAATAATGTCTTACATGAGAAATCACTGCAGCGTTCAATAAACTACACTAATGAAACACATTACGCGCGTAACTTAACATAATATCACAAGATTAAGCCTAAAAGTTGTATAATTAAAAATATTCGAAAAAAAACGAAGGAAATAAAATCACATTGTTTGTGCGCCGTCCTGTGCGTATAGGGTTATGTAATGTAAGGGAGCGCGGATCCGCCCGGGGCTCGGCCTTCGCCCCTGCCTCCCTCCGACGACATGCGCGCGCACTCTCCCGCGCGAATCCCGATCAATACTTCTGGCTCTGAGCGCAACATCAGAGACCCTCTTGGCGCGCGCCTCAAATTATCCAATATAAATCTCAAGGCTATTGAACTAGTATGCGAAAAATCGGTTTAATTTCATAATGGCCGACAAAAAAGAATATTAAAATTAATTAAACGATAACAATTTTTTTTTTATAAAGTCATAACTTTAAATAAAATCTTAAATTCCGTATTTAATATGTTAAATAACTTGAGGTAGATCTCAATTCATTATTTACTCCAACAATACTTTGATGTAATTAATACATTATATTCTATAGAAGAAATACCAAAATCCCCAATTGTAATTACCTTTTCAATATCGATATCGAATATTTTTATCGTTTGTTTTTTGTTTTGGGATTTTACGAATGATGTAGGTTTTCTTATTAATCGCTAATCGAATATGACCGCATAGGAAAATATATTAATAACATGCAATTTTGTTAATTTTTTGCCTCATGTGTACAAAATATATAAGTAATGAATTTAATATTTCAATCATATTATTTTTATTAATGTAACAAAAAGTCAATATTATTTAATTATTATTACCTTCTCGAATAACAATTTAATCAAAAACTGATTATTTTAACTCTAAAATTATTTACGATTATTAACAGAAGAGACTTTTTTGGACATATGATGTTTTTATAACAAACCCAGACGTTTGGTTAAACCCATCATTAAAACCGCAGACCTAACACTTTTTCGCTGCGCACATTTTAAGTCAGTGATTAAGACGAAACCTTTTGCTTAAAATGTATTGAGACATTGAACTTATATTATATTTATTCATGAGTTTCTATTACATTTATATTGTAGCAGGCGCATGACCTCTTACAATAATAATTTGCAATTCGAGTAAAATATAAATTATATTTACTCTAGTTTTTTTTCTATGGCATATATTATTTTATTATAAAAAGTATGCAATTGTTATGTTAAAATGTAAATTTACAAAACATATACATATTTATTGCACACTATTTTTAACTTTAGCAGATATTAATAAAACACAAATTGCCTCTCATGGGAGTGCTATTAAAATGTGGTCTCATTTCATCGCTCGTTAGTGCCGGAGGACCGTTATATGAGGCTTCCGTCTTTAACTTAGTAACAGAAATATAATCTAGATATCTTGTAATATAGCAACATCGCGTAATTAATGCCTACTATATTTAGGAAACGTCTATATCTAAAAATATTACATAAATAAATCAATTCATAAAACATCATCGAAACCATAAATTACTCCAAAACGTAGTTTAAACAATATCAAAGACACGCATCATTACATTTATATTATACGTCTATTAAATTTCTCCAGAGATTTCCTTTTCCATGCAACCTTCCAGTACCAGATGATACGAAAACTAGGGTGTATATACGTCACGACTCTGAAACCCTCTAAATCGTTATCAACTCCTACATTAGTAATCAATTTGTTTATTTAAAGAGATGTTCAAGGATGATGGAAAAGTATATTGTACGATATGAGTATAGGTTCTCATTTAGAAATGCTATGTCGAGAGAAAGCACTTTCCTGTGTTGAAGTGACGCAGATGTGGCTGGCCTCGTGTGGTTGTCGGTTGCAGGCTCTCGGATCAGTCGAATGGCGTCCGTGCTCCACGGCTGTTCTCTAGGAGCTTATTGGCGTGTGTTTGCGAGTGTACTGTGATAGCGTAAATGACATTTGAAAAAATCAGATAGCAAAGCTACGTCCATCCTTCAAGGTGAGTTTTATTTCAATTTAAAGAAAATTTATTAATATTAATTGCTACACATATGCTTTATATTAATCTAATTATATTTAATTAGTTCAAATATTTTTTTATGCAATTTGTTAAATGTATTTATTATTTAAATTAAATGCAAATCTAGTTGTCAAAATATTTAAAAAGTTTTTAGTAGGTAATAAATGTTTAAAATGAGGCGCTTATTTTTTAAAAACTTGTGGGAATTGGGTCACGTGTTTAAATTAATAATTATTATAGTTTAAAAGGAAAGTTGATGCAAGTTAGTGGGAGTGTGTTATAGGGTCAGCAGGCCAATACTGCAAAGGAAAGTTAAATGCCGACTAAAGGCAACCACTTTGTCATTACAACAAGAGTAGGTTTCAAGTTCAAATTTGAAATTAACTAAAGCGAAAATTATAATAAAAACAAAAGAACAAAAAATACAATTTTTAACTAAGTTTGTGACATAATATTTGCGTATTTCATTTATATTTATCTAAAATAAAAACCAATATTGTTAAAATTGTATAGAAACATTTTATCAATACTCGCAGTTTAAGAGGAGAATCTATGTAGTGCAAGATGTCAGCGACATTAATATAGGTCAGGGAAACATTTTATGCCATATCCAAATTAATAATATTTCGACGATAACTCAGCTCTACCTACCCTAAAATTACCGCATAACATAAACATTGTAGGAGTTTTTCCCTTAATAAAACAGATACCTAAATTGATAATACTTGGAAATTACAAAATACTATTTGATAATAATAAATAACATTGCTTATTCCCTACAATTCAGCTTCAATGTTCAAACTTCACAAATATGAATATGAAAACAATGTCTAATACTTACGCAACATATAAATTCTATAAAACAACTTGGCGAATCTAATAACATTACAACACTTCATCTCTTTTATAGAACATAATTTATCTGAAAATTGCTGTATTATTGTTATTCTGATATGATTGTGAAATTAATATTATATTATATTATATTATATTATATTATATTATATTATATTATATTATATTATATTATATTATATTATATTATATTATATTATATTATATTATATTATATTATATTATATTATATTATATTATATTATATTTAAAATTGCAAACAAAATGTTATATTATTAACAAGGCGTATTTTTTGAATTTTGTTTAGAGGTAGTTAATATTATTAATGCCGAAAGCTACCTTGAAGACACGGATTAAAAATTATAATTTAAATATTTGTTACAAATAAAAGATCTATACATATACGTCCTTTTTTAATTTTAGACCCTATTTCATGCAACATGGATTAGTGAGTATGAAGTATAATAGCGTGTTATGAATTGCATGAGAAATTAGGAATCAAAAACGAAAGATTGTATAATCTAGTTGGTATAATTAGTTTCTTGTGATATTTATCTGTATACGTAACGTATTAATTAATATTGAATATAATATTTTCTCTTTTGTTAACGCCTGACTAACGTCACACGTGATATTGTCAGCATCTGTTGCAATTTCTAATCGCTCAATATACTGTCTTATTTATGTTAGTAGATAGAGTAAACGTCCATGGACAGCTGATTATTTTTCTTCTAAAGTCTATCGAGAAAAAACATTTACCTAAATTAAATCAAGTACCGTAATAAAAAATGAAAAAAATCTATTAGCAAAATCCGCCTAACTACAAAAGTCTTGTGAGGTCAAATGACTAGTGAACATTAATCGTTTTAATGCATATTTTTATTAAACTACAAAATTTAGTCAAAATCATCAAAACATTTAGTTAATTCGTTCTAAAGTTATTAAACTTCAGAGCCAAATGACCGCTCCAGTCTTTTACTAAATAATTGAAAATTAATTGGTTATAAAACAAAAGAATTCAATTCATTGTTTCATATAGTATCTATATATTTATAATTGCAATCTGAAATCTGTCTATTTTATGCGGAAATGATCTAACTCCAAAATGCTGCATCCCACAAATATCACACGGAGTCTGGAATATCAATTGTGCAAATACGTACGTCATTGTAGAGGCGTGCCAAACCACATTGTAAAGATAAAAAACAAAACAAACAATAATATTATTGCTAAAGGGATAAGTAATAATGAATTTTATAAATTGTATTTTCCCAGGGCATAAAGTGATAAAAGACATGGTTCTCAATCTTTTTAATTAATTAAGTAATGATATAATAATAAAATTTAAGTACTTTATAATTTTTTTTATTAAATTATATCTAACTTCAATTGAATTTGCTTTTTTAATTCTCTTATTGAAGAATAAATAAATAAACTTATAAAACTAATCACATATTATTATGTAAGAACATACTGGGTGATTCAATTGAACGTCGAAAATGTTGTATCGTTAGTAGAATTCACCCTTGTGGGTAGATTTTTATGTTTTGTAATCTCAAACAACTGAAATTTAGTATAAAAATATTATGCCTGGAGCCCACTAATATTACTTAGCGTAGTTTCGGCTCCAAATTTACAACTGAATCATAATTAATAAACAGGAAAATGACCTGATTTACATTTCACTAAACCTTATCTCTATTGGGAATATAAATAAATATTTGTCGGAACCAAGATCATGTTTAATATAATATAATAAATAAACGTATATATTTGAAGAATACGTATTTTTAGTACATCTAGGTTGTAGTGTATGTATTTATATATTGTTAAAATATTTATTATTATTAATAACAGAGGTTTGATTATTTTTTGTAATGGGTCTAAATTTTCATTTTCCGCTTATTGTTATTAATTTGAATTAAAATTAATACTAATATACTAATAATTGTAGAAATCATATAGATATAAAACGTCCTTGCCGATCACAACAGTTACATCTCGCATGTTTATCGTGGTCCACTGACCCAGTAGCCCTGAATCATTTAACCGGTCTTATAATATGAATAACAAAAACTGTTTTCATATGTAAATAAAGCCCTAAAGCTAATAAGTGTATGTTTATATGGTTTCATTATCCCTTTATTGTATAATATATGAAAAACATTAAATTTAACTTCTCGCGAACATGACTTAACTACTTTAATGGCTGCAAGACGCTGCAAAACGCTGCAAATACGCATGGTATTTAAAATTCTTAACTTTAGCATTAAGCCTCTAGAGATTTTCTATCAGTTAACCATTGATAGTGATTTTATAGCGCTGAAAAGTAATAATATAAATATATAATAATAATAATAATGATGTTTAGTTATTTCAAAAGTGTATATAAAATATTGTATTAATATTTAATATCTAAAACTGTATTTAAACTGTTTCAAGATATCGTATAAGTTATAACCACATTCCTTCACAACCGAGTTCAACGAACGATCTGGAAATCCTTGCAAGGAATAATTACTTTTCTACATTTCAAAAGATAAAAACAACTCGAAAATTGTACAAAAACAAAAATAATCTAGTTTGTTTATTGTCCATTTCCACGTAAAAATATGAAAGAAAGTGGCCTGACAATAAACCATTTGAATTTGTACAATTGTCTCTGAATGTTTTTGACTCATTGGAAATTACATACGCGCGTAACATACTTAAAAAGAAACTCTTTGACCCACACATGCGACACCATGTTTGATGATGGAGTACTGCGTACACGCACGGGCTTACCTTTAAATCACTTTTACTTCAATATATTGCTATAATTAATACGATGAAAGCCAGCAATGATACATACATATTACCGCAAAATAATCTTACCTACTATTTAACGGCAGTGATTAGTGGATCGGACTGTTACGTACAGGCTTTGGTTTCGATTCCCAGACGGAACAATATCTTTTTTTCAATTAATTTCTTTAACACTAGACAGACCAGTAAATGCCTATAAAAATGGCGATGACGAATTTCTTAGTTTATTTGAAAATGACCAACTAAGATACACTTATACTTGTTTCTAAAATTTCATATTATTTTATTTCAGATGGCCAAATATCTAAGGGTCGTCATGTTGAAAAATATGTTATTAACGTTAGTAATAGGTTCTACTATTGCCGAATTTACACCTTCTGAACCAGATCATTCACCAAGTGAGTATATGTAGGGTTATTCAGTTGAACGTTTGAAGTGAACATTGTGGTATTAAATAATATTAATCATATTATTCTATTATTTATTTCATAATTGATTACTTATTTCCATGCAATAGGTGCCTCATTACCAGTACTCCAAGGTGAAATAATACCCCAATCTCGTGACCTAAAAGCAGACCTGGAATTCGACTACCATGACCACGAACAGTTGACACGGTATCTCAGACATGTATCTTCCAAATATCCAGCATTAACTGCTTTATATTCTATTGGAAAATCTGTACAAGGTACGAGTACTACATAATAGTAAAATTATATATTAATTTATTTAATTATAATACGTCTAAATGTTTTGTAATAATGTTGAATCTTTACCATTTGTTTATGTCTACGATGTTCTTATAATTTAAGTGAATTTTATAAATTACCATGAGCAATAAAGTGCTTTAAAAAGGCAAAATACTTTTCCAAGTATAATGTTAGGTTATTTGTGAACATTCTTTAATTAGTTTTTAGTAGTGAATCCATCTGTTTATTGGTGAAAATCGCAATGTTTTGTTACAGGCCGCGATTTGTGGGTGATGGTCGTATCTGCATCACCATACGAGCACATGATTGGAAAACCCGATGTCAAGTACGTAGCGAATATCCATGGCAATGAAGCTGTCGGCAGAGAATTACTGTTACATCTTATTCAGGTGTTTATTGTGTTATTTACATAAATTATTTGAACGGAAGGCGCGATTTAAAGATAATTCAGAGTTGTAATAATTATAGTTGTTAAAATGTTCATATATTTATAAACAAATATAATAGTTGTGGATTACTGCATACAATTAATAAACACAGCTTTATGTCCGAAATTCTTGACCTAAAAAGTGATCTTACTTATGTTTCTTATATTGTAAAATACATGAAAAAAATATATAACCGTTTAAAATATTATTCAGGTATTTCTAAGCAACTCTTTGCAGGTAATTATGTCAAAATTATACATGCGCATTTTTAGTTTTGGTAGTTGAAATCGTGAGGTTAAACCGAGGAACTGAACCAATTTACAATATAATTGTTTGAGAAATCTCCATAAATGAGCAGTTAATTATATTCCCTTGATTTATTAACATCATTTAATATTAAGAAAGCAGTCAATAGATCGCATTAAACAGCATTGCAATACAAATATCACTATAAATATAATATTTAAAAAATTACAGCATTTCGTAACATCGTACGAAACCGATCCGTATATAAAATGGCTATTGGACAATACGCGGATACATCTAATGCCTTCTATGAACCCAGATGGATATGCCATTTCCAAGGAGGGACAATGTGATACCATCCATGGCAGGTCGGTTTCAATTATCTTTACTTCATTTTTTATCGATATTGAACTTCGAAGAGAAAATAACGAACAATTATTTTATTAATACATAAGGTAACTCGTAAATAGGTCAGAGAGTTTAACAAGAGTACAGATTTAAATGTATATCTATAATTTACAAATAAAAAAGTGTATACCTATAGAAAGAGAACTTCTTAATCACTGCATCTCGCGTATTGAGATATGAAATACAGAAACAAACATTATAAACACCCAACGCCAAATCTAGTGTCACTGTTGGCGATCGCAATTCGCAACCTCTTTTTGTACACCAAATCTTGCAGATATATTGCAAATATAGAGTCCGCGCAAAGAAAAGCCCACTTTTATCTTCACAATTTTATTGGGACTCATTGACATTGACAGTCGTCTTTTAATAAAACTTAATATAACTTATAAAAATCAAAAAGAGGTTGCGATCGCTAATAGTCACTGATAAACATTATTTAGGCTTACGAATAGCAAGATTTCAAATTGAATACTGACGTCCCATGATTAAAACAGTGGGTGGTTCGTAATATTTATTATACATCGGGAATACAGTTTCATATCTATTACCATTGGCGTCTGATATAATGAGAATATGTATCATTAAAATGGTAAATATGATACAATTAAAAATAAAACACGACGATCTGAAGTTTTAATTTTTATTAACAAGAATGATACTATTTAAAAAAACGTTTTAGATCTCAGAGTCATGTATAGTATATGATGTCCTAAGTCAAATCATTATATGTATGCGACAAAGATAATTAAAAACAAATTGAACTTCTATAATAATTATTTTTTTAGACACAACGCCCGACGTTTCGATTTAAATCGTAATTTCCCTGATTATTTCAAAAAACATACGAAACAACCGCAGCCGGAGACAGATGCTGTCAAAGAATGGATTAGTAAAATACAATTCGTGTTGTCTGGCTCACTTCACGGAGGCGCCCTTGTTGCCAGCTACCCCTTCGACAACACACCTAATTCCAGTAAGTTATTATAATTACGCTTTATTATTTTCTTAGTTGTGCTTATTTACACACGTAAAAACTTGTTGTTTTTCACGCTAACTTAAGGATTATGCAGATCCTCTGTTCTTTGTTCCGGTAAGGTTATATTATACATAACGGTTTTTTTTTAAATGTAATGTAAATATCAAAAGTTTTTCTATGGACTGTTTTTAGTTCAATGAATCGTCGTTAGGTGTGCTTCATACGAAACTCATTATACAAGAGTTAATTTTTTTAAATTAAAGGATTAAGATGTTTAGTTTTTCTTCTCTAGTTTTATTTATTACAATATTAATATAAATTATTAATTCCACATGTCCCCTGAATGCAGTATTCCAAAGCTATGCCCATGCGCCTTCGATCGCACCAGACGATGACGTGTTCCGTCATTTGTCGTTGATATATTCAAATAATCACGGGAAAATGTCACGCGGAGTTTCCTGCAAGACTGGATCACCAAGATTCGAGAAGGGGATTACAAATGGCGCTGCGTGGTATCCGTTGACAGGTATAAGGATAAACTATTAATTAAAGATATATTTTTAATTATCGTATAAATGTATATTGTGTATCTAAATGTCTTGGAAGAGTTTTGGAAAGATACAAAACTCTGTCTACCCTTTTAATATTATACTATATATATAATATATTATAATTAATGCAACAGATCAAAGTTAACCTATGTAATCAAAAATAATACGTGACATTATCGTCGGGCATAAATCAAACACAGTATTAAATAAAACACTTAAGATAATACGTACAAATATATTATCATAATTCTACATTATACATTTTGTGATGCGTAAAAAAAACCTCCATTATGTTGATAATAATAAAAGTGTAATATATGTAGGACTTTTAAAATAAACTTTTTCTATAACAGGTGGTATGCAGGACTACAACTACTTATGGCACGGCTGTATGGAAATCACACTGGAGATATCATGCTGCAAATACCCACCAGCACACGAATTACCAAAATATTGGCAGGATAATAAAGAGGTCAGAATATCATATACTTACAATTTCATCACAAACATGATAAAAGAAACAATTAATAAAACAAATGACGGTGCAACTGAATAAGCTGAATTCCACGGCGCAATGGGTTCTAATATACCAATGACACCGCACGCGACACGAGGTCCAGCATTACCTGTTGTCAAAGAATCGGGATGGCCACCCTTGCCTAGGTCATCTCTACGCTCATGCAGCACTAA
Organism: Tineola bisselliella; assembly: GCA_028551675.1. NCBI lineage: Eukaryota > Metazoa > Arthropoda > Insecta > Lepidoptera > Tineidae > Tineola > Tineola bisselliella. Next base: position 278,527 of record JAPWLS010001350.1, read on the forward strand.
AGCGCGACCCAGTATGTTGTTGTATCCCCGAAGCGTCATCATATGATCAACAAAATCTACAACTCCGGTGTTATTTTCATCAAAACGAACGTTGCTCAAATCTCCCACATGCCGCACCTCGTGATGTTGTCCTCCGTGCGTCATGCCCCCCGTGTCGAAGTGCCCCAGCGTGGCGTCACAGTCGCTCACATCTCCCACCTCGTGTATATGGAACCCGAACTCATCATGCGGCATTCCAGTTATATTTCCTAATACATGTAATCCACCGTCGGTTTCAGAAAATATTATTTTGCCCCTCACGACATTTCCTTGAAAACTGCCGAGTAAGAAGGCTGTCGCTTTACGCCGTTCCTCATTGCCGAGTGCCACATGTGAAGTTATTAAAACACCAATAGTAATTTGTATTATATTTGAAAACATTATGATTGTATCAAGGTGTCTGTCTATTTCGAAACAGACAATGTAAAACTGATAGCAAATTTATTGATATTTTATGTATCTGTTTGTTATCATCTACAATTTTCATCTATCTTCACGTTTTATTGATAAAAGAATTTAGTATTAGTATAATATTTATTAGATAGACAACAAAACAACATAAATATCTAAGCCATGTATATTAAATTTGACAAAGGTTTAACATAAAAGGACGGGAGGGGTCATTTGACCAAAAGTAACTATGATAATACCTACTTAATGTTTTGATCTGACTGACCTTATTAATTTTTATTGTTTCACAAAATGTATAAAAGCTAATTAAAGATTGTACAGTCATTTGACCCGTTGCTTTAGTCGTTTTCCTAGTGTAAAATAATAGACCATATTGCAGTCGCTGATCAAATATCTGGCAGAAGCACATCGTGGTGCGCATGGATTCGTCACAGATGAGAACGGTAATCCGCTGGAACACGCAGCAATAAGGGTACGAGGTCGTGACGTCACATATCACACTACCAAGTACGGAGAATTCTGGCGTATACTTCTTCCTGGGACATATCGACTGGAGGTAACTAGACAGCGAATATAAAAATAAATTTGCGAACAAATTTCTCGCTAAATAAACAATTGCAATAAATAACGTTTTAGGTTACAGCAGAAGGTTTCATGCCACAAGATATCGAATTTATAGTAATCGATAGTCACCCTACTTTACTTAACGTAACACTGCATTCCGCTAAGGTAAGTAAATCATTACATTTTATTCACAATGTAAATATATTGCACTCAAAGTTATATAATCTGGCTACTAATAACAATTTATAGTTTTACTATTTCGAGATAAGATGAAATTGTATCAACACAAAATCCGATATACAACAATAATTAGAGTCCGACCGAAGACTGATTTCTGACCGAAAGAGAAGTCGGAACCGAAGCACTAATGGTGAAATTTATATTTTAAATAATCTTATATTAAAATTACCTTGTATCTTGATGAAATTAATACCAATATTTTATTTACTCAGATTTCTCAATTATTTCAACAAAATAGATAACCAAATGCGTGTGCGAACTAGTCTTGATAACGAAGGTCCGGTTGCACGCTAATAATAATGTATAACATTTATAACAAATTGAGTTAAAGGCTAGTTTAAAACAATAAATAAAATATAACTAACGCCTTCTATAGTACATAAACTCAATACACGTTGTAATACATATCTACTATATAACTATCTTCAAAAATACAGTCCTTGGATTGGTTCTGTAGATAGAGCAATAATGTATATAATAGGGCTTTGTATTTAATTAATGAAATAAAGATTATTAATTTTGTATGACAATTCTTTCCAGTGGTTGATGGCCTTTAATGATGTAAATAGTAAGGGTGATTGGTGCATAATAATCTCTTGTTTGTAGATTAGACCGCTATCAAGCACTCCGAGACGAAAATACGTGCCACGTTATAACTACACAGCACCGACACCGGTACAACCAGTACGCCGACAACACCAAGATAAAATAATATTTCCCGATTAGACCAACAATATAGTATTTCAAATAATTAAACTTACAACATTGTTATGTTATAGTGTTTATTATATTATGTGGTACAAATCTAATGATCTCAATTTTCGGTTTTCTTACAATATATAATATAAAATTACTAGCCATCGTGATTTTTATTGTTTTAAATACATGTTAATCGCATTTAAATATAGCATATGTCATTAAAGTATTTCTTTGTTTATAACCTAATTTTTACAGCATCTATGGTGACGGTTGTACCTAGGCATGATTTGTAAATATAATTATCTTATAAATTAAGGTAAGAATCATGGAGAATATATATAGACACTTGACCACTATAACTGTGCACTTATGTGTGACATCCTTTTTGCTTTCGCCCTGTAGCCATTTCCAATTTGAAATAATTTTAATATCGCTGGTATTATTATTATTAGTATTATGCCTACCTACGTGAAAATTACTTACTTTTAACACCAACTGTCAGTAATCTCCTTGTAACTTTGATTATAATAAAATCATTACCGTAATTTTAACTTTACTCAGTTATTTGATTTACCTCATATAATACATTTTATTAAACTTACAGAGAATTGACGGTGGCCCTTATTACCGCCCCGCGCCGCTAGCTCCTCGACTGCCTCCAACACCAGCGCCTTCATCGACTATTTTCACTTCGCTTACTAATTCGTTTAATAGTTTCGTCTCAAATATCTTCGGTTAAATATTATCGTAACGCAAAATTATTAATACCAAAAAATAAAACGATTTTGTGACTAAATTGGATTACTCAAATTCATTGTCAATGTTATCTATATTTTTAAAAAGATCTCCGGTTATTTTAAAATTGGAATCTATTATTTATCTAATGGTTTTTTAGCCATTTAGTATGTTGTACATAGCTTCCTAAGTAGGTCTGAATTTACTATTATAATGTAACTATTTTTAAGTATTTCCTAAGTTATTTATTATTAGTAAACTTTATAAACAAATACTTCTATTATTTTAAACCTGTTATAATTAGTTTAAGGTTATAGGAAAAGTAAATGGTTTAAAAAAAAACATCCATATTGTATATTATCACAATAATATAATACAGAAATGTCTAAAACATTCATAATGCCCTTTGGAATAAACAAAAACTGCTTACAAAGCTTACCTATATAAAAATTAGAGAAAAACTTAAAATGTACCAAAATTAACAAAAAAATACTGAAATTTATTATAGAACGATATAACTCAACGTTTTGATGATTATTTTATTTATTAATTTTTTTACAAATTTATCTGCCATTTCTGTACGTAGCTTTATCACTATACATGTTTTGGGCGGCTGGTAACATAAAAAACAGCTATTAAATAATATTTTTTCATAAAACACGTCGATATAAGACAGAGAGACAAAAAGTAATATTTTAATTTTCTTACAAAAACCCATAAAGACATTTCCGTTAACAATAATACTTGTATACCAACACACACTCAGATCAACATGACCACCGCCACGTCCCTTTATCGTATTGAAAAATAAATCACAAGATAACTGTCAATCAATGGCGCAAGCCATTAAGTGAATTTTTAATTTCAACTTCAATATTGACAAGTTTACTAAGACTATTGTTTGAGTCTATTCATATATTATGAAATATTTAGTTTAAGTAACACAGAAGTAAAGATTTAATCAGTGACAAGAGTCAGAGCTCATGAAAAAAAAACAACAGAGAACGTGAATTATCTGAAAAGTCACTAAACTCTAATAATTTGGATCACGTGTTTTTTTCTTAGGCGATAAAGGGATTCCAAATACTATAAAAATAATAATATACATTTATTTTGATGGTAATTTGGGTCTAACTCTAAAGAAAACCGCGACCAGAGCAGCCATCTCCAATCGCTCATTAGCGCCAGCTGCTAACCTCGCTTCCATATCAGCCAAACCACTCCACAATGGTATTAGAACTTCAGACGGCAATTTCACTGAAAACAAAACAATTGTATTCACTGAAAACATTTAACATGTAGAATACCCCGATTGTAGTGAGAAACATTTTGTGGTTGTATTAAGTAGTTTGACACTTCTTGATCAACTTTAATTCTATAATCAAATAAACCTTACCTCTTTGTATTACAGAATGTATTTCAGTAAGAATATCAACAATTGATAAACCTTTATTCAATTTTAGATTATTCGCTTCTGAAAATGTTTATAAGGAATAATATATGCAAAAATATAAAACAAATTGGAATAATTAGCTTCATAGGCAATTTCCTAATGTAAAATAGTTTATTTACGGCTTGAGTATATTGCCCCTGATGACCGGTAGATGGCACTACAAAGTTATGTAACACACATTACAGATTTTACAATCAAAATAATTTATTCATATGATAAATTTCTCCTGCCTGTAATGCAAGCAGTGACGTTCCCACCAGGATGTTAAAAGGATACTATCAAAACATTTTGCGAAATCATCATCATTCATCAGCCATGTTATAATAGTGTCAATGTCACTCCTTAACGGATGTCCCAGACACGTATATACAGAATCTTCATCGACTATTTTATGTGACAGCCATGTGCTTTGCAATGAATTTAGTATCTTACGCATATCGCCACCAGACAGCATCAATAAAGCTTTCAAGCCATCCTCAGTCATATTTACACTGAAACAGGAAGATTATAATATATATTCCAATGAAAAGTTATGTATTCGAAAGGCAAATTTTATTAAAACATATTTCTGAAGTTTTGAACTTATTTTAATATATATATTTTTATAATGTTGTAAAGAAAATTAAAAATGATAATCAAGTAACTCATTTTTGTATATCTTGACATATGTTAGTGCAATGTGCATATGCACATGATGCAATAATGTAAACTCACTCTTCAGCTGCAACAATCTCCTTCAATCTAGGCACGATTAGATCCTTACGTAAGGGGGCGAATCTAAAACGAGTGCATCGTGACTGCAACGCCGGGATTATTTTACCCAAATAATTACAAATCAAACAAAATCGAACGTTCTCTGTATACTTTTCAACAACTGTAAAAAAAACAACAATTATTGAAGATAAAAATTTAAAGACACAATTTCCCAACTATATAAATCTTTGCAGCTTATTACAATGTTTACTCTTTAATTAATGTTCGTGATGGCTGCAAAAAGATGTCGAAACATTGGATTAAGCAGAGTGAACAACACAATAAGCTAAATAAATATACAAATACTAACAAACTATAGGCATATATAAATACAGGGCAACTAATAAAATCGTAAATAAATGACCCAATTACAAAATAAAACATTTTAATTAAAAAATATATAATTAACAATATTTTATTGTATTAAACAGACGGACGACGACCCTCTCCTCTGGAATCTTCTCAAAGCCTTCTTATTCATGATCAGCGCTTGGGCTGGCTCGAGCCTTTCTGAAAGAGAACTATGTCCATTCTGTGCGTGTTCCGTCATTTTCTGCGCCGGAGATTTTCCATTAGTTACCGCGTGTTTTTTACGAACTTTTATGCCTAACACTCTCGCTATCAATGATGTTAATGCATTGTTTACCTAAAACAGAAGACATTTATTTATTTATTTATTTATTCATTGGGTCCACAAACAGGGCTCTACAATTAGAATTGGAATTAACATCGCACTAAGCATTATAACAATCAGATTGTAGGCCCTATGCACAGTGGACACAGCATGCACTAACATTACAAAAAATTTACAATTAAACCAAAAAAGGAACAAAAATACAATCATTCATTAAATTAAAATTAAAAATAAAAAATTATATGAAATTAAGAGTAAAAACCATATATACAAAACAAGGTATAGCTTGAAAAACAAATCCAATAGAAGTCAGTTTATTCTTATTTCAAAACATGTCTAATTAATATTGTTTCAATTTTAGCATTAAATTTGATGATAAAGGGGCTGTCTTGCAAACAATCTCTCAATAAACTGAACTGATTTGCAAATACTTTAGTATAAAGTTAAAATATTTATTTTCCGCCGTGATTTTGGAAAGGCATATGAAGAGAAATAATAATAAACTGCGTATACCATTTCACCAGTCCGTGCTGATCCTCTATAACTTTCTAACAGATGTTCAGAAGCAAATCTTTGTACGCAAGACAATCTCACAGCCCTCTGATGTTCCAAATCTGATTTATTACCAAATAATGCCATAAGGGGCTTTGATGGTTCAGGCTCAAAAATGGACTTCACTTTATTAACCCAGGCCTCCAGTCTCTCAAAACTGTTTAGATTTGTCAGATCATAAACAAATAATACTATCTGAAAAAAAATATTTAATTGAGATTAGGTGCAGTGGAAACATTTATTATTATATTTCCCAGCTGCCTAGGAATCATTATTTATATATGAAACATATTCAGGACAACTAGACAAAAAAAATAAGGTAAATGCTGCATTGAAAGATTTGGCAGAAATTAATTTTTGCGAGTGGCTGTATCCTACCATACAAAAGTACATATAATATGTTATTTTCCTAATTATAAAAATGTATTTAAGAACTTTTAAGGTCATATAACTATTACTTTTCCTGGCAATATCCAAAAAATGAAAAACAATAATCTCACATCAGAAGCATACAAATAGTTTTCCAGCATGGAGGTTTGCAATGAGTTCCCAGCGACATCACATAACTGCAGCGGTACAGGTGGTCGCAGTTCACAGCATTGACCAGCCATCACCTCGGCACCCCGAGTGCTGCCTGAACCACTCGTACATGTGCCCAAATATCTTGAGCATAATGTACTCTACAAATAATCAAATTTATAATATATGCCCTGTCAATCTGTACAGTGCACATTCATCTCAATCCAACATAGTGGAGGTGACCCAAAAAAACTGTTTATATAAATCTTTTTTATTATTATTATTATATATATCACACTTACTTTTCCAGTAGAAGGTTCACCAACGATAGTAACTTTGACAGTTCTATTCTGTACTTCCTCTTCTTCAGTATCAGACATTTTAAATTGACACATAAGCAGTACATTTAGGAATAATATTTTCAAAATATAACTAGCGAGGTATGCCAAAGGCAATTTTTGTGTATGGTCCAGTCACCATGGTAATAATTCTTAATCAATAGGAAAAAGGGGCGAATAGGGGTGAACGAATCATAACGTAATTGTTATTCGCAACCCCTATGACGTAATACCGCGATAATTAATGAGCACTCTTTTAGGGCGGGTCAAGACACAATACAACAAATAATTTATTCATAGTTAACTACAATGTTATTTTCTATTGAAATATGAAGTTTTAAATTGATTGCATCTGTTCTACCTTTCACAAGGCCTTTTTTTAATTGAATATTTTTATATACATTTAAATTATCGTATCATATCATAGCAGCGTGCCATCATTTAAAATAGAACTACCTCCAAAAATACATATCATTGGCAAACTGAACAAACAGCATGCACATCTCCCTTGACAGACTGAGACACATTAAAACAAAACTTACTTCTTCTTAAAGCATTCTGTGCATCATTAGTCATGGCATCCGCTTCGTCTAATATTATAAGTTTAGGTCCGCAATTAAAAATTGTTCTTGTAGATGAAAAGCTCATAATTTGACCACGAACAACACCAATACCACGGTCATCTGAGGCATTTAATTCTAATACCTGTTATAGACATATAAAGTCATTACAAATATAATTTAAAAAGTGGTAGGCAGACTGATGATAGTCATCCAAGGGTAGTGCCACCATTTCAAGCATAACATCTATGAAGCTAATTAGTCATATTTCACAATCAGTTTTGAAGTGGCTGGGTGTAACGAGAGGAGTGTGATAATAAAAGCTCAAGAACCATACTTTAGCTTAACATCAAGCAGAGCATGATCGTATGCCAGGCTACTATAAAAAAAACATAAATTAAACTTAACATCAACTATAGAGTATAACCATACTCCATGCTAATACATAAAACAAAGGAACCCTTCATTCATTTGTTAAGTTACAGTAATAAGTATTAACCTGAGGCAGTATTTTTTATTGAGATGATAGTTACCATAGAATTAAATTGCTGTGGTGTGTATAACTTTTTTGCACAAGCCAATATTGTGGATGTTTTTCCAGTGCCGGGTGGCCCATAAAATAAAAGATGAGGTAGTGCATTGTCATCCATAAACTGGGTTACTGTAAATAAAAAGCTTATTTATTTGGTTTTATTTGAAAATGTTTTAGTAAAATTATTAAACATAGAAAGCATTCATTTCAAGTTTCAAATATCTAAATGAAAATATAGGGATAGATTACAACCTGCAATGAGGCTATGGCAGCAATACAACATATTGGGGGTCCATGGCATGATAGTGAATCCCATCTAACTATGACCATTATTTTGGCTTATAATACTACCTAATCTTTAATTACAAAGTTGTCACATAGTTCATTTATACAATTAGAATAATTTGCCAAAAACAATATTAGGTAAGGAAGGGATCTATCCAAAAACATGGTATGCAGTCTGTAGGATAGTGTTTAGGTAACCTTTGATGTAGAAGGCATATTTATCTCAGGAATCCTTCATTCCTAGCCATTAAACTTACTTGTTTTTATTATCTCTTCATGCGAAACGAGTTCCTCAAGTTTCGTTGGACGATATTTCTCCACCCTGTTATAATTGCTTAGTTAACAATCTTTATAAATATTTGATGAGCAAATAAATCGTTAGGACTTGACTTTGAACTCACCATGGCAAATTCTTTGTCTCCTTCTCAGTCATATTTGATTATAGTCTTATTCAAACAAACACAGTTTATAAAACTAACGACAAAACAACACGCTTACAACAAAAATAATAAATGCGAACTCAGCCCGCGCCGGATAAACCAAATGTCAGATGTCAAAATCGATTAGGGATGTACTTCGATGTTATATTTCAATAGTAGTCATCGTTTCAAAAATAATTTTACCGCGAACACAACGCTTACTTCGCATATTTCCTGACAAATACGCTCGCAATGAAAGAAAAAAAAAACAAATATTGATCTGAAATAAAATTTTATTGAAAAATTCATAAAATTGATAACGATGCAATTAATCGATATTAAATTAAAATAATCCCTAACTGGAAATGTAAATGCTATTAAGAGATCTTATTGCATTTTGATTTCATTAATGTTATTATGTACATAATTCTCTACTTCTGATCTAGTGAGTCCATTGTGTGTTAAGTTCTGAAATATTCTCTCTGCTGAATCCCACATCCAAGTAATCCGAGAAGTAAAGCAACTAAACATATCCTGTGCTGCTTCTGGTGGTATGTTAAATTCGCTGTTCTTGCCTTTACTATACCAATACTTGACACCTGCAGAACGTGACATCTTTGCTTGCCATGAATCTGAAAAATAAATAAGAAAACACCTGTTTCATTTCCAATATCAAAATGAGGCGATCTGAATCCAACCACGACAATGTCGTTTTTTAATTTTAATACAGTAGACTCCCGATTATCCGCGGTCCCTCTAGTTTTTTATTTAATTATTTTTATTTTTTATATATGTAGTTTTTAATTCTTAGCGGTGGAAAAATTAGATGTTACGAGGAAAACACGAAAACACGGAGTTTGTTTACTCAAATGCATCGCTCTGTGATAAAATGGTACTGAAAAAACTACAATCCCAAGTGAAGAAGAGGTCACAAAGAAACAAAAATTAGTGACAGATTTTGTACATACATATGTACATCATATATTTGTAAATAAAGCTTTTTAAAGTATTTCGGCGTTGTTTTGAATTGTTTTAATGACCTTTTGAAAACATGGCGGATTATCCGCGGTTGCCGCGCCACCCATTACCGCGCATAATCGGGAGTCTACTGTATAATACAATAAATAAAGTGATCGAACTATTTAGCAATTTTGTAACTCACCAACAGTTTCTTTAATAAAAAGTATTGAACCAACAATATGGAATATTTCACAATCCTTATTCCTATTTGGTACAGTGTATGTGACAGCATTTTTACTAAACTTGGTATTACGAATTTCTAAATTATTCATTGCATCTGCAAAGTTCTCCATATTATGCAAACGCTTGCATCTCAATGTGAGTGGCGGGTTCTCAAATGGCTTTGCTAAAGCTGTACAAAATAATGAACATTCATGTAACCTGAAATTAAATTAAAATAGAAGAAAATAATCATCACAAGCAATGTATGTTTAAAAACAAATGAATTAATAAGATATGTTATAAGTATCTTAATTTATATTGTGAGTATTTAACAAAATACGTTCTAAAAACAAATCATAATCATAGCTGCATCTAGATTTCGATGTTTACTGCAAAATGTTGCAACTCACCTCTGTGATAATGGCAAACATGATATGTCTACACCGCCGAGCATTGCCGCGTCAATCACATGTACAGCTTTATTATGCATCTTCACCTTATCATTTAACTCCTTTACAATCTACAAAATATTATTCTTGAAACACACTGTGCACATATCATACGTTTATTGCTCAATAATGCAAATAGCACCTACCTCAGCATAGATCAACGTTTTGGCTGGCAATGTTAGATTTAAATCTACAGCACTTTGCCAACGTGTACCTTCCAACTGGTAAACCTCTTTGCCACCATGACCTAAAAAGCAATTTCAATGTAATTATTTCTAAGTAATAATACATCTATTTAGTAATATATGCTTTTAATAGTCATGCTAAAAATACATAGGCCATTGCTACTACAAGGAAATCTCTGCATGCAACCTACATTGAAAATGGTGGAATTACTCCAAACTATGTATGCTATACTTTAAAACAAGCATACATACCTAATAAGAATCGAACATCACGCTTGTTATTACTGCTACTCAAAAACACGAAATGCCATGTGAACACATTCTTGAATATTGACAAATCCTGACTGGTCTCCAACATGAGAGATTGTTTGTTTAGAACGTTACTTTTGAACGCTTGTGGATTGTATTGCTTAGTCAGTCTCGCCGCTAAAGAGTTAAGCAGTGATGTAAAAGTTTCATCTATATGCACACGCTTCGGCTTTTTTCTAACTTCGTCTGGAATCTACAAAGAACAAGGTTCACTCTATTATAGTACTCTGGCATGTCACCTCACTGTACTGTGGACAGGTGCAGGTACGTGCGTGCGAACTCATTTCAATTATTTTGGCTTAAAATATATCGCGGGTCCTATTAACATTTTGACAATTTGCGTTTTTTTTTTATTTAATTTTTAATTATTCGGAAAACTTACAGCTAAATACAAAAAAAGTTAATACATACACATGAAAATTAGAAAGCCAATTAAAGTTTTCGCCAATGAAAATTAAAATAAACAGTGTTAAATATTGGTCTGCTACAATTGGGGAAACCAGCTAGATGTATCTCTCTAATAGCAACATCGGTAGATTCCTTCTAACTTGCGCAATATTACTAGAGAAAAGATCGAAATTTTCGTCAAAATAAGGTCAAAATATAATTCATCTCAGGATAAATAAAATTAACATTTTCTTAATGGTTTTCAAGATACTCAATACAAACAAATTATACACAATAACAACTCAAAATCGCCCTCCTGTAAAATTGCAATTTATATTGCAATATAATATGCTTCAGCTACTACTAAATGCTGGTTTATATTTTCATAGGGCAACGTGATTCACTGTTTACTGTATAACATTTTCAGAACGTCTTTTCTTGTTATTAACTTAGATGTCATACTTACACGCCATAATTTCAAACATTCAGTTCTAACTGTACTTTGATTGTCATCTGTTAGCTTTTCGTCTTTGTAAAATTCAGCTATTTTATATAGGTTTCTTATTTGATTTTCACCAATTCTATAAAAAATGTATTCATTTAATTATTATATTTTATATTGTTACTATCGAATCATATATTTCGAAAGCAACCTGACAAAAAATATATAAACATGAAGCTCTTCTTTTGTTTTGTTTATTGTTTAGTGGAATAAAATTTATAATTATAACAGGTGCTTCAGTTGAACGTCTGGGTTTAAAAATATCATATTAAGTAATATTAATGGACTCCATCAACATGATTTTTTATACTAAGCAAAATTAAAAGTGTCCCACGTCTTAACGTTAACGACGTTAGTAGTACCATGTGAATGCTGCATAAATTCAATGTCAAACGCAAAAAAAAAACAATCGAATGACCTGTATAGTTTAGTTTATTGAGTTGAAATTATTATTCTTATTATAATGTACAGGGAAGCAAGTTGTAACAATTGGATATTTATCTTTTTATGCAAATTATGAATATACTTACAAACAATTACTGTTATAGATATATTCAAAGAATTGTTTGTCTTGTTGCATGTAAGACACTGGTACGAGTTCCAGAACATCAAGCGAACTACTTTTATTCTTCCATAACCAAGCATTCACTGAATAAAGATGATTTTCCACCGGCTCTGTGAGCATCCGTTTCCATTTGCACACTAAATATCGCTCCGAGTTGGCTGGTCGCGATGTCACCGGCTTATGAATACTAACTATAACAATAAAGATGAATCAAAGAAAGTCAATTATGATATCCTAATTATTAATTTTAATAATCATGTATGATATACGTATAACCTCCTAGCTACCCGCACAATATAGTTAAAGCAAATAGATTAAGTAAATTAATAATATTTTTTACAATTATATTAAGTAATATTATATAATATTATATTTAATATTCATTTTTTTTTAAATAGAAAGTTACAAATTAAAAAATACTATAATAGAAACAAAATACAAATTTACCATTGTCAAAACATCTATACATAATGTATATGAGGCCCACACTAAAAGGCGTAAAAATGTCAAATAATTTAACTAGGAAATTGCCCCCTGTCCGCACCAACATCAATGCAGCGAGACATTGGCAGAGGTATAACTGTTTTGATAGGATTTCCTGGATATTTTCCTGACCTTCTACTGAAAACCCCTAGAAAACAAGGAATTACAAAATTTATAAAAGTTAATGTACTCAAATTGACTTCAAATTTATAATGATAGAATAAACACATAGATTCTCAACCATACAATAAAGCACTCTTCGCTCAAATATAATGGTTATACCACCAGACTAATACAATATTTAACTCCGTTGTATCTTACCCAAAATACTACTCATAAACAATATGTACCGACTGACATAACACTAAGCATACGGGTGTAGAGAGGTTTTTGTTTCGGGGCAAGGGAGGGGGGAGGGAGGGAGGGAGGGAGGGGGGTTCAACATAATAAAAGTACTAAAAGCTACACCCATGTACTCACACCATCAGCCATAAGAACATGAACACCCTTATCGTCAGTATTTTTCAAAACAGCATTTTTCAGGGAGGTTAAATTAGCCGGATTAAAAATATCACCATCTTCCTCCACACCATAATATGGATTAAAAGTCTCAGATGTACCAGCATAAAAATCAGAGAGTTTGAAGTCGTTTTGCCCTTTTAATGTGAACCCAAAACCTGAAACGTAAAAAATAACGTGATATGTGAATAAATCTAATAAAAGTTAATTAGTTAAACCATGTTGGCGGATAAATTAGGATACTACAAAGCATACATACATGTTTAAAACTGTTATTATTTTTATAAAGATTAATTTGCATAGCACGTTAAGTTGAAATGAAAAATACTCATATTTTGAAACTCAGTCCCAAATTATTATCGGTAAGTAATTATAGAGTGTGATACTATTATGATTAAATATAAAATATAAACAAAGAATTCGTGTTTAAATACCTTTAGCATTCCATTTTTGTTTATAAAGCATATATTCGGAAAACCCTCCAGGCCCGGCACAAACATCAGCAAAATATAAAACCTCATGCTTTTTATTCACAAAACTCTTATTATCTGGCGTCAGCGGTCGTGTGAACATGTTATCAAATACTGCATCAAGATTAGCCATTTTAACGGCAGCTCGGTTTAAAAAAATAGCTGAACCTATTGTTTCAAATGGATTGCTTCTGAAACGCGCCCGTCTAAATTCTTCTTCATGAACTGTATTGAATATGTTCTGAAAACATTTAAATTTATTCAGAAGTAGCCAGGATAGCGAGAGGAGTGTGCCCTGTCAATCTAGACAGAACATATTCATCTCCTCAACTCAGCATAGTGGAGGTGACTGTTGCACATGGACATCTGTCTGTGGTAACAGGTCCTTCATGTGTGTGGTCATACGCTAGGCTAATATAAAAAATGATAAATTTGTTTATTATTTACCAAAAAACGATGCTTTATAAAAGCATATTTATAAAATATTTCATAAAAGAAATTAAAGCTGTTACTATGACTCTTTTTTACTATGTACTAAGAATGGCTTTTTTTCTAGTTTAACATTAAATCTTTTCTACATACTTTAGCGTTAAGTACACCACTCAGTATTTCAGGAGCAACAAAATTAGTTTCATCATCAATTATTAATTTTTTTGGACCCTTCTTTAACCAATCTTCCAATTCATCACTTGAAAGAGGTCCCAATGATGCACTCGGGATCCATGACTAAAACATGACATTATATTTTAGGAAAAATATCAAGACTCACAATTGTAAAGTTTTACTAGAACTAAACTCATTCCATCGCCTGATAGAAGGACATTTTCTGAGCTGGTACTTATTAAATCTAATAATGAAGAATTGAGACTATTAGGAATGGTCTTCTTCCAGCAGCACCTCCTTTCGGACAATAAATTTCCATCAATTTGGTATAATTTACAAATATCCTTTCAGTGACAAATCTCCTTCACAATTTTATAAACGCTTGTAACAGAACATAATGTGAGCTATGTGACAGCAAACATTCGCAAGGGATTATTATCATTGGTCACAATTCATGCTAACAATATTTCAAGTGTTTGATTGGCTTATTGTGTTGTACAGCTGAATGATGTTTGAAGTTTCGAATTCTAATCAGTCAATCTATGTTCGAGCTGAATATGGGTCAATGATATAAATATTAGTATAATCATAAAGGAACAGTTTCCACTTAGAGCAGAATTCTATAAAATAATAAATACATTAACAAATTACTTTTATTAATGAGTTTTAGTAACTGAGTTAATTAATGGGTATTATTAATGAGTGTGTTTTAAAATTACTTACAACTTTCTCTTCACATTCTGGCATTTTATTATCAACCTCATACTTGTAATCTTTGGGCAAATCTCCTAAAACTGAACCACTGAACCCTAAACCTCGTAGTCCCTTCTGCGAGAAAGCTTCAACAGGCTCTGTTCTACCATCCTCAAGTTTACCTAAACCTTTTCCCGGTATATAACCCATAGTGTTCATCATTTGTTTGATTTTACTTGGATACCCATTTAGTGTTTCTCCCGCACTATCATGATCAGAATTTTTATCATGGTTATCTTGATAGTTTTTATTATCATCATTTTCATCAAAACTTGGTCTGTAATCATCATATCGATCATTGGGTGATGAGCAATTCTCACTTAAACTACTTCTACTCAATCTTATACCACTTTTATGACTTATCTCATTGTAATTTAAACCTCTGACATTTCCTTGACTATATGAAGGAGTTTCAAGCTCTTCATCGGAATCTGAAAGTAATGTTATTCTCCTTACTACTATGTTCAATATTACAAAAACAATAATAAAGTAAAAGATAATTTTATTTACATGAAGTATAAAGTAACAAAAAAATAATAGTACAATTGTTTATAAAACATTACTTGATCCTTGAGATGTAGCTGAGGAGGCTCCATATGTATCAGTCCTGGCCCTTTTTGGTACAGATTGACCTTCATCACTACTTGACCCTTCCTCAGAATCTAAAATATATTGGTAATTGTATTTATATTGAAAATTGTGAATTTGTCAACTGCACTTAAAACACACCTGATAAATTCATTCTTATTGAGAGTATTAAAGTATATACTAAATATTTTATTATAAATGTATAATCTGCCAGTGTCGAGTTTTCAGATAATAACCGAACATAATCAATTATTAATTAACAGACACTCATGTCAAAAAAAATCTAGCCACTAGGCAGTCATTTTAAGATGTCAGTACATCAATTTCTTTAATTTGATCAAGCAAGAATATCAATCAGTAGTACATCCTTTCACACATTTTACAGCGTATTTTGACGTGATGATGTCTTATTTTAAAAAAACATTTATTTTAGAACAGATAAGTTATAGAAGGTAATTTCTGAATAACTTAACTTTCTAAAACTTTATGAAATTGAAGTATTATTTGTAGCATTGTCAAGCCTTTATTATTATTGTTTTTATTTAATTATTCATATGTTAGGCGCGTCTTAATAGAGCTCGTGGAAACACTCGTGCAGGAACATTGGCTCAAGAGAGTTAGTGCCCAGCGCCTCAAAACATATTATTTAAAAAAAAACATAGCTACTTTTGTTCACCTCGGCGTCTGTTCCGGGCGGCGCCATTTTGGTTTTGTGTTTCTTTGGGGCGGCACGCTTGCTCTTTGTACCTATTTCTCAACATAATATCTAAATATGGTGGACAAAATTGAAATGTCTTTAGAAGATATAATTAAATCTAACAGAAGAAGTCGCGGTGGTGGTGCGGGACGTAAATTTGACAATAATCGGAAATCTGGAAGAGGAAGAAATTTTGCTAACGGTCGTTCTGCTGGTGGCGGAGTTCTCAGAGGCAAAAACCGTGGTGGTGTTTCAAAACCATCAAATTATACAAGGGTAACCAATCCACTAATAACTAGATGAATATAACATCCCAGTAATCTAATGGCGATAGCACGCCATGCGATGTGACGCGTTACGCCCCATTGGTGACGCACGATGGCTTTGCTACAGATGTTTTCTGTTTGAACTATATGTCGTCTAATTGCTGTGAATAGTTGACATGATCAGAAAAAAATGATGTTCATTCGTCTCCTATTGTCAATATATGTAATTCAAAGAATATGGCCATCCCTTTGTTCGATTGTCTAATATAGACACGCTTCGGCAATAACTAAATTTGGAAACAACCGTATGCATCGTGATTCTGATTTATAACTAAAAGTGAAATGTGACTCGCGATATTACGAATATTCCCAAGTTTTGTCACTTTGGTAATATCAACACAAGTCAACATCGATAACCGGCCGATATACTCCAAGCACCGACCAAAGAAGGGTTGCAGATAGAAAGTGCTGAAGAAGACTGCCTAATCAATAACATGAACAATTATTGTGCAATTTCCCTGTGGTGTGATTATCAGTGGTTTTATAGACACTACATCACTTGTTAACAAAATCATATTTGTAAAAAAGTTTGTCATATTTGGTTGTATTAATTCAGTTTTCATAGTAATATGTGGCATTGCCGAGTACATGGAGGAGGCTCCAGTACAACATGCTTCTATGAAGGACAACATATTTCAGGGTGATGTAGACAGCACTTGGAAACATGACATGTTCAGCGATTTTGCTGAAAGGAAGGCTCTAAAAGGAAGCGGCGGATTTACAACTGGACCCACAAAGTTACTTGTTTCTAATTTGGACTTTGGGGTCTCTGATTTAGACATACAGGAGTTATTCTCTGATTTCGGCGGCTTGAAGAGTGCTGCCGTACACTACGATAGATCTGGTCGTTCTTTAGGTAAGGATAATAGTACATCTTTTATAATATACAAGTAATCATTCCAAAAACAATAAATAATATTATTCTTTCACAGGTACAGCGGATGTGGTGTTCGAGAGAAGAGCTGATGCACTCAAGGCAATGAAGCAGTATAATGGAGTACCACTAGATGGAAGAGCAATGAATATTCAACTGGCTACATCAGATATCGCTCCAGTACGAGAAGGCAGGCAGAGCGGGGGACCACAGAGAAGAGTACCTAATAGATGTAAGAATTTTCATTGCTTAATTCTCATGATTATTTTCTGAACAAATGCACAGAACAATTTTATTAAAAATGCCATTTAAAGAATTGTTTTACACCTGTTTATATAAAAAATAATTTAAACTTTAGTTCACTTTATTGTTTTAACAGCTGTTATTGTAGCATCTGCTCATTACATTGATTATGTTATAACTATAGGTATAATTTATTTAATTTATAATATATTGTTTCTTATCAGTGGGGAGCGGCGGGGGCACTGGCAACAGAAATCAGAATTCGGGCGGGCGAGGCGGCGCGCGAAGGGGCGGTCGGGGAGGAGCCCGAGGCAAACGTCCTGTACCAACTGCAGAACAACTTGATGCTGAGCTTGATGCATATGTGTGTCTGCGCTAGTGATGTAATAAAAAAAGTGCAATGGACATGATTATAGTTATATAGACTTTAAGTAATCTGCTCATGGCTGAGTACTTGTGTATTATTGAATTTGGAGAGAGCAGCGTATATTTCGAACCATGTTTCTACTTTAGAGGCAAAAACTTAAAAGAATGACATAAGTAATAAATTTTATAAGCTACACAATTCTGTAGTTTTAATTAATGCTTTGTTAGTAGATTATGAATGTTCACTTTATTATACTATGTAAAACGAATATTATTACTATTCGTTCATGTCTATGCACGATTTTTCTCAGAAGCCATTTGTTCGAATTTCTATTCGATTTTAAATAAAATTATGATAATAAAGTTACATTGCAAACTATTGCATTGAAAGTAGGTGATTAAATGCGTATTTTGGTTAACGACGGTCGCGCAATTCAATCTATAAATTCTCGCCCACCACGCGTCGCCTCTTCTACCATGCGTCCGTAAATAGAAGCCGATTTTTCGCCGAGGCAGAAGGGACTACCGATTTGCTACAAAATGGGTATTCAACGTTTTCTGTGTAGACTAAAATGAGATAAGATCATAAAATTAAAAAAACTTCACATATTTGAAATTGCTTCAATTATAATTTATAATAGTCTGACAATCTCGCAACTGTATAACAGTAATTAGTTCTTTGCAATGTTAAAGTCTTAATAATGCGGCTTTGTGTACAGTGTACATTTAAATTGACTTCGCAAGTTCTGCTGCCTTCGCGACGACATCCTCTATAGTACCGACCATATAAAACGCTGCTTCTGGAATATGATCCAATTCACCTGCCAAGATCTGCGATAAACACCCGGTATAAGAATAAAACCATAATACATATATGGATTTATAATTTGATAAAATAATTACCTGCTTAAACCCTTTTATTGTTTCTTCTAGTTTTACAAGCTTGCCAACGTGACCGGTAAAGACCTCTGCTACCTGTTTCGGATACAATATTTCAGGCACTCATTAACATGTGGTAATTATTTTTACCTAAATAAAGGGATAATCACCTGAAATGGTTGGGATAAAAATCTTTGTATCTTCCGCGCTCTCGCCACAGTAAGCTTATCATCTTCAGACAATTCATCCATTCCCAAAATAGCGATAATATCTTGCAAAGACTTGTAATCCTATAAAAAAAACTAATTAACTCTGCGACTTGAGATGCATTCTAATTTCATATACCTGTAAAATTTTCTGAACGCCACGAGCCACTCCATAATGCTCAGCACCAATAATATTAGGATCCATAACCCGGGAGGTTGAATCTAAGGGATCTACAGCTGGATAGACGCCAAGTTCAGCTATTGCACGAGATAATACTGTAGTAGCGTCTAAGTGAGCAAATGTGGTTGCAGGTGCAGGATCTGTCAGGTCATCAGCTGGAACGTACACTGCCTGACATATAAGTTGCTGTCTAATAATTGAAAACACAGTAATAATGAAAATGAATGCATTTAAAAATAAGTCTACCTGCACACTAGTGATGGATCCAGCATTGGTAGTTGTGATTCTCTCCTGCATAGTGCCCATGTCTGTTGCTAAAGTGGGCTGATAACCTACGGCTGATGGGATACGTCCGAGTAAAGCTGATACCTGAAACCAGAATTCCTGTCACAACGGAATTTTAATAACAAAAGTTAATTTCATTGCAATTACTTTGAACAGGTACTTAAATAATTGTAATATTTGTTATTGCATTTTTAAAAAACTCAGATTTGTTTACTGCGATGGATAATAGATTCTCAGAAATTCAATTCGCGTGGTTTCCAGAAATCGTTTTAATTGTTAATAGAACATTCTACCTCAGATCCAGCTTGTGTAAATCTAAATATGTTATCAATGAATAACAACACATCTTGGCCTTCTTTGTCCCTAAAATGCTCAGCCAGAGTCAAACCAGTAAGGGCGACACGTGCCCTCGCTCCAGGAGGTTCGTTCATTTGACCATACACCAACGCCACCTTAGAGGTCTTATAGTCATCTGTAATTACTCCACCCACTTTCATTTCATTGTACAAATCGTTTCCTTCTCTAGTTCTTTCACCAACACCAGCAAATACCTACATAGAGAAATCTCGTATTATTTGCTACAATTAAACATTTACGATACGTGGTTAATTACCGAGAATCCACCATGAGCTTTCGCGACATTATTAATTAATTCCATAATTAATACAGTTTTCCCAACTCCAGCTCCTCCAAATAAACCAATTTTTCCACCTACAAAGATAGAACGCATACAAAAAGATCCCCTTTTTGCAGAAATCTAAAAGATGTAAATTTACCCTTAACATAAGGAGCAAGTAGGTCAACCACTTTAATTCCAGTTACCAGAATCTCTTGCTCCACAGACATCTCGACGAAGGGTGGTGCATCGGCATGTATTGATGCAAAAACTTCCGTTTGAATCGGACCTCGTTCATCTATTTCAAACACATTTCAAGCTGGTGTAATTACTAATCATTGTTTCGCTGAATTTTTTTCATAAATAAACCAACCGATAGGCTCGCCAATAACATTAATAATTCTTCCCAGTGTGGCTTCTCCCACAGGAATAGTAATAGGAGCTCCTGTATCAGTAACTGGTTGACCTCTAACTAGTCCTTCCGTGCCGTCCATAGCGATTGTTCTACACATGTTCTCACCCAAGTGTTGGGCCACTTCTAGTATCAATCTCGGGGCTAAAATTACGCGTTATTTCATTATGTAAATTAAAAGGTTGAACAATTAAATCCTTAAAGAAATATGTAAATAATTATACTCTTACTTCTTCCTGGAACATCAAGCGCATTTAAGATAGGAGGTAAGTGCTCATCAAACTGCACGTCGACTACTGCTCCAATTACTGTAAATGAATATATACCGTTAGAGAAATGCCTTTAAGGATTTTGTAGGAATAAGTGGATACTCCTGTTATATGTATGTACCTGCTATGATTTTGCCTTTTACTCCTCCTGAAGGTGGAGTAGGGGCGGGTTTTTCGGCTTCGTCGGATAATGCCCTTATAAATTTGATATTAAATTTACGCGTTGTACTCAATAATCTGAATATTGGAAACACGTCCTTGACAGTCTTAGAAAACATTTCTGAAATTTCGATATGATTTGAGTATGAGGAAAGTAAGCGCTTTTGCATTCTACCTATACGTTATTTATAAAATACAAACCGCCTTTCTTTTGAAATTTCTAAATAAATAACTTCAGATGTCTATTCTTTGGAAATAGTGCAAACATTAATACGAAAAATAATTATTATTCTTCTCCTTCTTTTTTTATTTAAATGGATAATTATTATTGGAGTCTTTAACTGACAACTTCTCTGACAATTTTATTTTAAAATAATAGTAAAATTAGGATAGCCTTCGTTGAGGATTTAAGTTTCTTGTTAAAAGATTGTCCATGCTACCAGCAAAGAGACGAAATAAAAGAAAAGTTTTGGCTAGATTCCGGAAATATATAGCATGCAATAAGCTAATAATACTATTTTGTGGTGTATAAATAAGGATTTTATATTTTCTTGTTATGCTGTTGCCCGAAAACACAAGAGCGCCAGAGCCGTCGTTATATGTTTAACAAAAAATGGGATATAAGATATGTTGGTTATGAGTTATTTTCTTAAACTTGTGTTTTCAAGAGTACTTTCATTAAAGTGTAAAAGAAGTCTGTTGATTAATAGATTTGTAATTACTACCATTTTTATTTTTTAATCACATAAAGCCGTACACATTACGATCGCCTTGCTTTTACTTTAACAATACAAAACAGCAGCAAAAAAAAAAATGTCAGTTTTTGCCGACTTTTGAATCGAAATTGAGTGACGATTTTTAAAAATTAAATAAAGAGTAT
The DNA here is from genome assembly GCA_028551675.1 of Tineola bisselliella. Lineage (NCBI taxonomy): Eukaryota > Metazoa > Arthropoda > Insecta > Lepidoptera > Tineidae > Tineola > Tineola bisselliella. Next base: position 300,648 of record JAPWLS010001350.1, read on the forward strand.
TATTGTGTTGTAATTCAAATATATTCACACTATTATGGCTATGAATAGGTACATGCACCCTAGGAATATTTTTCGCACACCACCAGATTTCAGTAAGTTGGCGAAAGAATATCCAGAATTTGCCAATATTATTAAATTGGTATGTAGAGCTAGAATATTTGTGATAACTGTTAAATAATATAAATACATTGTACGCAATTATTATTTTAGGAGGTTAATGGTAAAGTCAGCATCGATTTCAAGGATCCTAACTCGTTGAGAATTTTAACAAAGTGTTTATTGCACTCGACTTTTAATTTAAGCGTAGAAATATCAAAAGATAGATTGGTTCCAACATTACCGCTAAGATTGAATTATATTCTTTGGATTGAAGATTTGATGAGCGCAATTAAAGCTACAACGGTTAAGGGAATTGATATTGGTATGTTAAACATATAAACAGGCTTTTTAGTTTGTGGAAGGTAGAGTAATAATATAGTGTTTATTAATATAAAGTATCTTCCAGGTACAGGAGCCTGCGCCATATACCCGCTATTAGGAGCCACCAAAAACAAATGGAATATGATCGGAACTGAATCTGATGAATTTAGTGGAGAAATGGCAAGAAAAAATATAACAAATAATCAGTTAGATAAATTAATTCAAAGTAAGTTTAATCTTTATTAAAATTGTAATTTTTATATTCCTTTAGTACATAAAACATGTATGTACTGGAAACTCATTAGTAGAATATGTTGTTGAAGATATATCGGTTGATTGGCCACTTCCATCTTTTGTTTTAATCATTTTTATCAACATAACATAACCATAACTATTATCAAAGCTTATTCCCAAGTTCTGTCCACATCAATTCATATAAGTAGCTATTTTCACATACGAATTGTTAATCCGATATGAAATTAATAATTAGTACCCACACACTATTTATGATAAGGTTCAACATAATACCAACTTATAATACATTTTATTTTTTAGTTGTGTTTTTCATTTGTTTTTAATATATTAGCCAATGTATTTATAATATGTACTGTAATTTAGATATTTAAAAAGCAATTGAAAAGTAGTCTTTTTTTTCATTTTAGTTCAGCAAACATCATCATCAACACTTCTACAACATTTATTTTTGAAGGAAAACATACAATATGATTTTTGTATGTGCAATCCACCATTCTACAGTAGCATACAAGAATTATGTGAATCCAGAAGTCCTGCGAGGTAAATAGAATTCATTTAAAAATATAGAAATAAACGAATGTCTGGGGTCAATTAAATTTTTGTCTTACTAGGACCAGAAGTATTCCTTATCATATGAGTGCTGTTATGTATTTAAACAATTAAATCTTATTCAATTGTTTTAGACCACCACCAAAGAATGGATTCACCGGTTCACCACAAGAATTAATAACTGATGGAGGGGAATTAGAATTTGTCAGAAAACTTATTGCTGAAAGTAAAAATCTCGGTCGCAACATACAGTATGTGTATCTTTATTAAAATTTATCACATACTTTTACTAAAATAAAAAAAATGAATTTAGGTTGATAACTTTGTTGATGTCACACAGTCCTTATGCTTTTCCATATGTACACTTTATCAATTGGCAAAAATGTTTAATGTATGCTAATGAATGTAATGCCCCAAATACCAGCCTTATATTATTGCCTTATCCATTTTAAAAGTATTCACAAAATTGAGCTGGACATAGTAGAACTACTTATATTTTTTAAGCATAAATGATAGGATACTACTAAAGATAAATTTTACTGAAGTAGCTTTAATGTAAATAGTTTGGACGATTGTTCGCTTTCAAGCACCAGTTTAAAATAATAGAGTGACTGCAATAGTAAGCTGCAAAAAGTATAAATTATTTAAATAATGTTTGTGTAATAAAGCATTAGCTTGTTATTTCAGAATATACACAAGTATGGTAGGTCACAAATATAACCTGAGGGTGTTGTTGGAGGATTTAAAATCAGATAAAATTAAACACACATATACTGAATTTTGTCAAGGAAGAATAACAAGATGGGGATTAGCTTGGACATTTGCTGATTATAATCTTGAAAAATTGGGTATGTACGGTTGACAATCTTCAAATGGATACACATTGGACTTTGAACTGGAAAAAACTATCATTAGAAAGAGATAACTATATTCTTATCGTGACTACTGCGTTAATTTATCGAAGTCGAGGCGTATTTGAAGTGCTGATATGAAAGGGATATAGATATCTCATTTCTATCAGCAGATGTTGTTTCTCTTTCTATAAATAATTTATCCTTTTGAAAATTGCCATGTGTACTCATATTTTAAAATTTGACCATATGTTACAGTTACTGCTGTCAAGTGGAAAAAGCTATTCTTAAAACAATTTTTAAAATGCTTCTAATTTTCTTTAGATATATGTTCTAATTAAAAAAGAATGTTTTAATGAGTGGATCTTACATCTATATCCTAAGAATAACTCACAGAAAAACTACTGACATAGTTTTATATGCATAAAATTACCTGCTAGATAGTTATCTAACTTAATATATGTTAGTGAAAGTAGAAACACATTTTTATATATAGTTCTTTTGTTTCAGTCCCACCAAATGACAAACATGTTAAGAAATCAAACGCATCGATAGTGTACATCCTGCCAGAAATAAAAGATCAAAATTATAACATAGAAAATGCTAAGAAAAAGTTATGTGAACTATTTACAGAACTTAAAATAAGTTTTAACATAGTTAATAAGAGAAGTTTTTGTGTTACTATGGATGTGTTAGCGCATACAAATACGTGGTCTAATCAAAGAAAAAGGAAAAGACTTTTGAAAAGGTTAGAGCAAGAAGAATCCAAGAAAATTAAGTTAGATGTTAAGGATGACCCAAAAGATACTTTAGATATGCCATCCACCAATACTGTGTCTGACAATAGTGATAAGACTGAACCAGTGGTGCATGCTCTGTGCAAGATTGTGAAGAAAGAAAATGATGTTCTTTTAGAGTTTGAATATATAAATGGTACTGGTGGAAAAGAAGGTCTGCATCAAATAATCCAATACATTAAAAACAATTGGAAATAAATTACTTGGTTTTATTTATCAAAAAATATTAATTAATTTTTTTACTGAAAAAACAAACAGAGTGTCTCAGAATGTTTATTGTTTTGACCGTTACGCGCGAAATACAGATAGCGGGGGGGAGTGGTAACCTAACCGTTTGGCGCGCTTATTTAGTAGCGATGTATCGTTATGCGGGATTTTACGTGCGAGCGTTTTATAAAAACGATTCGTACATTGTTCGACATCTCTACAGGACACATTTCGATTTAACATCAATGAGAATTGCGCATTGGATACGTAAGTTTGAAGGGACTGGAAACAATGCCGGTTACATCAACTGGACGTAAGGAGGAGACATTAACTGGCCATCAAGAAGCCCTGATTTAACACCTGCAGATTATTTTTTGTGGGGCTACCTTAAAAGCAAAGTATACAACCCACTGCCACCCAATCCAAGTGTTTTAAAGCAGAGAATCACAGACAAAATTAACGCTATTCCAAGAGCTATGCTGCAGCGCGTGTTTTAGAATTTTAGTTCTAGGTGAAATGAAAGGTACCCATTTGTAATCGGTTGTATTTCATAAATAAAAATTTCAAAACTGTTCTTTAATTTAGCTGTAAATAAAATAAGTTAAACTTGTTCTAATGTAATTTTTTTTAAATATCAAAAACGAAAATCATTCTGAGACACCCGTTATTATCTTTAATTGAAAATAACATATAAATAGGTATGAGCTTCACAGGCAATGAGACCTTTGCCCTATGAGGCCGATAAAAGCTTGTATCTACATATAGGCTCGATCCCTTTGCCTAAAAGTGGAATTAAAAAAAAACATTTGGATTTATGCATAGCCATAGACAGTGATGAGTCTTGCATGTTCGATGAATTTATTGTTTAATTTAGTGATTTCATTATTGTTTAGAATAGTTTTATAAAACATATATGCAGGACGGATCAAGTGCGCACCGCTACAAGCAATGTATATGTAATTCGCATTATAGGTAATTTACAGTTGCGTGGAGTAATAAATCGCGGACGAACCGGCTGAAAAATCAACTTTAAGCTATCTTGGGGAATTATATGGATATGACGACTGAGGGTCAAGCACCCGTAGTAGATAGCACAAATCAACAGAATGTTGAAACTGCAAATGAAGTTACCACATCTACAGATTTAGTAGCAGAGGTCAAAGAACCGGTGCCTCTAGCAGCACCAGAGCCTTCCGCTGCAGTGGGACTAGATACGTCTCCGTCAATAAAACCCTTGCCAAAGAAGAAACCTAGAAAGACTTGGAGCAGAAGACAAAGACAAAAAGCTGCTCGAGACGCCACTGCCCCGCGACATCCTCTCACTGGTAACAATGCAGCATATGCATGAGTAAAGAGTTTCTGCAATTCAAACTATATCATGTCTTTGATTCTAGGTTATATACGATATCTCAATGAACACAGGGAAAAGTTGAGAGCTGAAAATCCAACTATGAATTTTGCAGAAATAACTCGCCAACTAGCCAGTGTATGGAGTAAAATGCCAATGGCTGATAAACAACAATATTTACAAGCTGCTGATCAAGATAAAGAGAGGTATGTGAAAGACTAATTGGCATATTATGATGTGAAAACAAAAGATTAAATATGAAAATAAGTTGTTTTAATAAATAGGTATCTGAAAGAGTGGGAGGAGTATAAGAAAACTGATGCTTATAAAGAATATCGACGTGTGCAGGCAGAAATGAAGGAGTCTCCAGGTGGTGCAGCAAAGAAAGCAAAGAACACTGCTCAAAATGGTGATACCTACAATAAAAGTTAGATCTTATATTTTTTTAATATGAAGCTTAGATATTATTTTCTTAATTCATTATTTAATTTGCATTTTAAAAAACATCTCTACATAACAAAGTCAGAAGCACTAAACTGGGTTTTCATCTTATACATATGTCTATTTTAGGGTTCATGATTTCTCGAGCTTATCAGTTTCTCGGGTCTCGAGAATTCTCGAGGCTAATTTCTCGGGTCTTCTCGGGTTGTCGAGAAATTTACATTTACGTACGTTTTTGCATATTTTTCGGGTCAAATAATGTAATTAATCAACAAATACAGTGGTTGGAAAAACTAAAGCATTATAGCTTTATCAGACAGCCGGTTCCTTATTTTATCAACTACATTTCCTGAAATTGAAAACACTTTCATTTTCAGTTGTAGTTGGCTTAACTTTGGATTTGGTGATCTCTTCCCAGTAGTAAGAACTCTTTCTTTATTATAGATTTGACAGCGCCACTGCACTCGTCTTCTCATTTGTCGAAACGCCTTTAATTGATTTTTCTAATTGAGTTTCGAAGCTGTCGCGTTCAGGTTCTGATGGGCTTGCTTCTTCTACCACTTACGACTCATTTTCGGTCATTTCGGGCAAAGTTGTGGTGCCAGGATATAGACGATTATATTCTCTTTCAGCGTATCCGATCAAAAATGTCTTATTATTATCAATGAAGTAGTTACTTTTAGATTAAGTGATGAAGTAGTTAAGGATGCTTTGGCCCGTGCCGCCCCGCCGCGTTTAAAACAAACGACAAACGCAAACAATTTTATTTTATAATTTTATAGACTCAAATATGATTTCTCGAGTTCTCGACTTTTCTCGAGCTTAATTTCCCGGGAACAAACCTCAACGATTTCCCGGGAATTCTCGGCTCGAGAATTCCCGGGAATGAACCCTAGTCTATTTGCATGAGGCTTAATCATTTAATAATCATCAATTAATCAACAAGCACTTAATGGTTGTGCCACTCATATCCTCTTCATTACACTATCACTCAGTTTTGAAAATTAGTATTTTCTATTACAGTGCCTCAACCACAAACACCAAGTGCTGCACCACCTGTAGAAACAAAAGTAAACAGACAACGCTCTCCTCCTAGACCTAAAACTTCTGTCACACCTGGATTGGTAATCTATATATTTATTTAAGTATGAAATTATATAGATTTATTAACTGTAACTTATTATTTCGTGCAGTTCATGCAACTTAATATATAAAAAGACACAATTTCCAGCTTATTAAAGATATTATAAATTAAAGATTTTAGGAATAATTTTATTTATAGAAGTCATAAAGTTTCCTCACTGTTTTCAGGGTGAAGAAGCATGTGGTGGAAATGACACAGATATTCAAATTTTCACTGAACAATTTCTTCAACATAACAAACAAAGGGAGACAGAGTTGAGACAACTACGTAAAGCTAATTCTGATTATGAACAACAGGTCAGTATCATTGTGGATCCATAAAAACTTAATTTTTAACAATATTAATTGATTACAGAATGCAATACTACAAAGGCATGCAGAGGAAGTGGGTGCAGCCACGGAACGCCTGCGTGAAGAGGCTGCGGCGGCGGCGGATCGCATCATGATTCTCTCCACTTATAGGCACAAGCTTATTATGACTCTCGCCAACGCATTAAATCCCATTATATTGCCTGGTATGTTCATGTATTTCAATTTTTGCTTGTATAGATTGTGCAAATAGGGCATAATTTTAATTTTAATATATAGTTTCATATAATTAGAATTTTATTAAGTTCATACAATAATGTGTCAATTATCTTAAATTAATATTTATATCTTGTGTTAAATACAGGTGCAAATGGACCGATCAGTGCGACAGAAGCTTCAATGAATGATTATTTAGAGAAGCTCAATGAATTGGCTGTTGCACCAGACACCAATGCGCTCGTGGAACAAGCTCAGGTTATCTTAAACAGAATTGAGATGCCCGAATATACCTATGCTCCACGTGCCCCTATACTAAATAATTTAAGGCAGTAACAGCACCACAGAATGCAAATATAATAAATTTTTAATACCAGAGTATTATATTGATGTTTAGGTATAAGGAAATTAAATAAATATAACAACAGTCTTGGTTATTTTTTTTAGTTTACAAAACTATATTAACTCTATGTTTTTTCAGTCAACATTGAATCATGATCCAATTTAGATATAGTAAATAGTACTATAAAAAATTCATTATAAATTTTAAAATCAGCATTTTGCAACTCATTGCATTAAAAACAAACTTTCTCTCTGAGGATTACATCTGTACTAGTACATAGACATTGAGTGTAGCTCAAGTAAACATTATTCTTATTCTGTTAAGTACTTGTGGTTTTCTCCTCACAATCTTGCTTTGAAGTTGTATCATAATCATGTAATTTCTTCCTCCATATCTTAATAAGTTGATCCCATGATCTTCTACTATATTTTACATATTTATCTGGAGTTTTTGGATGATCTTTGGTGCGTTTATCCCTAAAAATAAGTTATATTATGTTAACCTGGTGAACATACTTTTAGAGCCCTTTCAGGGTCTTCTGAGCTCTATGGAAGAGTCAAGAGATTGATGGCTATTGTGAGTGGATATCACATATATTACAGAATACAAAGAAAAACTATTTTCTAAAATAAGTAATAGAATTTAACTTACATGGGCACTTTGTCAGTATAATTGCTGTATCCAGTTGTGTTTTTTCCATAATCAATCTGTTTTTGTCTTCTTTCTAATACTAATGTATCAGTTTCTAAATCCACTACTTTTTTAGTTTGCCTAAAAAGAAATTAGGTTTAAAGCGTCTGTATAACATGCATCATAATTTGTAATAATAAAGTTCACCTTTTGTTTTCTTTTTTATCAGATTTGCTTATGTCCCTTTTCCTTTTCCTAGAAGGTGTGATATCCTCTGGCAATATATCTTTGGCCCAGTCCATGGTTATTTCGAGGCAACTATTATACAATCTGAATAATAATAATTACTATATGTTGAAATACGTCGTATGGTTTCTAGTCGTTATTAAGTGGCAGCCGAAAAACAACTCGGCTAGGTAACATAAAAACTATATATAACAATAATCATAGAAGTTACGAGCTTAAGTGAATATAGCATAGTCAACGTTTTCGTAAGAATCCAAATATACATGAATACAAAATTTACCTTACTCTGCTTTATGTATATTGTTATACGTCAGTCATTTCTTGACTTTATAATATAATATTAGTTCTTGTCTATATAAAATTTGTTGATGATGTCCACTGTCTAATAAAAACAATCATAACAGACGCAACAGCAGACAGGTACGAACGATATAGCAAAGTAGAAAAGGCGCGAGAGAACTGTGCAAAGTCAACACGTACTTTTTTAGTTTTGTCTAATTAAAGGTGAAGGGGTTGTTACTCTGCAGCTTTGTTGCCATTGTAATGAAAAGTTAAAATTTATTTTGTACATATAACATTATAATAAAATTCTTTACGATGTTTTGGAATATACAATAAACATAATTTAATATTATTCATAAAATAATTGATTAATTGACATCTTTGAAACAGCTGCACCGATTCAACTTTTGATTTTTGCCAGCGACCGATTACTTTTAATATTATTATCGTACATGGGGTCTCATGTTTGCAAAATAAATAAAATTAAAAACCAAAAGTTGTTACACCATTATATCGTATGCTGTGATTATGTGAAAGTAGTAAGCTGAACAACCTATAATTTACAAAATGGTGAGGTGAATTAGGTCTATATTGACTACTTCATGGATTTAATTACTTATTTTTAAATCATTTCCACATGCTACAGGCAAATATTAATATTGATGAAGCCCTGGCTTCGTTAGAGGCGTTAATGTCAGAGTTTTTCGCGCCAGCCACGAATAACATGCGAAAACGTGAAATCGAGAACATATTAGAGACGTTTTCTAACAGACCAGATTCTTGGAAGCATTGTTTATCATTTTTAAAGAAATCGCAAAATCAATATGTATTGATGTTTACATTAACTACGCTTGAGGTAACGATTTTTATCCAAATTTGTGTTTATATTGCTTGTTTTAATTAACACAGTTTTTGTTTTTATTTAAGGAAATATTACTACATAAATATTATTAGTAGAATAAGCCGAAGATCATATATGATTGTGCAATTTAAGCTAAAAGTTTAAAATACTTTATTATTATTGTTTATTAACAAAGAATTTGTTATATTAGTATTTTATCAGCACTCAAATAGCATCTGATGATAAAAAATAGGTTTGAACAATACCTATGTTATATTTTTTTTGTAATTGTATATCTTTATCAATTTCATATTGTTATACCGTTTAATAATACCATACATGTTATGCTTTATTATGCATCACGCACACACTTTCAAACAAATGTTCGCCTTGTTTATATTGTTTTAGTTGTAACTCAAAATGTGAAAATTATGTTTTGTTAAATAATGTTTTGAAGCAAATTTTCCCATTTTTATTTAATATTCTTACAAAACACATAATTTCAGAATATAATCAACAAACAATGGATGGAATTGAGTAATATGGATAAGACAGAAATAAGATTAACATTATGGAATGAATTAGTAGCTAAACATGAGGTGATGATCTATTTTATAAGAAATAAGTTAGCAGCGCTCATGGTGTCTATTGCCAGACATGATTGGCCACATTTGTATCCTGAATTCTTTGATAATATTGTTGAGGTAAGGCTGTATTGGGTGGTATTTAAAAAAAAATTATATCAAATGTTATTAATGTTTTTCTTATTAGCACTTAGATTTTTTTATATTAGTCTAGCGTATGACCACACTCCGCTTGATGTTAAGCTAGAGTGTGGCTCATGAGGGGAGACAACTGTTGTCCACTATGTGGAGTTGAGGAGACGAATGTGTTCTGTCCAGATTGACAGGACACAGTCCTCTCATTATTCCACTTACTTCCAAACTGATCTCGAAACGCAACTAGGTCACTTCAGGGTGTTCCGCTTGGAAATGGTGGTACTACCCCGGGACGGGTAGTTACAATATATTCACTAAAACATAAATTTGAATGATTTTTAAATATGATATTTTAAAGTACATTTTATTCAATATTTATTACAAGTGCAGTGATAATAACAATTATTATGAATACATATAAAAAAGAAACTCGGATATCTTTATTATGTGTGTCAGAAAAACAATACCAGACTCTAATATTTATATATTTAATAATGCCATTCTTATAATAAAAAATATTTTAAAACCAAACTCTGACATACTAAATCCATAGGATAGTCTCTTATATTGGGAACAGCTTTCAAATATCTTATTTCTGTCTTTAGAATATAAATTTCGATGCTTAAAAATAAAACAAACATTGTACATAAAATAATTCCCAAATATAAATCTACAATGATGACAGATTTATGTATCTATAATACACATATACTTTACTTCTACAGTTAGTTGAAAGTCATGGTCAACAAGCATTACTAGGTTTAGTATTGGCTAGTGCTGCCAGTGAGGAGTTGGGTGGAGGCAGCAGCGGAGGTGGACTACTGCCAAGCGCAAGACGAGTTGAACTGGAAAGATTAATGTTGAGAGGTGTTCCACGATTGCTTCATGCTCTCACAGGTAAAGTATATAACAGCCATTCTCAAAGTGTGTTCCGCGGAACCCTAGGGCTAAAATACTGCAAAAAATACCTACCAAAGCGAGATTATAAGGTTACATCTAAATATTCCAACTAAATATTACGTAATATTACATCGCAATATGATTATTCATAAATACATATAAATCAGGTTTTTATAATTATATTAAGGCTTATTCCTTCGCCAAAAAAGTTTGAGAACCGCTGTTATATAATAAGAATATATTATTGTAAATTAGTACTTGGAGAGTCTAAGCCCTAAATAACTAAATTAAAAGTTGTCTGTATTCAATTTTTGAGTCAAGAATCATAGATATTATTAAATAAGCCCTTAAACTAATTTTTCTTGATTACTATTATTACTTTTAAAATAGGTCAGGATAGGGCATTAGTGTTAGCTATGAGTTTGCATAATTCAATCATAATTAGTAACTAGTAGTAACATTGTTACTTTTAATTTGTTACAGCTATATTGGAAAGGAATGCGCAGAAGGAAGGCCATACTAATCCTCCACCATCACCTACGAGTGGTATCCCACAAACATCAGTGTTACCAGATTTATTAGCTAATGCTCATGATGTTACTCCGCTAGATAAGTTTGTAACTTTCTTTAAAAGTATAAGCTGTTATATAGATTTAAAAATTAAATGTGTTCCATAATTTTGCAGGAATTTGCAAATGGAGTTAGTAGTGAAATGTTTAACGACTCTACAACATTTATTCTCGTGGTTACCGCTATCATCTCATGTTCCACCGTCTCTTGTAACTACAGTGTTCCATTGGGGCAGTATTGCGACCCAGTCACAGGTGGAGTGATTTTTTAAATTCATTTAATATGATGGTCATAGTTTGGTTTATTAATAATGTGTACTGTAGAGTCCAGAGGCGGCGTTGTGTGGATTGAGTGGTGTGTGCGAGTTGCTGTATAGGAGATATTGTCCTCCGACAGCGGCCGCCACTGCCCTGCGCCTGCACCTCGCAGCACTACGACTGGCCGCCCATCTAACGCGGCATCCTGCGCACATCTTGCACGCACAGCACGAGTCAGTATGACGACTGTTTAATGATCACTCTTAATTCTATTATTTATTATTTTACATTGTAACTTATTCACAGTTATTTGAACAAGTTTGCTGAGTTTCTCAAGTTATTTGTGTCTCTTCATTTCAAGAGGCTCGAGACTGAACCTGAATTTGATGCGATAGAGTTTCTATCATATCTATTCCAATATACATTCCAGGTGCGTTTTCTAAAAACTTATACTTAAAAAATGTAATAGAATTCAAACTAAACAAAGTTATGTATTGATTTTAGGTGCCAACATGCGCTATATTTATAAATTGTTTAGAAATATGGATACAGTTTATGGACGTTTTGAAACCTGAAGATATTGCTAAGTGATTATTATTTTTTTTAAATTTCATTTTAAGTATAACATTACTTTTTTTAAAAAATATTGCTTATGATTGTGTTTTTTTTAGGTATTGGGAACCGTTACAAGCTTTAGTGAATGAAATACTTAATAAGATGATGTTCCAACATAATAAGTCGCAATTGCAACATTTAGATGATGAGACGTGCGACGATGACGTGAGTGCTTCGTCATTTATCATTTTAACGCCCTATTCAATGCCATCATAGGTTTCTCTTATTACTCACAATGTCAGTATGGTTTATTATCTATTGGACCAGCAGCAGATCATTGATTAGTCTAAAAAAGATGTAAAAAAATGTTTAATAATATAAAGTATCTTTAAACGTTTTGTAATGATTTTGTGCTTGTTTCAGGGAGAGACTGAATGGCAGACATTTTTGAAGCATTGTATTGAATGTATTGCCCGTGTCGGTGATTTGGCGCCATTAGATGTATTTACGTTAGTGGTTAGTATGCTTTTTTGTATTCATAATTTCAGCAGTTCGCATCAAGTTAACATTCCTTAGGCTCTTTGCCCGCTATAACTTCTTAATATAACTTAAAAGGATTGTTTTGGAAGTGAAACAATCTCGCCGCGACCGTGACGGCTGTAAATTAACAGATTCGATTAAAAGGCTCTTAAATACTAGTTGGTTATAATGATAACAGAATACAAAATAGTTTTCTCAATGTGTACATTTTCAGTGTGATAGATGGCAAGGTCTGGCTGGCGTATATGCTAGAGCCGCAGGACGACCGAGTAGTACTGCAGATGGAGAACGATTGTTAGCTGCGTTGTTAGACCTGGCAACACTGACTCGTGCTTTGGGTAGACTTGCGCCTGCGCTGCTTTCTGGTACGCTATTTATAAATATTATAAATATTGTTTTTATCTAAATTGAACTCGTTAAATTTATTTTAATTAATTTTCTAAACTTCATAGAAGAGGAACCAACTCGTCGTTTATCAGCGTGTAGTGCAGGCGCTTCGTTAATAGATAAAATATCAGCAGCTTTGACTTCAGCTGCTTTATGTAGGCCACAATCGTTACGAACGCATGCCTATACCGTTGTGTAAGTAGAATTATCTATTGATATCATGCTACATGTAATTTATTTATTTATTTATTACTTAATAATATAGAAAAAAAAATACAGAGTAAGCGAGTAAGGAGATGGCGGTCTTATCGCTAAGAAGCGATCTCTTTCCAACCGACTTTGAGCAATACAGAAGAGATATAGCGGGAGTTACAAATAGATACAAATATAGATAAACATGAACTACGCACAATACAAGCCATGTTACATAGATACATAAGATAATAATGACAATAATTTTTCATTTCATTTCAATAATTCTACAATACACATATACATAAATACTAATTATAGTAATTTAATAAATTTATTTTGTATATTGTTTTAGTTCTTCAGTTAAATTGTAGAGTGATTAATACAACAAACTATATTATGTTTCAGCCATGCAGAAATGTTTGCGTGTATGGGCGCATGGTCGTGTTACATAGGTGTTTGTAACGTTCCTCCTTCCACTACTGAGTCACTGTTGTCGTCCGCGTTACCTTTCTTATTACCACGAGAACCTCAAGTAAGTTTTTTTTTATTAAACTTTACCCTCCAATATATGTGCATAGCTTTTAAGATGGTACATATACAGATATATGATAGATATATAGATTGCTATTCTTTTTTATAGTAACTAATTTTAATTAAATCATTATTTTATTGGTAATGCTTCTTCTCTTAACAGGAACCTCCATTACTATGTCACGCAGCGGCACGTTTGCTTTTAAGTCTATCGAAAAATGTGAAGTTTACATATGATCCAGTAATACTAGTAGGAGATTTGTACAGTCAAGCGCAAAGCTCATTACATTATTTAGAACCAAAGGTACTTTTTTGTTTATTAATATAATGTATTATATAAGCCTAGGATATGCAAAAGGAATGGTTATAACTTGATACCATTACAGTTTAAAAGCGCAATGACCTGTAGTTAAGATGTCAGTTCAGCCATTAGCTATTGAGAATAAAATATTTCATCTAGATCTTTTTTGTCAGTTAAGTTAGTGTATGTGTCCACAGAGTGCGAACCTGGTCCGCGAGGCATTAGTATGTCTATGCGCTGGTGGAGGGGTTGTCGGAAGTGGTGTTGGTGTCGGGAGTGGTGCACGTGCCTTGCTCATGTCGTGGGGGAGCGCAGTATCATCTGGTCCAGCCGCACTGCCTGCACTTACATCATTACTACACGCATTCACTGATGCCAACACTCACACCAAAAAGGTACCTTTTCAATCATACCTTAATATATTTACATACAAAATTTTAAAATGTTAAAATATTTTTTGTGCAAATCTAAAGAACGTTTTATATTATTTATGCTAGTGATTGTACTGAAGGCATCGAGAGACCAAATTGAAATTAATATTCTTACCATTTGCAGATCTTAGCAGAAGGTATGTCAGAAGCGGCCGAAACAGCATTACGAATGCTCGTCGACCAAAGATTTGCATCAGCGGAGACTGAACTCACGGATTTTTTCCTTGCACTATTTACTTGCTTACTGCATCAACTTGGGCACTTTCCTTATAACGCTATTGATGTATTTTTACAAGTTGCACAGAGGTATGTAAACGTATTTTTCATTATTATTGTTAAGCATCTGAAAACTATTTTGGAGCTAAGATTACTACTAGAACCTTCTATTTCTATAGAAACAAACAAAAAACAACAAATAACATTTCCACTTTGTTTAAACCATCGTTTGATTTATTGCAGAGGCGGCAGTTCAGTAAGTTTAGAGCGCGTATTGGAATGTGTGAGACTCGGGGTGGAGGGTGGAGGGAGTGTCTCAAACGGGGGGGTGCAAGTGTCCTCGGTGTTACAGCTGCTCTCTCTGCAGAACCCGCCGCCAGCTGGGACTGACGTGTCACGAGCAACGCATAAACTGTTGGCTAGGTGTGTATACAATTTAGTTCTACATAACATACACAAGTAACTGCATTAACCAAGTCTGCTGTTACTCTTCTGACCCCTTCTCATTGCGTGTTCTTCACTTCAAACTCCTTTTCTATGGAAGATTTAAGTCTATAGAATGATATACCATTGTATTCTGTTTCGCCAGTTGTATTAAGCATGTATGTAATGTAGGCTGTGGAATGATCTTCCTCTGCACATACAAGAGGCTCCTAATAGGCTCGTTTTAAAAAAACTCCTGTTTGCATACCTATCCAAGAACTCATGATATTCCTGACATCACGCTTATATCGTAGTATGACTTTGTATGTCTATTTATGTATATGTATCTATGTAAATTATGTTACTGTTGTTATGTTTTTTATATATGTTATAGTAATCTTATTTATGTATCCCTCCCTTCACATTTTTTTTTCTTAATAAATATTTAAAGGTTGGCTGGTAGAAAATGCTACCTAGCATTAAGCCCGCCTGGTACTGATGTACTAAGTTTTAAATAAAAAATAAATAATTTTGTATCTTTAGTTTATCCTTCTTAAACCTTTTAAATGAGTTACTATTATAATATAACATTTCAGCTTATTAATACACCGTTGGCGTTATTTCTTCCCAACGAAAGTGGAGCCGGAGGAGCAGGCGCGGCGCTCAGAGGAGCTGCGCAAAGTGCTGAGTGCCATAGGACGTGCGCTGTTGGAGCCTGATCCCGAAGTGTTACGATTGCATTTACAGACATTGGACACTCTTAATACTAAATGGAGACTTTATCATAAGGTGAATTGATTGAACTATATTTTGTCTCTTTCTGTTTAATGTTAAATGACATAAGGCTGAAAGGAACAAAACATGGTTTGTCATTTGTGTATTTCTCTCATTGAATTAGTAAGAGTGCAAGGTTCATCACCCCACTCTAACTTCTCACATCTCTAAATAACACCTTTATTTACTTTCAGAAAAATAAGTAATACTGAAATTTGTCTATGTTTTCTTTCGAATGGACATTTCTGACAACCGTTTATTAAATATAGATTTCACTTTTAACAAATAGAGATACTGTTAACGTAAATATTTCTGTATTTTCAGGCGATATTCCGTACCGAATTCCTGTGTTCCTTCCTATCGGTGTTATTAGGCGGCGCGGGCGAGCGTGGTGGTGCCACGGCGCTGCTGCGCGAAGAGGTGTTGTCGGCAGTGCATGCGATGGCCGCGGTCGATTTCGCAGCATTCCGAACTGGATTTCTGCCAGCGTTTCTCAATTCGTTGCCTGGATTAGCTCCACAGCATGCGGCTTCTTTGGCTGCTTTCCCATCAGATACTGTAAGTCGCATTTATTTTATTTCAAAATATAATTTAAAATTGTATAAAATGCGAGCTTTTCTTCTAGTTAACCATATACAAAATTACGTGTGTCTAAATAATTTCGACATGAATAACAAACATTTACCTACAGAAGTTAAAAAACCTATTGTGATATTTATATTGTTAGTCGGCAGAGAAACATATTTTAATGTAAACAATTCAAAATTTCCAGAGCCTCACTTGTATTTTCAATAGGGTTTTGGCCAAAATTGTTTTACCAAACCATTTTTTATAACTATAATTTTTAAATATTTTGTTCGCAGGATCTCCCTACATTCACGCAAAACATTCAGCGATTAATGAACGACGTCAATTATTACAGCAACGTGAATCTTAATCCTTTGAAATAGAGAGCAGACTGATATTTTATAAATATTGTTGAAATTTGTTAAGTCTGAGAAAACCAATGTGAACCTTTTAATAATTTAAGCGGTTACACAAGGTTTAGTAATAATTAGATTAACTACTGGGAGTAGTGTGTATTGTCTGTCCTAGAATGGGAATAAAAGCGTGAGGATATAACCTAAGTATGATGGGCCGTCTGTAGACCTCGGGATTTTTTATTAAAAGTAATAAAAATATACAGGATATGGAGTAGTCTCGAACGTAAAACGTTTAAGTACGTAATAATGAATTATTAGAATACGCGGCTTACTATCACATTATTTGCAAAAATATAGTATGAATGGTGTTTTCAAATTAAATATGACCAGATTCTCGAAACGTCAAAAATGAGATAGTAAACCCGATATCCATTAAATTTTGTTAAATCATATTCAGAAATCATAGTAAGAATATTTTAAAATATACAACTACAAATATTCTTGAATTTATATAAAATTTTGCATTTATTGTTTAGGAGTGTACTCCACTCGAACTAGTCATCTAGATATTTTTGTTTATAATTAAATATATGTAAATTGTATTTTTTTGAAATTATATCTGTTAAGTTATTTCTTTCTTTTTTTTATTCTGCCTATCCTTTATGTTTGTTGAGAAGGCCATGTCTCACACGTGTTAGTTTAACGACGCTGTTTATGAATGGTAGTGTCCAATAGATACAAATTTTACCATCTCCCTTTTGAAATAATTTTTAGTAATTTTATAGTTCAATTGAAGTTTGAAAATATATTTTTTGTCCTATGCTAATATTTTTTATGTAATACCTCAGAACCCTCAATAGTAACCAAAGGTGGCTCCATAATTTAGCCAACCTGTGCACCGTGACGTCTCTATTATAATTGTATGTTTCTGATTTTAGTTAGTTACATATAATTTTGTTTTCTTGATGGGAATAGAGGGATATCTAAAGGAGGGTTAGATTTAGACATAAAAACAACTAAATAACGGTTTTATTTGATAATTTTAAAATGTAATTAGTTCAGATTTATTCCATGCTTCACCACTACTGTTTAACTATCATGTCTATACAACATTCCATCAGAAGCAGAAAGTAAAATGTAAGGAAATAAAAAATATTTAAAATATCGCTTTAATTTACTTTAACCCTTAGAATGTTATTGTTTGTCACACCTTTTTACATGTGAATCAATTGTCAGCTTTCTTCAGGCCAAAGGGCAGTGTTTATTAATCATATTTTCATAAGTCACCAGTGAGCTTCCAGTCTCTTAACAACAGTTTCAATAATATCTCTATGACTCGCATATAATTTTAAACTAGAGTCAGCATCTATCCATCTCACTCCGACAGCATCATCTCCAGCATGCAAGTTTAAGGTTCCTACTCTACTCCCATTCTCATCATGGAAGTTATAAGCTACAGTTTCCATCCATGCATTGTCTGTGTTCCGAGGATCATCTACATAACCACGGTATACTTCTTCACCCTCGCTGAAGAATGTATTAAATTTTATCTTCCATGTGGATTTTTCTTCTAAAAATTTAACATATTTAATGCTAACAAAAGAAATTCCTATACTATATTAAAATTGCTATACTAGTAATAATATGTACCATCAGACATGATCAATGAGTTAGTTGCTTCCTCTTGAAATTCCCTAATAGCTGTTGCAGTGACTTTCTCCCCAGGATCAACCATACCTCCCGGTAATGCCCATTCTGATGTGTCACGGCGTTGTATTGCTATAAATTGAAGGATTGCTCTGTGACAGGAATTACAATAATTATTTTAAATAAATTAATAATTTACCAAATAGGTTAGGTATTTACTTATTAGTAACATTATTTAGCTCCTTATCATTGTTAGACATCTTCCATCTTGTTACGACTGGATCTGCGGCATGGTTAGGCCCCCATCTGCCTAATACACCTCGTCCTGCAATTCCAGTTCTGCCAATTGGATTTAATGGAAAGCCATCTCTTATTGTGTACTGTTTCACATAACTGGCTCTATCTACATTACCATCTAAGCTGTTCCATTTTGGCTTGAATGATTTCTCACCTAATTAAAATAGTATTATAATTATACAAAGAAAAATGGTTTTGGAAGTGCATAAATAAACCACATTACCTATTTCCGGGTCAGCCCAAGGCTTTCCTTGTAATGAAGCTGCACTATATCTTTGAGGTTCATATTCATCATACTTTATCGACCAATCAACTTTATTATCAGGAACTGGAAACCGCGGTACACTTGATCTTGTATATAAACCACCTCTGCATTTGACATGTTTAATTGCAGCCAAACTGGGTCTCGACATTGTTGCAAATATTGTTAAAGATATAAACACTTTAAAACAATTCATAAGTAAGAATCTAAATAAATACGGACAGCGCCAACACCTGGCTAAATGTTTTTAAATTCTACCACAGAACACGTCATTTACTATGATAACCACAGACAACCCTAATGTCATTTATGTTACAGTCTATCAAATTAGTGATCATAAATAAAGCAACAAATTTTTAGTTATTAGTTTTATTGAGTTTTTTTTTGTTAGTTAATGTTTCATCAATTATTTTAATTTATTTAGTTCAATTTTTATTGTTTACCGGGATATATACATAGAACCTGTCCAGACAATATTATTTGTGCGTCGCATAGCGCGATAGTTTAGAATTAAAAATTAATAAAATAATTGAACTAAACTACAAGGTCAGCAGAAACAATGAAGTGGAAAAGAAATAATAGTAAAATAATAAATTTCATTACCTTCATAATGAACTTGTCAGATTAAATTTCTTTTCTAGATATCCTTTCCTAATATTTAAAGCTCGAACGCCAATTTTAGCATTTGAATGTAACTATTGTAACTTTTAATTAATATAATGCGTTATGTTAGCTTAAGACATGATAAAATAAAACAATAAATACAATAGAAAATATTATTTATTGTCGAACAAAAAAATTCCTTACAAATAAAGAATTATAATAATTACTTAACAGCACATTACTTTCGTTTGCGAGTAACTTTTCTTGTTGCAGGCTTTTTAAATACTTCACTATCCTTTTTCTTCTGGAAATCATCATCTTCGTCTAAAAAGTAAATAATTTTTGATATTAAATATAAAATTCTAAATTGTTTAATTGTACATAAGTTATGGGTTTTTACTTCATAGATGCATCAATAGGCATATCAATGTAAAACGTAATTCCATGTCAGTTAGATCGTAACGAATTTTATTTTTGAATATATTAGTCATTATAGTTTCAACTTAAAAATGTTATTTAAATTTCAAATACTAGGCTGCAAATTATTATATACTCTTATTTACTTTTTTGTTTGTTTCTTATACAAAAAATCTTTATCTCGCATAGCCCCTTTAGGCTCTTGCGCATTGTCAGAATCTACGAGATTTCCGTAAAACATATAACGGGAAGAAATCACAAGAAACTCGCCAATCATAGCCTGTACAATATAATATTAGTAGACATAATTCTTGCTTAACTTTAATTAAGCATCTTAAAAAGTTAATATAACTAATGTAAATAAAGTTAGTACCTAAGCATATAAGCACTTTTCAAAATTAAATGGCTGAACTAACAAACTCATGGCTAACAAACAAAAATTGTCTATTTCTAAACCAATAAGAATTTGTTTCCATTTAACAATAGAATACGATAATAGCTACCTGTAGAGCCATCAGATTCATCGACAGTATTTTTATTCGTTTTGGTTGCGGCGCGTCGGCTTGACCTTCTTGCCGGCTCAGGTGTTTCATTGTCATGTTTCGGCGGGTTATTCTATAAAAACATTATTGTAGTGTTCAAATGAGGCATTATACAGCCAACATACTGTATGAAAGGTTATAATAAGGTAAAGTAAAATTCTATTTATAAATTTTACTCTCATTACAACTGACATATAATTATGTTAGTATATGAAAAAAGTTAACCAGTATTATTGCTCTAATGAACACACAATTTGTTATAAGCAGTATAGTCATATATTAGGTTGTAAAAAATTGTATTAGTTTTATAAAGATAGTCCGAAGAAATATTTTGGCAAATTTTGTTTTTCCGTTTTTTTTTTAAAAACAATGTTCAATGAAAAAGTATCTCAATGGTGGCACAACAACGATGAATCTACACAATAACAACTTTAAAAGTGCGAATCGGTTCTACCATGTTAATAGAACCCGGAAATATAGAGCAACTTACTTCATCAGGGCTGACCGAGCGTCTGCGCGGACGTCGTTGCGTCGCTTGCTTCCGTTTGGGCGTAGCTCGCGGGATATTACTTGTGTCTCTCACTCCCTTAGTAGGCTGTGTCTCGCCTTCTTTTCCTTCTTGAACCTCACCACCGTCATCGTCTTTCACAGCAAAGCAATCTTCTATTTTTGCACTGAGTTCTTTTACCAGCAACTGTCAATATATTACAACCTTTATTGTTTAAATGTAATGTTGCAACTCGAACGAAATCTATTACACTTACCCTTGGCAACTCAAATACATATAATTTACTAATCTTTATTATCACGCATTTCGTCAATCACCATAGCCCATAACCTTCTACCCATCATATGTCACATTTTGTAAGTAAAAATAATAAAATAAAAACTAACCTTAATATCATTCTTCGCCAATTTGGAAGCAGAATTCATAAGCAAGTTAAAATTATCCATAACACCTTGGCAATGTATCTTATCTTTGAAACTGTCGACATTTTCAATCAGTTTCTTAAGAGACCTCTCGTTGTAGTTGTATAATGAGAGGCAAAACGATAAATCGCGCCATTGCCGTTCGTCCGTCGACAATTTCAATCTCTGGCATAGTTTCTCAACCAACGCTTCCATTTGCCGGTCTTTCTGTATCAGCGACGTTATGAATCTGGAAAAGTAGAATAAACATAAGGTTGCAATTGAGAACCTCTACTAACTGATTTAAAACGAAACAAAAATAAATGTAGTAGTAAACCACATAAGTCTTTTAAATTAGTTAAATTTACTGACTTCATAATAACCCGATATTTATTCTCATCTACATTGAGCTCTGGGTCGCTCAATCGTGAAATAATATCAGGCATCACGTTGTACAGGGCGTTTCCTTTCTGAGAGAGTTGTTTGAAGAATGTTTTAGTCATTTCCGAGACGCTGGGGTCCGCGTCGTCGCAACAGAGCGCCATCTCCGCGATCTGCCCCTTCACGCGCACCATTTCGTGCAGAACTAGGAATGACAATATTTTCACTGCACATTGTCGCACTTCTAATTCGTTATCGTTTAAACTGTAAAAAAATTATTATGTTATTATCATATTTTCTCGCATCATCTGTAGGTTCCTATTGTACTTAATAATATGCAGTAACGGTAATGGCACTCAGTTCATCCCTTCAACAATAGATATAATAATAATATTAATTACTAGATATAATCAGAGACCGTCATCTGCAGCTTCATTCATATTTTAACTAATATTCGTTTTATACGGTGTATGTTTCTAAGGTGTAAAATAAAACATAAAAAAACCATTTCAAAATAATAGGAAATATAGGAATAGGAATAAAAAGGGCCTTTTTTAGTTATCATAAATAATGAATTGAACTTTTTAAGGTTGTTGCGCCCCCGCCTAAGACCACAATAACGGGTATTTCTTCTTGTTGGAATCACTAAGTCCATTTCTAATATTATTAAATTGAGCATACACTTACATCTGATAAATATGATGCGTCCACGGTTGTGTTAAATTAGGAAAACGCAGTGTGAGGTCAGAGAAGGCGATAGTCAAATTTGTACGCAGAGCGACATTTTTAGAACGCTTCAGTACAGTCACCATTAATTGCAAACCATCCTCGCACACTGTACTTGACACCAGCATGTATCTGAAATTAATATAATTCTTAAAACAGTCCAATAATTAAGTAAATGAATTATAATTATTATTACCTAACAAAAGTAAGTGCCGTAGCTGCCTGTAGGTGAGCATCGGAGTATTTTCCGGGATTGGACAGTATAAGTCGTAACAGTGGCAAATATCTGGCTAATGGTGTATTTTCCCCTATGATGTCACGCTCGCAGACATTTCTGACGTACTCTGCATCTGCATCGTCAGCCACTGCGCCTTCGAGACCAGTCTCTTCTTCTACAATTGTCGTGTTCGCCTATTAAAAATTAAAACACAATGTCATATTATATATCGTTCTTTTGTTTACTGTGAAGTGTATTTTTTATACCAAATTCGGAATGTGAAGAATTATCCTAATTATAATTTAATTAAGTATAATTCATATTTCTAATACAATTTAGAATTGTTACAGTTTTTTTTGTTAATCAAACTTCCCTTCTAAAAAATTAACGCATCTAGACGATTAGTTTTATTTAAAAAATTCATATATAGTTCTAATTCAGATACGTTACACTAATATAGTCGATAGATATTAAAACTAAACTTACAGAATTTCCTTTAGTGACACTAGCAGATCTGTGTGAACGTGAGGAAGCACTTGAGCTGCTCGTATTATGTGTTTGTCTGCGGAGAGCATCAACACGCCCCTTTGCTTTACCCGGTGTCGCAAATTGAGTTATTTTCTTTTGTTTCTCAGATTCCTTCCTTTCTTCCCGAACCTGAAACAGTAATTAATTCACACCAATATGAAATACTATAGACCATAATAGTTAAATGTGCGACATTACTACGATCTCCAACGTGCTAATGAATTTATCTGCACCTAACTATAGTGTTGCTACCATACTGACTTAATTAAATCAAAATTACAGTGTGAATGTTATAATTAGTTAGACAACAATTGTGCAACTAAATTACATAATTTATTGTAGGAGCTTGTTACATTTAGATCAGAACGATTATTCCTCAAACACCATTTCGATGCGCTCTGCATTTTATTCGTAAACTTGACGCGCTGCAAAAATGTAAAATGTTCCTACAATGTTTAACAGAAGAAACAGCAAACACGTAACATTCTCGCTTCGACATATCTCCTTTGCGCACTTTTTATACAGAATTTCATTTACACCTATAATCTCACGTTTTCACAATTCAATAAATTATGACCAAATGTATTGTTTTTTTATAAAAAAAACAGTGAATATACCTGATTACGTCTTCTCAATTCGCTATAAATACAAATATCGAGATACACCAACTGCTGTAGCGCAACTTGTCCCAAAACAAACAGGAATCTCGTCAACAACTCCAAAGGCAAACTAATCTCCTCTTCATTGTCAGCGTTCTCCACAAACGACTCTTCAACCTTCTTATACATCGCGGATAACAATTTAGTTATTATAGTTTCCGGCAAATCGCTCACGGCGTATATAAAATCAATAGAATTCGCAGCAAACGAATAGAACTTTGAGCAATTGTTAAATGTTTCCAACAAACTATTCATAACAGACTCAAACATCTCATGGTCAGGCTGATAGCGCTGATCCTTATTTGCGAGCGCCAACAGCAACTTAGCGCTCTCAGCGCGCGAGTGATATTCCCCCGCGAGCGCGTGCGTCAGTATGAGCGGCAAGTTGGCGAGCGTCACGGATGGTTTGGCTCGGGATATCATTACTAATAGACACAGAGCGGCTCGGCTGTCCATGTCTGTTGTTCCATCCAACTTCTTCATGAATATCTCCCAGAATACCTGTTTTTGGAGCATAATTATAATCAAATATATTCACTACCATAGACTTTGTTTGCTATTGAGATACTGTCCCAAAGCACGATGCAGACAGCCTTAGTTTTCATAAGTACACCAAACTATGTGCAAACGACAATCTTCAAATGGATATAGATTGGACTTTTGACTGGAAGAAACAACCGTTTGAAAGAGATAGCTATATTATCGTGTCGCCTGCGTTCATTTGTCAAAGTTGAGACATGTGAAAGGGGTGCGATATCTCCTTTGCCATTCACAACACTGCAAACGTTTCTCTTTTTATCGCTTGGTCTATAAAAACCATATCCATTTGAAAATCGTCACGTGTATTTTAAAATTCCACCACCTGACAGTAACGGGTAGGTGCTCTATCCGCCCCATGGAGAGGGAATCAATTAAGTTATACTACTTGTTAAAGGGTAAATTTAACATCAATAAGATAATATAATAATTACTTGTATAATTGCTGGTGTGATATCTCCTTTTTGAACCCATTTACCGATGAGATGTTCCAACGCCAGAGCGCTGCCTCTATCCACATGCTGCATCAGGGAAATCAGATTGTTTGATATGGTGAAAGCTCTGGCTCTTTCTGTTTTATTATCACATTCCATATACATCTCTCTGTAGGCACGTTCGACAGCTTCTCGCTTTTCCTGAATATTGATTCCTATTTTATTATGACTTCAGGTAACTTATTAAAATTAGGAATAGTTGGAATTTCTGTTAACAGTTGGTCCATCTCAATGCATTTTCACCTATCTGACATTATAATACATAATAACATCTCGAAGCTATTCTAGAAAGGCTTTATACTTTCTAGTTTATTTTATTTTCATCTGGTGGTCTGACATATTTGTAAGAGCAGTTTGAACTGACCTTGGACTGTTTTTATACATTCACTTTATACCATAGGGCGACCATCATATTAATAATTAATTACATGATCTTCAGACAAATTGAATTTAAAAACTTATCCACCTTTCCAGCTCCAAACCTTCAAAGAACACACATACCTGATCATGAGACCAAACTAACATAAGCATATTAGCAACTCCAATTTTAGCAGAGTCTAAATTAAAGTGATATGCTGTAGTAAAGAATTCTATGGCCTCATTCACATCTCCAGATTGCTTCGACATCAGCAGCGTGTTTATCAACGGTATAGCTTCGGATATCATTTGACTGAAAGAAACAGACTCCAGAAGAAATGCCACAATCCCTTCCTTCTCCTCAATTCGTTTATATAAACCAAGTTCGCTCTCTTGAGTTAGCCTTTCTGATGCTGTGTATACGCTGCGGAGTAGCGCCACGAAGTAATCAACCTGTTCATTTATTATTATTGGTTAAATAATACATACAAAATTGAAATTAGACTTATATGAAAACAAATAATTGCCTGATCACTCTTCTCCATGTCACATCTAAGTAATGTAGCGCCAGGATACTCCCGTTCCGCATGCTTTACAATTAAGTATGCCTTGCAATAATCTTTGGCATTGATATGCCTTCTTATAGATTCATAAACATTGTCTATTGACTCTTGAGACAACACAGCTTCCTCTTGAGTGACAATATCAATATTCTCCTTAATGCTCTGAATTATATCATCCTTTATTTTGTCAAATTTATCAACCAACTGAGAATTAGGTGGCGGGTTCACTTTTTCTTGTAAATCATCTAGGATCTTTTGCTCAGATTCTAATTGCTCTTTAAGCACTTCTAGCTTGAGTTGAGCTGAGAATGGATTACATTCTAAGAATACCTGTAATTATTTTAAATGAGTTCTATTAAATATATTCACAATGATCAGGAATGGTGATTAGACAGTAAAGCAGTTTAAACTATTGCAACTTTGTTTTTAATTAAGGGATGAATTGAAAACAAAGTTGATATTATAAAAAGAAGCCACACCAATGAGAATTTATTTTGGTGATCCACATTAAACAACAGCACCCAAAACCTTATTACCTTTAATAGTTGTATAGCAGCCTTCCTAACTAAAGCAGCCCTGTCTTTTAGTCTCCCAATAGTACGTTCCAAAACAGTTTGTTGCCTAACAACAGGTACACAGTTATCTCGCTGTAACTGTGCCCAATACTGAAGAACCTGAAAATTGTTAAACATTAGTGTGTACATGATTTATAGCGAAGTAGTGAAACTAAGTTTCCTTGTTACTATTAATTTGTATAATTACATAAATTAAAAAAAGAACTGAACAAAATATATCGATGTGTAAAGCTAACATTCATATTATTTCAAGTGAAAATATTTTATCATATCTCCATAACTCAACATCTTAGAGAGGAGCCCGACAAAACCCCAGCACCACTCACCCTTGTACTGGGATATCCATAATGGATTTCCCCACATACAAACAAAAAAGTCCATAATAAAAAAATAAATAGTAATACACAATTTAAAAGTATAATATTTAACTTAATAGTAGACTTTTAGTAGTTGTCACATCAATGTACTTACCCTCTGTCTGACATAAGCGGAGACATCATGCATATGCTCCAGCAAATCATCAAGAAAATCATCTCGCAGTACACGATACTCGTCCTTTAATCCCTCACCACGAAGTTCGTCACGAAGCACGGCGGTCATCATCCCTAATATACTTATACGCAGCGTGTATGACTGGAAAATTTATTTCATTATATTTAGAACTATACGATTTATATAAAAAAATATAATTCAGTAATTTATATTCATTTTTTTTAATAACTGGAAATATGGAGTTGTTGACAATATAATAATAAAAATGACTAAATAATTGTTATTGTGACATGAGTTTATTAATGACAATAAAATAAAATATTTATATATCTAATATTTGGGTAATTATGCAAAAAATACTAACATACACTTAACACCAAAACTAATCCATAATGAAACAAATTTAAAAAAAAAAGTATTTAAAATTATATATAAAAAACATATGTTTGACTTTCTGCTGGAACTGATCATTTAAAACAATTTTCTCTATATATTTTCCAATAATTATATATAATAGTAAATATAAATTATGTATATACCTCATCACACTCAAGATAAGGTTGCAATGCAGTGATGGCATTTGTCATTTCTTTGGGTAAAGCTTTTGTGAGTTCCAGTAGAAAAGCACCACAGTTCTTGGCAGCACTAGCTTCTGTTCCAGAAGGTCCAGCATCTTCTCCAGACGAAGACAATGCTTCTGCTATTTCTCGTACCTATGAGCATTTTAATACATATTTTTTATTATTACAAGAATTTTTACGATTGAGTTTACAAAAAATTCTGTAAAAGGGTGTGTAATTGCTAATTTCAAAATTTCTTCCAATAAGGTGAACTTCATTAACGAAGATAATTAATTTATTTATAATAAATGTACATTAATAAAAAATAATACAATCGTCATAATAATAAAAAAGTATGTAATATTATAAATAGCATTTTGTATGCTATAATCAAGACAACACTAATAATACATAATTTTAATTTGATTTACCATTTGTGGTCCAAAAGTACTGAGTCCAAAATCCTTCATCAGTTGCACTACTCCGGCACAAATAGGTGATACAGCATGTTCAGATAATTGTAATATCTGAAAGCATACATAGATTTTTAAAATTAAATTTATTCATTTAAATAAAGCGCAGTAATCAGCTGCGTAAAAGCAATAAACACACTGTATCTAGAAAAACCCAATTTTAATTATATACTGTAACACTGCAAAAAGCCTATTTTCTTATTGATATTACAGCACACATTTATCTAATCAAATAAACTCTATTACCAGGCAAACAAGGAGGTAAATACTGCAAAGAAGAAACAATTACTATTTAAAAAATAATAATTTGCCCTATACACACATATTATAATAAAATGTCATATTAATAATTTACCTGCACCAATTTAATCAAGCATGAAGTGCCGTGATTATATTTCTTAATAAGGATACCAAATATTTGAAATACAGTTTCTCTAACAGACTTATTTTTAATTATTTGCTCATCAACCGCTTTGTAACATGGCTCTCCAACTAAGCTGCAAATAACAAATTATTATTATAAATAAATGTACTGTACATTTGAAGGATGTCTTTACAAACACTAAGTTATCTAGCTTACGATATGAAATTCTCCTCAGCCAATGGTGGATCCCATAATCTTGATAATGGTAGTTGTAAAATGAGATGTAAAGTAACTAATGCTGTTTGTTTGTCAGATTCTGTCCACCCACTGTCATTGTTTGATGCCGCCTTCTTGTTTTTCTTTCCAAGAGTCAACTTTGTAGAGTTCTGGAATATGAATTAAATAATCTATTGTCAAAATACTGGTCATAAAATATAAGCTTAATTTTTAATGTCTTTTTTACTTGCATCTGAATCCTAATGTTTATTTTATTCTAATTAAACCTTTTGAAAGCTTTGCAGACAAAGCAAAGGTGGTAAATTGTTCTAATTTCTTTGACACAAAAATTAGTGAACGGGTAATACATACTGTGAAACTACCCCAAGTGAATCAATAGATAATCTGTGGACTACAAAAAAGAAACCAACAATGGATACTTACATCTAAAGCCAATTTAGCATCTTTAACCTTCATTATACTAATAAATAAATACATTATCATTTTAAGAACATTCAAGAACTTTAATCTCTGTTCTGTTTCAATATCTTGTTCTTCGAATATTAATTCCAGTTGATTGCAGAGTGACTTTGTTGCCCGAATGATGTGGTCAAATCCTATAATTTAATGAAATATATGAATTAGACTGCGACTGCTCAGGTTTAATTTATTGATGATTCAAAAATGGAAATATACCTTTGTTGATAATATTCCATTCCAGTTTAGTACCATGGACGACAATTGAGAAGTATATATCAAAATGTTCAAGAATATATTCAACTCCATCAGAGTTATAAGCTCGAGCTGCATCTAAAAGTATACATACGTTATTATAATATTGGTTTATACACCTAAAACTAAACAAAAATAAGTAAAATAGCTATTTAAAAACCTTGAATCTTTGATAAAAGTGAGCGTTCTTGGACGATATCCTCAACGTGGTAACGGCCAGACTGCGCTGTTAACAAATCATCCCTTTTCAAAGGGATAATGAAATCGAAATGGCTCATTGTGCTAACTATTTATGTTAGTAAACAAACCAATTCATAACTAACACTTTCACAATTGTAGTTTATCTCCATAAACCGCGCAAACAGATCCAAACGTATTAGAAGTTTAAAATTTATTAGTTTAGAAATTTTCGTAAAACAAAAAGTTTACATACTTATTTTACAACCACAGAAAACACAACTGTTTAAAATATATTATCATTGAATTAAATGTACAATATTTTTTTATATAAATTTCCGTAGTAAATATATTCTATTTTATATAATAAAATAATTATTTTATCATTAATAAAGTAAATAGTAAAAGAAATTAATTTTTGAACGAAAAGTATCAGGCCAAGGTTAAAAGTTTGGCCTGCAGTGTATTTAAAAAAAAAATAAAATAAAATAAAATATATTTGAATTAATTATCATAATATAGTAAGTGGGATAATATAATTAATTAACATATTTAGTAAATTATATCAAATTAGATTATTGCAAGAATTTTAATATTGGCAATAAATTTCTTGACACGTTGGTTGATGTCAGTCGACGTTTACCAAATTGATTTTGCGATCGATACTTTCTCTGAGCGCGATTTTAATAAAACTTGCAAATTGTGTTGATCTGGTCAAGTTTAAGTGCCTAAAACAAGAGAAATAAAATGTCTGGAAAAACCAATAAGGCTTTCACAAAGGAGGAGGAGATGTTGCTGCAGGATTTCAGCCGCAATGTTTCAACAAAATCTTCTGCACTGTTTTACGGGAATGCGTTTATAATTTCTGCAATTCCTATATGTAAGTAGCGTATTTGTTTATATAATTTATCGTGTATGCCATTATTACAATTATTAGTAAAGTTTTCATTCATGAAATACTATTTTATATTGCTATAGGTTGTAATTTGGTTTATATGTTTTCAGGGTTGTTCTGGCGAGTACATACGCTCGAAGCCACATCCTCGCTTGTTTGGTTTGCTCTCGTAACAACTGCTAGTACTTGGCTCCTTGCTTTTGCATACCGTAACACAAAATTCCAATTAAAACATCGGGTTGCAGTCCGAAGAGAAGATGCTGTTGCAAGAGAAATGTCGAAGAAATTGGCCGATGACAAGAAAATGAGCAGGAAGGAGAAGGATGAGAGGTAAATACTCACTTAGTATTATGTTTAGTAAAATTATTAGTGTATTGTATGTATATATGATTTATTCTAGAATTCTGTGGAAGAAGAATGAAGTTGCTGATTATGAAGCTACCACCTTCTCAATCTTCTACAACAATGCTCTTTTCTTGGCCATTGTAATCCTCAGCAGTTTTTATCTGTTACGAGCATTTACACCTACTGTGTATCCTTTTTTAAATTTAAAATATATATCTAACACATCTGTCTATAATTAGACAAACAGAATAAATTATTAATTGGTAAATGAAATAGGTATATAAAGTTACCTGTTTCTTTATTGATTAAATTGGCTAAATATAGATAGGAATGAAACTTTATTATTTATTCATGGTTTTCTTTGAAAGGAATGTGGATAAGTTAACCTACTTATTTATATTTATTAATGTTTTATTTGTTGTGTTTTCCTTAGCATTTGTTCAGAAACTACATTCTGTCATTAAGTGGTGCTGCTGGTATTTTAGCTCTTCTTTCAACTGGTACCAAGTGATTCTGTTGCATGTGGATAAGTTGTGCAAATGTGGTTAATATTTATAGAAATAATAGTGATGCTTTTTTATGTTAGTTTTTTTATAATCAATTTTATTACTAAATTTGAAGATTTTATGTAGTTTACAGTCACATTTTAGTCTGACGTTTTGAAAGCTTTGTGGCCATTCTGGCTGTGGTGAGGTTTATTTAATTTTTTGTTTTGGTGAGTAAACTACAAGCTTATTCAAGATTATTATTCACTAAATTATTATAAAAAAATCTTCTCAAGAAGTCTTGTGTTCTAGTACTTCTACTTTCTACAAAATTTCTTGATAGACTAAATAAATAAAATAATCTTGTAATATAGTACAGTCTTTTATTTGTTTATTATTTACAATAAAATATTCTTAATTTTCTTAAAATTCACTTATAATAGATAATTATAATGTACTTAAAAATAATATTGCAAATAGTGTAACTGGTTGGGACTTTTACACAATTACTCTCATCACATAAGTTCCTTTTAACATATTAAAAATGTTATAAATTTAAGTAAGAAATATGTTATGGCTATATCGTTTAATTTACGTCACACGAGTTCGATTTTTATTTATAATTGCACTTTCTCAAACACTTTCGTAAACGGTTTTTTATCCAACTTTTTGTTGAACAAAATTAGTATCATAACGAAGGTCACAAGAGTCCACAATTGTAACCAGCTGTCGCCACCGTCACTGTCAAATGCCACTGTTCACCTGGAACTTTGGATTTGTCAGGCTCAGTACATCATGCCGACGTGTAGAGGCTCACTCCGATGGAAGTAGACGTTGGGGTTACTACTGAACGTCGGCTCCACGCTCGTGTACACGCCATCCTCGGGCCTCAACATCACACCTGTATTTACAATATACTATTAGTACATTAGTTATACTTACTGTTGTGTCCTTTCATGATCACTCATATATTTGCGGATTTATGATGTAGTTAGATAGTGATAGCGGTGCACGTGCTGTACTTACCTGGTGGTAGATAGAAGTGATAGGGAGGATAGTTGTGGTAGTGCATTAGGGGGTGCGGGAAGTAGTGCGGCGGTGGGCACAGAGCGCGGGCGTGCAGGGAACTCGCAAACGCGAACGGATCTGCGAACAAAACGCAGCTGGGTCAATGTAGTGCGGTAAAGCGCCATTCCTTACGTATACAGCGCATCTTAGATACTTAACTAACCGGCTGGCTGAGCGGGCGGCTCCTTGCGGTCCAGGGGCGGCGGTGGCGGCAAAGGCGCCGCGGCCGACACCATCCCGTACTTTACTGGCTTAAAGTGAAAGAAGGACGGAGAGTATCCAGATCCACCGGCTCCTAGGGAGCTCAGCCCTTCGTCTCGGTCGGTGTCCCAGCGACCTTCGCGTCCCAACGCCGCCAAGCGACGGCCTTTAGGACCGAACATTAGGACAAAGACAACCGCACAAGTTGCGAGTAATCCAGCAGCGAGGCACGCATCACGATATCGCTCTGGAGCACCGAGCGCGGCTGCAACCCAGCATACCCACACTGCCGCAGCAGCTCCGGCGGCGCCTGCTATATGAGTCGCCTCGCGGTAGTTGTCGCGTATGCCGCGAGATCTTAATGCCACTCCGCAAACAACCGTTATTAGAAATGCCGCGTAACATAATGATAGCAACAAGTCTGATAAAGACGCCTCACAACGCCCGGTGGTCGTGTCCACGCGCGGAGGAGAGCCTCCAAGCCATTGTGCGCCAATTGCTACTTGAATCATGACCGCGAAAAATAGCAACAGTCCTTGATAAGCCGCTGGTAAATACACGCCGCCGTTCAAGCTCAATAAAAACACGCATTTGACGAGTAGGGAAGCGAAAACTATTACGTACGATGCTCCAGTCGCAAATCGCATTGCACCACATATAAACCCAGTCGGGGAGGCTGCGTATAGAGCTGCTGTCGCTGCACAAGTGAAAAGTCCAAATAGTAACGACTGTCCTAATAGTAAATGTCGCCGACTTGGTGCAGTTCGTCGTGCGCCCCACACCACGAACGCTTCAAAAGCACCCAGAATCAGCATACACACACACGCTAATGCTAATATGGGGACTGCCCATGCCTCAGATCTTAGAGCACCTTGTGGCGGAGTTACCGACGGAGTCGTAGTAACATTCGGTGTCAGCGTTGGAGCGACTGCCGCGTGAGGTGGTGCTGGAGGAGATGATGTCGAAGAAGTTGTTTTTTCGGGCACTACAAAGTATTCCGTGCTCATTTCGAGCCGATGCGCTTCCGTGCGAGCCGGTTTACGTGGCGGGGCTTCCGTTTCTGGAATTCTCACATCTTCAGGCGCCGTCTCGTCTTCTTCGATTTGTTGTTCGTATGCGGTTTGTTCGTATTCAGGATCTGCATACTGCTCTATAGCGGGAGCGTTTCGTGGAGCATAAGGCGAGGGCACACGCGGCGCGATGCGGTCACCGAATCGTGCTCCACGCGCGCATGTGCCACAACTTAGCAACGCCAGCACGGCAAGCGCACGCACTGCAACCGTCGCCATGTGACCACGAGCCCTTCACCTTACAGCATTCCCACTAGATGCATGAACTTCTTATATCTGTAAAAGAAATAATTACGTAATTATCCTCATGGTAACTCTATTTGTAAAATGTAGTACACGTGCACAGATATTTAACATGGTTTAAGATTTATTACCATATTTATGTTTATACATCATTGTAATCATGTACCGCAAATAAACTAGAGACGAGTTGGGTCGTCAACCGTCCATGATACAAATCTAAAATGTAGCATTGTCCGCGAGCTGTAAATCGATAAAGCACAGAACCCAGCCCGTTCTTGGTGCTCACGGCCAACCGTCAGACAGACAGGGCAACGAACGTATTAATCCCTACAACATGCCCCAACGCATCGCAGCTTTGCGTGTAATAAATAGCATCTATGTAAAGGTGCTTTAAATTGCAAATATAATTTTGCCGCTATTTAACTTGCGAACTCAATCTTGAAAGATACTTTTAAAATATCTGTTATTATAAATTCATATTTCATGGAAATATAGACGAATTATTAAGCATTTTACAGACCGATAGATAAAGTGGGAGATTCCGTTAATCTCGCACAGTTGGAGATAGGAATCATCAGTTTGAGTTCAGGCAAACAATCTAACAACGGTACTTATTGTAATCTCCCATCACGACCAAAAACATTATTAAACTTATAAAAGACCATCTGTAGGTATATCTATTATTTGAATCTTGTATTTGAATCTATTCTTTATCAGGTCGTTCTTTAAATATTATATTATTTTAAAATTTGGTCATGCACAAAATACCTATATAAAGGTTTGTTTACATTACAAGAAAAATATCACTCATGACAAGTTAAGAGCATGGCATTGTCACGGTAAAGCGTTATAATGCATTGTGCAAAGGAAAGTTCTAATTTTCCTTTTAACTACTAACTTGTGGAGACAATGAGACTGGAAATAGAGCGTCGATCGTGTGCGCCAGCGCGTTGTAAAATCATCAGCGTGTATAGACGAATACTCTAAGTGAAACTCTGTCTACAATAGAATAAAATGCTAACATTCCTTTAATATTTACTTAACCATGGAATTTGAGTTAATTGAATTAATATTACTTATGTAGCAACCAAATTAAGCAACCCTTGAATTCTTTTAACAAATAAGCCCGTCTAAAAATACCCTTAAAACTATCTTGAAGCTATACAAGTATCAGGTACAACACTACTATAGTCAATGTTTTGATTATTCATAGTAGTGTCTCATTATAGGCTCGTAATAATTGATGGTAAAAGTCCGGAATTTAGGGTAAATGTAGAAATTTGTATGTAATTTTACTAAGGCTTATGTAACGAACAAACATTTTCAAAATACTTAAGTGTAATAAGCATCTCAGTGACAATTATAAGCTAAGTAGAGTTAAATAACATATTTCGTAACAAACAAGGGTATTTTATTGTAGGACAGAAATTTAAATACAAGAGAAACTAGACTTGCTCCCACGCTTGATTTAAACATGAATTCAAATGTTAAGCCTTGATAACAATAGAAAACAACAATCGGTCATATTGATTAGTGTTACGCAATAACTAGTTATTGCAATATGTAAATAAGCAGGGATGTTATTATACCTATATATTATTCAAGCATGTGATTGCTCCTTCGTAGAATTCAGCCGCTTTGGTTATAAGATTTAGAGCAGTTTTTCCCAACCTTTTTTGTGATATGCCTCACCTTAGCCTTTCTAAAATTCTTATACATCTAATAATCTAAATATAATACGTATTTTATGTGTAAATTATTTTAACGCATGATATCCTTAATTTAGGGCCGCCACAATCACGATGTCTGCTAAAATAACAATAAACTCGCTTTAGTATTCCTTATTCTACATTATTTCTAAAGATGTTTGTTAAATCAAAGTCCGCTCTAATTAATGTTAAATAAAACTTTCAAGAAAAAATGACTATTAATTTCGTTTAATAGATGTGAGTATATAGTATATGACTATGCTTAACTTTGAATTTTGTAACAATGACTGGGCGATTAATTTACATATTACATAACAAAGTTATGTAAAATTAATACGCTAACAATAACACTCCAATTTTGCGCTTGTAATTTTCTTATATGAGCGTACTGTGACTAAGTCAGCATAGCGGGCGTGATTGATTTCTGTCAATCCATAAAGATCGCTTAACACGCGGGGTATAGTCTAATGGAATTTCAAAAATGTACCATGGTTTCCCAGTACTTATGATAAAAGGTAGTACCTAAGTATAAGGCAAATTAAAAACGAGAGGAGTGTGCCCTGTCAGTCTAGACAAAACACATTCGTCTCCTCAAGCCGGCATAGTGGAGGTGACTGTTGCGCGCGGACATCTGTCTGTAGTAACAGTTGTCTCCCTTTATGGCCCACACTAGCTTAATATCAGAGTAAAAAAACAACTGATTTTTTTTATTTCCAAGTTGATTTGTTGTTTATCTAGTTTGTTCATTTCTCTTGTTGACCAGAATTTAGTAGAGAAAATACTTATACGAAACAATAAATAATGCATCGCGTAAAAAAGCTTTACAGTATAATTTGCTGATTAATCTGAATCAACTCCAATTTGATTCGTCGCATGAGACTATTAATACGATTACAAATGCATGTCACAATTATTCATTTATTTAATTCACGAATACGAGAAAACATGATGCGAAGTTCCCAACGAGGACCCTGGAGTAGTAACGAACTCAGTAATAAAGCTTAAATGAGCTAGTAATTTATAGAATACAGGGCATTGGAATTATTTTTGTCTCTTAAAGAGATGATGATGTAGAAAAGATTGGGAACCTCTGGTATAGAGAGTGTCTCAGAGTTCTAGTGAAAAGATTCGCAGTATTTATTATCATTGAATTAATGATTGCAATGCGTGCACATAAATGATAAAATTGCAACTTACAATTGTGATTACGTGATGATCGTACACCATAGTTACGCGACTGTAATTTGTGATCCAGTGAAATGTCGATCGTTTTGTTTTAAGAAAAAAAGTAGTTATTAATTAATTAATAAGAATTGTTCACGCGCACTTTTTTACAGGGAATGTTAATGTATAAAAGAATATGATACGCAAGTTAATAAATGTATGTTGAAAAATAAATATATCCCATGATAATAAGTGCGTTATACATATTATGCTAAAAGTGGAGTCACCTTTCAATACTATATTATTTTTAAATTTTCAATAAAGCGTCTTGTTCTTTCTTATATTGTACTGCAAATATATATCTAAGTTTTTAAATTCGTATAAAAATACTTATATACTTGATATAGTAACTAGATGCCTCAGAACAACATCACGATCGAATATACAACACAAACATAGGGAAATAATACCAAGTTAAGTTTTTAATTTATCGCAGTTTGTAGTAAAATTGTATAAATGAACACATTTACAAGAGGTGAACTAAATGCCTAAATTAAAGTTCGTTTGAGTTTTTCTGGTTAACGACAATGACCTAAGTCGTTATGCATATGCAAATAAGAACTTGTACATCGGCTGTTATGCAAGTTGCGTTACAACACATATTAGACACAAAATCCCACGATATACAATTGATATGAAAATCTTTAAAATCGGTGTAAGAATAAAGTAGGTGGTAGTGAATATTATTGTAAATAAATTATATTTCTTCTATGATAGAGATATCTACACATATATATTTTTCTTCTTTTATTAATGGTTCACATATCTATTAAAGACAATTCTGCCAATGTCGAGTATTGAAATTAAAACAGTTTATTAGCATAGGCACTAAAGGCTTGTTTATCGTTAGACTCTACAAGAAAGTCGCCATATTATAGCCTTATTCGGGTAGCAGCCCAATAAGAAATTATAAAATTTTAATTCACACGTAAACCCTCATGTCAAAAAACAAAAAACTACATATAAATATAGAAATTGATGTTTTGCGATGTTTACTGACAACATTGAATATAAAAATGCCATCAAATATTCTTCTGTTTTTTAAACATTTGTGATGATATGGGGATAAACAATACACTTACCAGCGAAGTGTAATCTTTTTTGTTAGTGTGTGTTTGTATTTATTTTTGCATTTGCTCTTATTATTTTTACATGTTTTGTTAATTGTCGTCGATTACCTGAGACATGATTGCGGGCGTAATAGAACCCGTGATACATTGGGCGCGTTATCCACAAAATAATACATAAAAAACTAGGCAAAAAACAGCCATTAGAGAAATTTAAGAATACTTATTTACATGGAACGACAATGAACTTGACAATGTGAATGTTAGTTTTGATGTATACCAACATAAGATTTATGTCAAATTTATGGACTTCCTTATTAGAAAGCCGCTATTGTGGTCTCAGTCTCCCGGCTAATAAGCTATAAATAAATTTAGTGATGTGGCAAATATCGTAAAATATATGATTTATACAAGTTTAGTTGAGGTTAAAGTTCTGATTGTATAACTGCAAATGCCTGTCCGTGAAAACTAGACAGATCTTTTTTTTTAATTTAGGCTATTAAATATTAATCTATGTCTATTGATGTAGAGTTAATCTAAACTACATAAATAAAACGTAGTATTTTGATATTATTACTATAATTTTTTTCATTATTTTTAGATAACGAATATTGAATGAATTGTAAGCATATACACTGAAATGTTTGGAGAAGTAAAATTATAACAATTTTTATGTACATGTGATCAATAAAGAAGTTTGAATATTGTAATTTTTACAAGCAGCTTACATGTACGAAGTTAGTAGAAATACTTTTACGTTACAATTTTTTAAATATTTAGTTAATTTAGAAATAATATCTTTATCAAATAATTGCATTGAGCTGTTTAGTTTACGAACGTAAATTCCTGGTACTTATTAGATTCTTACGACTTTGAAAGGAAAGTTACGAGTGTGTGATATTTGTGTTCTGATGTTCATGTAACTCGTTTTATTTACGATTACAGAGAATTTGAAATCTGTTGAATTAATAAAACCGCACTCACTAAATAAATATTACCACATAGTTGAACGTTGCGTGAAAATAGTAAGAATTTAAACTAATTACTTTATTTTATTCTGTACATAAATTTGCTTTTGAAGTAGATAAATAATGTAATACTTTTTTGGCGAAATGAACTAGACAGCCTTCAATATCCAGTTTCGCGTAAAAAAAAAGATAGGTGAACCTCGAGCTCGAGGGTTAACAACAGGTTCCCAAGCATTTGTCTCGCAACTTTATTTTGCCCGAAGGAGTCGCGGGGTGCCGGTCGCCCGGCGAGCGACGGTCAATACCCCAAACCGGCTAAGAATACAATAGATATCCATACTTACAATATATTTCCGTTGTATTTTAGAGTCACTTGTAAACATTGCACTGTAGTGGGGTACCGCGGAGAAACAGTGGTGGCTCCATGCGTGTGAGCGACGCGAGGCTTCGATATGAACTGAGTGAATTACTGGGCGCTCCTGGAGCGTGACCACTGCACGTGCTGTGCTCCAACATCTTCAGATAACTGCATAATGCTGCCGTGACTCCTTCGCACAATTATTATATGCAAACTAATATTAAATTGTTAAATTTGCAAATAAAGAAAAAAAAATATGTTCAAGTTAATATGAAATTAGAGCTCTTAACAAATAAATTTTAAATAGATTATTTATCTAATAAGGCAAAGCAGAGACTGGAGCTGGACATCTCTACCACTTTCGCTTCGTCCACATTTATTTCAAGCATATACTTCTACTATAAATTTAAATACA
The DNA here is from genome assembly GCA_028551675.1 of Tineola bisselliella. Lineage (NCBI taxonomy): Eukaryota > Metazoa > Arthropoda > Insecta > Lepidoptera > Tineidae > Tineola > Tineola bisselliella. The sequence goes on from JAPWLS010001350.1 coordinate 340,024, forward strand.
AAATTTACTACAGAACAAGATATGACATATAAAAGCATTTTTTCATTGAATTCCCTCTTATTTGATTGCACATAGACACATCGAAACTCACATTCTTTCCATATACTTGTCAGTATGTAAATTAAATGTAGTTAGTTACCTATAATATATTTATAAACGGAGTCACGCACGCACACCCAGCTCGAGGCGCACCATTCAACGGTTCATAATCTTTAAATAATTTCTTACTTCTTTGCTCGCGGGATGTTTTTCTCATTTTCATAGAAATAGATAAATGGAAGTAAATTCTACTTTAATAGGTTCCCTTAAGCGCGAGGAAACAGAAATTTTCTATGTTACTTGTCATTTGTGTAGATAATTAGACAAATAATATAATAATTAAGTTCATTGTATTATAAACAAAAATCTTAAAGATTTATAGACTGATGGACTAAAGTTAAACCTGTTTTCCCTTTTTAATATTAAAAAGTCGTAAGTGCCGTAATTAGTAACCGTAAGGTCATTGAAATATAAGTTTTTTTTTTACATGCGTATTAAAATTTTGTATCTTGCAAATATAAATTAAGAAGAAGAAATATATTTGATAGGTGGGTCATGACAAAATATTCTATGTTTCGATAATTATTAGTAAATAAATAAATAATAGACCTAGTTTGTGTAGTATTTTATAATTCATACAAACATGCATCGACTGTTACAGTTTTCATTATAACGTGATGGCCGTGGACTTTCCCGTTCTACTTCGATAATTTTATTGATGAGCTATTTTCTTTTATTCGTCATTTGTAATTGATTACACTCTCCCATGACCTTGTTTATTACTGATTAAGTTACTAGTTAAATAGTAATTATACAGAACCACAAAGTTTGCGTTTCCATGCGCGGCACACCAAGTCTCCTATTCCTATGTTTATGGGTCTCTGATCACGATTCTTATTTTTGCGAGTTTGGTTAACCGAACCTCAAAAATTTAATGTTTTTATTTTGGAATCGTGATCAGAGACCCAGAAAACAGATAGAAGATCCGGTGTGGAGTTGTGGGTGACAAAAAAATTCTGGTCCTGTGTTAATGTCAGACGTCATTTATTGGACGTTTCTAGACTTCTAAAGAATGTCTTGAGTCGTACTACCACTTTCAAGCGATAAATATTTGGACGGCAGAGTGGAGGTGACTATTGCACTCAAACATTTATCTATGATAGCAATATAATAATTTTAATATTATTAAATAATGTATGTATTTATGTATCTATATAAATTATGTTACTGTTATTATGTTTTTTATATATGTTATTTATGTATCCCTCCCTTCACATTTTTTTTCTCTTAATAAATATTTATAGGTTGGCTGGTAGAAAATGCTACCTAGCATTAAGCCCGCCTGTACTGATGTACTAAGTTTTAAATAAAATAAATAAATAAATAAAAAATGATTGAAAAATTTTAAACTTATCTTTTTCTTTGTGAGCCGCCAAATTTTGAAATCGTTAAAAATATGGTGCAACAAAAAAAAGTTTGAGAATCACTGCTCTAGCTTTTTACCGGGTAGAGAGTGTGATCATATTAGGGTACTATTAAAAACGGTTATTTAGAGGAATCAAAAATAAAAACCCATGTTTGTTTTGTCTAGAAACAATGCTTTATATATATAGCAGTAACAAAACGTTTATTATAGCCCACCTATTCGAAATAATGGCAGGTATTATATCCAATTACACATCGATTAATCTAACCTTTCCATTTATCACAATATCAAAGTTTCATTCTCAAGTCTTGCACAAATCGACGCCGACGACAATAACGTATATCATTTTATTATTACAGAAAAATACGAAAAACATTCATCTATATTTGATTAAATAAATTACAGATTTTATATGGCTTACTATCTCGTTCGATTATTTATGTCTGCAAAGCTTTCGAAACTATTAAAATGAACGCGATTGTAAGCGTCATAAAGTTTTTTTTAACTTAGTCAAGTCACATTCGCGTATAACCTCAAATAAATAAATAAATATCTACAATTTATCTTAAATGCTTTAAATTATTATAATAAATGCGTATTTCTTAACTAATGACAATGTAAATTATTTTACAAACATATATATATTAAATATAAAAACAATAATATAAAATAAATATGATTATTGTACAGTCTACAAATCAGCAATTAAGAGCTAATGATAATGAGCTAATGATATATATAATTAATTATTAAAAATTAGGCACATTCTATTTAACCATTTAAAAATACTACTAGTTTATATACATTTTTATGTTTTATACAAAAATCTTTTTTTCTATTAGAATATATTGGTTGGTGAACTATTTTATCTATTTATTTATAGCGTGCTCAATTTAAAATTCTACGTTGTTATTACAGAAAGTCTATAATTCGGTTGAGTAAAAGCAAAACATGTGATCCACATTTAACAACCAATGGGAAGGCTTAAAATGCAACTATTATTATTTAATTGGTTGATAGCGAAAACATGATAATGTTGAAAGAAATGAAGTTGAGAAAAACATTTTATTATTTTGAGTTTTTAATTTCCAGAGTATTAAAGACAAATAACCGATTACACCATTCGATAGTGTAAAACACGTAGGTAAAAGGTTTTCCTCTCAACTAACGATTTATTTATTTATATCGGTTGTGTTCTTTCTTCATCGTCACTGTGTTCTTCCTGTAAGAGCAAGCTGTCAGGAGGTGCGCGCGTTGGTGGTTTCGCACCGCTATTACGCTTGCTCCCCTGGCGTGTGAAGATACGTGATAGTTGAGCGAATTTCTTACGCGACACTGAAATTGTATTTTTTGTAAACACACTAAAATATAAATATTGAAGATTTGGACAAAAATTCTAACGTTGTTAATGGGGGAAATTGCGCTTTGATTAAAAAAATATATATTATACGCAACATATAATTTACTTTATCCCAAACTACTATAATTGCAAGAATAATACAAATATGTAACAAAGCAGATATCTACGTTTTTAATTAATACCAAATTCATAAATAAATATTACGTATAATAGTCGGAAATCGAATCTGGGTGCTCCTGGAGAAACAACATGTGAAAAATTAATTAAAATATAGGTTACAATTTAAGTCAATTTAATTCGTTTATTTATTAATTAGGGCTTGAAATATAAGAGAACTATATAACAAAGGGGTGAGGGGACGAAGCGACAATTATTGAAATACGCAGAAAAAATAATTGGTAAATCCAGTGTTCCCGCATTATAATCAATATTTGCAAATACATACTTTTCCCCATATTCTTGATACGATCTTTAAAGTCAGCTTCGTCATCATTTTCTTTCTTCTTATGTCCCTGTTCACTGTCAAGCGCAGCCATAAATTCCTGGTTCCATCTCAATTCAGCCATAAATTCTTCATTCTGTAGTAGAGTGGCGATTTTCTCATCATCCATGTCTAGACTTAGATCAATTCTGACATCAGAGCCTTGTGGAATCCTAAGGAATGTCGGCGGTAATGGACCCAGCATCAAGGGCACCCACTTCTTTTGCACAGCTAGTGGCACGGAATCTTCATCAGCATGTCTGTTAATAATATTGTTTACTTTTAGATAGCTAACTGTTGAATTTATTATTGTTGTTAAAAGAGTAGTGAAAAATGATAAAAGGTGCTGAGACTTACACAAGGGCAGCTCTGTCGTCGTCCTTAGAGCAACGTTGTTCCGGTCGTAATGCACTTCTCGAGCGGCGTTTACTAGGAGTAACATTCTCCACTTTTTCCATCTCCAATCTCAATCTCTCGTTTTGATTGTCCGTACTCATAGCGAGCAGCTGATCAATGGTCGCATCGACGGCTCCTTGGTTCGCTCGTAATACCGCCTCTATCACGTCATCGTCCATTTCAGGAAACATCGTTTTGAAGTCCGTCATCGCCTGTGTAAACTCCAATTGCATAGTCGACATTATGTACTGAAAAGAACTCCCGCCTCGTTTGAAAAACAAACACGTATCGAGAGAACGTCACGAGCGCGCGCAGCGTCTCACCGCAAACACAGCTGATATGTGACGTAAAAGTACTGCAATTTCAGTGATGTTCGCTCGTAGACAAGCTTTCTCCATTATTTTACAACGACACTAACACTAACACATATAGTTTCTCATATTCATCGCGCATAATCATAGTATTTTCAGCGGTATTCTTAAGTTAAACGCGCTACGATGATGTGCAATTTTCACTTTCGGCTTTTCAGGGGCACAGTGCGCATGTCTGTTGTAACGCGGCGTTCGTCGAGTGACCGGCGCAATACCGGTGTAATTGTATTGGGGATATAAATAGCATGCATGTACAATGTTGTAATAGAGCGGCTTGTCTATTAGCAGTAACGCTCACACAGACGAGTATGTAATTGAATTCATAACGACCATAAACGTCATTCAGTCAATTATTATCCATTATGCAAATTGTCAACTACCTAAACATGTGACTAAAAATGAAACCCACAATACGTAGTTTTATTTATTTATTTTTGTGTACGTAATGGAAATTTATTCAAATAACCTACAACAGAAGAAAAGAAGTAAGTAATAAAAAAAATATTGTTCCTAATAATTTGGGTGAAAAATAGGCTCTAAAAATAAAACAATATAAATCAGATTAATTTGTTTAATTACCATAAATACCTTAATATCGATATTCCTAATACTCATAAATATTAAGTACATTGAATATCGGTTACTAGTTAAAATTTAAAACATCATAACCACTGCACAAAGTTAATCAAGTATCTTATCACACCAATATTTTAAAAACACAGAACAAAAGCATTTAAGTACAACACTACGTTAGAGGTCGATTCCACCAAATCTTAACTGCCGATTAACAGTTAAGAATTTGTTAAACTCAATCTCAAGAAAAAAGGAATGTTCAAAAAATTACCTATGAAAATAAATATTATTAATAGACATAAAAAGCGAAAATATTTTGACATCAAATTTTATTTATCATTAGAAATAATTCGAAACATTCAGAACACCTACGTTAAACCATATCTACGTCTAAAGCGGTCATGTTATTAAAAAAGAGAGCACATCTCTAAAAATTTCGAATCAAGTGGAGAAAATTGATGTTTAAAGTTAAAAAATAAGTGTAAATTCTATAATATAAGTTTGTTTACAATTTAGGCCATGTGGAACTACTTGATAGCACCTTAATACTAGGAAAGGGATAAAAATCGCGGTTTTTAACAACACTACATTAAAAAAAAACATATTTCAAACCAAGTTCACCAATCTAAATTCCTAAGCACATTAGTTTGTTGTTAAGCTGAAGATGTTACAAATTTTAAAAAATAAAGAAACCGCGATTTAAAAGCCTCATATACACATACTAAGTTCTTTTAAATTTTAAATTGACACATACATACAAACGTTAATACAAAAATAAAATATAGGGTTTTCCATTAGGCTCCGTGTACTAGAAGACATCAAGTGCGATTGGCCTCCACAGACAATGCACCGTACACTTCAAAAGTGTACTTTCAATGGGGTAACTTAATTATTTGGATTACATTTTTGGGAGTAGCTGCTTAACAAATGATTTTACATGACCCAATTTGTATCATTTCATAGCCAAACAATGATCACATAGGGCGAACTCATTTAAACCTCCTCATAAATCACCCTATATGCATATATTTATACATAATTCAATTAATTGCGAATCGCTTTCTTTTATACATATAACAATATTATTATACATATTTACATACATTTAAAGTAAAAATCCGGATGGCACTTATAAATAATAAATTCATTAAGAAAAAAATTGAGCAGAAAAAAAAATGTATAAAGAAGTAATATGACCACACTTTCTATATAATTTCAAAATTTATCATTTAACTCCAATAACTATATAATGTATACAATAGACGATAATATACAACATCTGTATTTATTTATAATGGCTCTAAGAATTAACTTGACTGAAAAAATGCAATTAGAAGCCATTTTTAAATACAAGCTTAAAATACAACATTTAGACAAAACTTTTATAGTATTTTATTTTAAAAATTGTATATTCTACAATCACTATATCAATATATATTAATCATTATTTTATCAAAATGAATGGCTAATAAACTAATTTAAGTTATTCCAAAAAAAGAGTACTAAACAAAAATTCTACAATAAAAAAAATTCAATACTAAATAAATTTCTAAAGATCAAATATAAATTACAAATTTAAAGTACATATCAGATAGTAGCTGCATTGAATTTAAAAAACAGCTCATTTGCGACAAGAACGTTTTATCTACTCAATATGACATTTCGGGATTATTATAGAAGATATAGGAACGCAACATATTTTGAAAATAGAATTAAGAAACTACCCTCTTGAGATCGTTGGTTATAAATCCGAATAGTTGAAAATCTATTCTCTGACTTAATACGTTCTTGCCGTATACGAGAGATACAATCCAGTCCAATACTAAAGTAACTCTATAATAAATAATTCATTAATATGTAAAAAAAAGACAAATTACTTGATTAAATATAAAAGGGGAAAAAATCACAATAAGATTTCAAAGCAATACCTAATTCTATTTATGATTTTAGCATTGAATTAGCTGATAGATTCAAACTTGCGATTGTTGCTGCTGCGGCACGACTACGACAGCGGTGTTGTTGACAAAGGTGGACCCTTGCGCTGCAATTGGATCCATCTCCTGCATAAAATTTAAAAAAATCATTAATATTAAAAAAAACTATTCTAATGCTATTGATGCCGTCATTGGTGAGTTGTCCCGCGCAAAAGAGCAACAAATATATATAATGTCTTGGAAAGTAGCATAACCCTTAGCGTGGCCGTCACTTATTATATATAAGTAACTAAATTAAAAAATTACAATCGTAACTATATTGTTTAATCCCACTTACATTGACATTATTAACACAGATAGCGGTAGAGTAGGAAGGCGGCGGAGACTGCTTCATTATATCTTCATACTTGGGCAGCAAATTGTTGTAGTCCGGAAGCACGGCATTGCTGATACCGGCCATGTTGCAGCGACGTCCTCCGGTTGGCAAATCAGTGACAAAGCTGCCGAGAGTGGTCGGACGCGGGATTTGGAGTGTGTGATCGCGCATTGACAAGTATTTGTAGCAACGCCAAACAACACTGATGAAATAGCCCTGTCCAAGCAAAAGAATATATACAACCCGCAGAAGTTAATTCGACGATATGAGCCAATTTGATTTCTAAGGTAAGTTTTAAGAAAAGACCAATTAATTTCTAACATTGAACAATATAATCCTAAAACTATGGCTATAAATCTATTGAAACGTCAGAACAAAATAATAAAAAAATAACCTTGTATTTAACATATATTTAAAAAATATCAATTACCTTGAACAGTATAGCAACCAGGAATGTAAGGAAGACGAAAAAAGCGAGCGCAGCTGGAGAGAGTTTGATCAGTTGTTCACGCCATGGTACCCCGTGAGCAACCACGTGTTGAACAGAACGAAGGTAACAGAGGTAGCCAGTAGCCGTCAACCTATACATAATATATATTTACGCTTATAACTCCAATAAGCGAATCAGCGAAAGACAAAACAGAGGCGACTGCTTATAGATATTTCTTTATAGAAATAGTTGGTTCCATTTTAGATGATTTGTAGTCACATGTCAAACTATTATATGTTTCAATTAAATTCATTTGTTATTTTAAATTTTGCGATATTGGTGACCTCTTTGCTGCCTATTCAAGATTCTCTTCCATTATTATTTTTAGAATAATATGATGTCATTCATAACTTTTGATAAAAAAAAACCTCTGAATAAGGTGAATGAACTGAAGTTATTTGTTGGCATTAATATTAAAACGTATTTACAAAGAGTAAACTTACACAGTAATGGCGAAATCGAATATCTGGAGACAGAAGAAGGGCAACAGATAAGCGGCACGCCGGCTCGTGGCTCCGTACAACAGCAGGAACGTGATGGCCAACGTGCAGACTGTAACCAGGGCACCCGTGTCCTCATCGTCTAACAACCACACTACATTAACCTAATACTACGACACTGATAAGCCATGCTGACAACTAGCAACTATTACTCCATATGCCATTGTTATTATATATCAAATATAACATTATAACTTCAATCTTTCAAACAAATGACTACTAAATGAGTCATCAAATATATTTCAAATTTACAAAAGAGAGTAATATTTACTAATCATAAAGAGGATAGATAATATACTAAGCTGATTAAAAATAATAATATATAACAAAAACAAAATAAAAACAAAACAATAAAAGAAGTTGAAAAAAATCCATATCACTAAAATAATAATAACAAAATAAATTAGCAGATAAGATATGAGCTATTGAAAGTAATGTAGAGATTGTTATTATAAAATACGCATAAGTAGGTCAGACTGCTCATTCTAGATAAACACACAAATACATCGACAAAGGCATTTTTTAGTTTCATGCATAATTACAATACTTCATGACTCAGTAAAGTAGGCACATCCATTATTATTGAGTATTTTTTCTTTAAATATTGCATTTGTATGATGGGAAATCTTTGTTGGCGGCTGTACATTCTATTCTACTCTACATAATCTGTGATATGCTTTCAAGAATCAGTTCTAGATCTTAACAATACCACATATATCAATAAATAACTAAGTCCAAGCAAATGATAAACAAGCATCTATGAAAAAAGAAGATCAAATCGTACGATCATGGAAGGCGTAGCGATTACAGCCAAATAAAACTTACAATAGACCAAAGTCTGGTTGGATTCCATGGGCACCTTCTGCGGGTAAGCAGTTGGCATGACCTGTATCTTAGAGAGTGGTGTCGGCATCGGGGAACCAAGGTCATCGTGGTCCAAAGAGTTTGCAAGACGTGGATCACGTACTATTGCAGCCAAGAATGTCAGGGCTATCAGATGCAAGGCCTGGAATATGCAAAATACATGGTTTATTGTGATTAATTAATCTTCAATGTTTATAAATAGAAGATAATAAATAATATAATATAACAACCTATTTTAGAATGACCTGCTTATATAGTTATATAGTCGTGAGTCACGGAGTAATATTCCTAATTATAATATTTTATCTTCCTAATTCATCATTTCTTTAATTCAGTTCACAAATTAATATATTACCAAATTTCCCGTGTTTATCCCATTCGTCTTTATAGGCGTGAGTGGTTTAACTTATGCTAAAACATTCCATTGTTAAGCGTGATCACATAACGATATCAAATGACAAGCTATTTCTTAGAAAAACACTATTGTGTGATAAAAACAGGCATCTGTGTAAACAATACTCTACTTGGAAGTGACCTAAGTATTATTCTAGAATGTGATATTTATTGGTCTCATAATTTAATTAGTTAATTATTTTTTTAATACGTGTTTCTAAAATTATCTTTCAGTGTCAGCTACAACAAACTATTATTAACTTCCATTTAAAGGTTAGTTCGTAACGAATGTTATATTTACTCCAATATGGTTTTATTTTTAAATTGACCTAGATTTGAGGCTGATAGGATTAAGAGAATTCTCAAAAGATGGGAACAGTCATTTGACCAAAAGTAACTCTGAAATTTATTAATTTCAAAACGGTTCAACTTATTATTACTTTATGTAGTTTTACAAAAATATGTCAAAACAACACACTGAGTTGTTGTGGTATCATTTGACCGCTTGATACATAATAATAATCACATAAACCCGTACATAAGCATAAGCATATGCACACTTATATACATATATATACTTAGTGTTCTAAAATACAGTCATAAGAACTAGTTCCCTCACAAAGTTACAAAGAAAGCGTACCACTCTAAAAAAAGGAAGAAATTAATTATTTGTAAAGATTATGGGTTCCTTAATGATCAGTTAAAAATAAAAAAATCTAAAACCTAATTATTTTATATTTCAAATGGAATATTTATGTTCATACATAATAATTGTTTGTAAATGTAATTTGATACATCAGTTATTGCCTAACAACATGTCATGAATCAGTAATTCTATAACACACAAAGGCAAAATAACCACTAATTATATAGCATTAGAGTGAAAAATTGATTAGCAAACGACATACTACACTTTGCTCTGTAATCATTTGTTTTTTTTTTAAATTGACGATCACATTTTCTTTTTATCATTATGACTGAATCATTTTGTAGAATTATTCATATACATAAATTGGGGATGGTAGAAAGCATCATTCTTCAAATAAGTACTGTTCAGTAGCGTCATCTATTTAAATATAATTATAGTGTTTTATTGCATGGATAGATGGCGCTATTGTTGTTTAAGAGCATTAAGGGGTTCAGCCATGACCAAAGTATATACCATGTACTAAATTAAAATGAAATGAATTCAATTCAAAAACAAGCATTTGGTTTCATTATGGTCCATAGGCGAAGCCAGTCATGGGCTCAGGGTGGGGCAGCAGTCTAAAATAATATATAACTAGCAAACTATACCTGCGGTCTTACCCTATAGCAGTATGTATATGTATCTTTTTGTTTTGACCGCATTTTTTTTTGTGTTGACTGACGACAGTGTGAACTTTCTTACGGATATGAAGTATTGTAGTTAGTACCTAGATAATTAAGTTTTTTAAGTACCTTACAGGTCAGAGCCCTGCCCCGCCATGGCTACGCCCATGTTATGGTCATAAACAAGTACCTTATATTACTATTCATATTATCACTAGAGTAGGTTGCAGTAATACATATAATAAAAATGTTAAACCAACTGATAATCTGAAGAACTTCAGCTCGTCTTTACAAATAATGCTTAAGGGATGATCTCTAGCTTGAAACGGGAGTTTAGTGAAGCACTTATTCTATAATCACACTTAAGCATAGATTCCCTAATTTGTTTCAGAATAAGCAACATACTCAAGCACAGATTCTACACTCGAGTAAAGATCAGGCGATCACAGTTCAACCTGTGCTCGAGAATCATTTCTGAACAGGATCTTAGAAAACTAAGCTAGATATATCTCAGAGTTTTATTTCCTTGAGGAAAAGCTTGTTTTTATTTAGCCATTTAGATAATTTTAAACACATGTTTGTTATCTATCTGTATATACAAGGAAAAGTAACTTACAATATGCCATGTTCCCAGCATGATAGTGCCGGTACGCACATGAAGGCAAAAGCAGCATTGCCACTCTTTATTACGTTCTGTAGCCATTTTTCTAATTGAATACTGTAAAAAGAAATTTAAATATAATTTGCAATTGATTGTCTTTATCAAATCACAATCCAGTGATAAGATTAGTATTTTTCTTTGTTTATTTACATAATCTAGCAAACGACGTATTACATTTTTCAATAGGGCATTATTGTTAAAAAGGTTGTTTTCAATTAATTACTAAAATAAACATTGAAACGCAATTATCATTACTAAAAAGTAATATAAAACATATTTCTATTGATCCTGAAATTACACGTACACTGAAAATTATTGATTGATATCACAAAATAATAACATATGCATAATACCTAATAACAGCCACTGTGGCACAAATCGCGTTACATTAGAATTCTAAGAAATTAGTCAATATGTAACAAACCTCCTCCGAATTTGTATTTTTGTTTCCACCTTGGTAAAAAACGCAAGCACTATAGTATTGTAGTTGCGAATAGATTATTAAAAATCTAAAACCAACACGATCTCAGCACAAAAAAAAACACTAACCCTCGCAGAATACCAACCATAACATAACAGTTCGATTTGATGAATTTTGATGTAACCTTGGACTATTATTGTGTTATTTTATGAATCCACAATATGACTGTTGAGTTGGTAATAAAAGGATGTCATTTATAATTAGTCGTATTATAACGATTAATAATCGAGAATAAAATGTTAACTTCAGTGTTACAATTTGAAAAATAAGGTAGTAAAGTAAAGTAAAAAGTAAAAGAAAAATTTGTTATTTCCTATATTTCTTTTCAAAGAGAAAGGAAAAAAGGGAACTGCTAATTATTAATGCTTAATAGCTTTCTTAGAAATAAATGTAATATTTTTAAAAACAATACGAGAACGCGTTTGTACGAGCTTAAATTATGTCACTTATTATCTATAATATCGCTCTGTAATTGTCTGTGGTCGTAAGTGTCAAATGTGGGTGACAAAAATGATCATTTTGTAACTGTATTGTGGGGTAAATAAAGTAAATTCAATGCTAATTAATCGTATTTTTAAAAACTAATAAAAACTTTTATTTTAGAGACAATGGAAAAGATTCTTGATCAAGTCGGGTTCTTAATATTGACCGAGGACGGCGCCGTTCTTGAATCTGGAGGCGAGCTAGAAAATGACGAGCGAGTAGCTAATATCATCACAGAGCTTATCACTTTGTCCAACAGGTAACTTCATTTGTTATCTTTTCTACGCTATAATGTCCGGATTCATACCAACTAAATCTTAGTTAAATCTTGATTGTCTCAGATATCGCAAGTTTTGTTTGACTTATATTTAATCTATTTTTCAGGGTTGATCCAGTAGCATTCCAAGCCAATGATCAATTCAAGAAAATTTCAATAACATATGAAGACCACTGCTTTATAGTATGTCTTTCAAATAAGAAAATCTATATAGCTAAGAGAAATATTGTTAATACTGAAGGAAATACTGTTGTTGTATAAAAATAAGCAAAATGGGGCGTAATTTGTTAATGAGCAGCCTTGAAAATGCATCGTTTAATATTGTGTTTCAAATATTATTTAGATGTGTAACATTTATTATAAATGCTTGGGTCATAAGAAATGTAGGCCATGAGGTATTAGGCATAATGAATGTTAGATTATTGTTATTGGAGAGCACAATATTATTCTTAAGTCGTGAGCCATTTAACAGAGCATGCTTAGGCCAAAAAGATCAATTGAATTGGTCACAAATTATGAATCAAATATGGTTGTCTGTACCTATAAGTGCAGCACTATCCCTAATATTTGTTTATGTCTGGTTAAATTTATTACCTCTAGGACATCCTGAACATGCTTTTCAATACACAATAGGCTGCTGGAGTGTGGCATTATCCTGTGTGTTAGAACTATGTTCAGCTAACATGGCATTGGTAGCACAATTATTCTGTTTTGTTAAATTAAAAATAATTATAGATACTCTACATATTTTTGTCCGAGCTATTCTATTCGTTTCTATAATCATGTATGACAGTTCGATGGCTCTTATAGCATTTTCTGTGGCTCAAATGGGCAGCATAGCAACAGTAGTTATAAGTTATTATGTATTCTTCTACTGGTATATAAAAAACAAACCTCTACATGCGAAAGGTGCATTAAAAAGCAAATTTTTAACAAAAAATGTTCTGGATAAGTTGTATGAGAATATGGACGATTTTCAATTTGATTCTTTAAAAGATTTTTTTCCACAATGGCTCGGTAATGTTAGTGAGACCTTTAATAAGACATTGAGTGCGTTGACTATTAGCTTTGCAAAGCAAGGAGTTGTGAAGCAAGTTCTTACTGAAGGTGAAAAGTATGTAATGTCAATAAGTCCAGTATTATCATTCAGTGAACAAGCAACATATGATGTTGTTAATAACTTAGGTAGTCTGGCGGCTAGATTTATCTTCAGGCCTATTGAGGACAGTAGTTACTTTTATTTTACACAAATGGTGAATAGAGAACTTCCACTTATAAAGCAAGATCATACTAAAATACAAGAATCCTGTGTTGTCTTGTCCCAAGTGTGTAAAACTGTTACTTCAATAGGTTTAGTAGTCCTGGTATTTGGACAGAGTTATGCTAGAACTTTACTTTTGTTATATGGAGGTGAAGCTTTTGTTGCAAGCGGATTACCAGTACAATTATTAAGGAGTCATTGTTTAGCTATAGTGTTGCTAGCAGTAAATGGTGTCACAGAATGTTATACCTTTGCAACAATGACAAGTGCACAACTAAATAGTTACAATTATTTAATGGTATTCTTTTCTATATCTTTTCTTTTACTGTCTTATGTTTTGACATATATTTTTGGTCCAGTTGGATTTATTATTTCTAATTGTGTGAATATGTTTGCTAGAATAGTTCATAGTGTTCACTTTATTGGTAGCAAATACAAAGGGACTGATTATAGACCACTGGATGGGTTATATGTTGGGAAATTCTTTCTATTGTGTTTGTTTATAGCGGGTGTCATCTGTAAAACATCTGAAAATAGATTAGGTCAAACTTCTATTGTTTTGCATATATGTGTCGGTGTAATATGTCTTTTCATAGTTTTATTGGCTTGGATGCGTGAGAATAGACAATTGGTTATGAAAATGTATAGGAAATTGTTTAGGAAAGAAGAGGAAAAAAGAGCTGTTGATTAATATTAGTTTATTTTTATTAGATTCCAAAAAATGACACGAGTAAATGTAATAAAAAAAGATTTATCAGATTCAGGAGTTTAATTAATATATAATTTACAAACAAATTGTAAGCATTTCTTGGAATTTAATAAAAAAAAAAAATTGTTAGTATCTATTGTAAAATTCTATTATATTATATAAATAAAGTACATTATAGTATAACAATTTGCATATATTTTTTAAATAACATACAGCTTATAATATTTTATTAAGTGTTCTATTTCTTATGTAGGATGAAAAAATATACCCTTCATCTGAGCATCGCATACTCTTTTCACTTCATCTGAAACAATATACAAACTATCATAGCATTTTTTGTATATATATGTATAGCATATCTTTATTACGAAGATGATTTCCCAATAAAAATACAGAAGTATGTGATTAACAATGTTCTACTTTCTATGCATGTACCTATATAATAGCAAAAGTACCAGCCAAACCTACCAGCAATTTCTTTTAGATTAGCATTCTTCTGATGTATAATCACATAGAATTCTCTATCATTTGACGACTTTCCCGTTATCCAATATTCGTCTGTTGTTTTTATAATTAATTCGCCGTAATTTCCTAAACTGAAAGATATTTTGTTTTATCAGTGTACCCACATATATAGAGTATAGTGGATTAATTATTAACAAATTAACATACCCTTCACGGTCTGCATGTATGCCAGCAACAATGTTGAGTACTTCGGGTTTTACTGCCGTGTTTGGTGTAAATTTACTTGTGAGTTGCTACAATAAAATATGATTATAAGTGATGATAAGTTTATTTTCTTTATTCATTCTTGCTTTGCATCATGTGGCGGTTAGTGTGAATATGTGAATACACAATAAAGATACTTACAGAAGACTTGATAGCTAAATTCAGCCTATTGAAGTATACAAACTTTGGTTGATCAGAACTTGAGGTTTGGCAATTCTGTAAGGCTTGCTGTGCACATTGTTCACCAATTACAGTCGCTATGGATGATAATTGTGGCCCAATGAATGCGTCTAGACATTTAAATGTGTCCAGTTGTAATGTTTCATTCACTGTAATTAGAGAAAAATATTAAGATAAGTCGTTCATTTAGGTTCACAAAGAGTGTTGTAGACTTTTAAATAGCTTAAAGGTTTTGATATTGTGATTTTTCATATTGCATAATTTATATAACTTACCGTCAACAGTAAAGCAAACAGTAACACTCAAAGTTCTGTATATAACAAAATAATATTGCTTTGTTTGGTTATCATTTTCACATTGCAAAAATACTTTGGGTAGTGATTTTAAATCTTCAACAGTTTTAATCCCATCTGATGGGCTAATGTAGCGTCCATGTTTCTGCGCTGTAGCCACCGCCCCGCCTTGTAATTCCCTCTTCACATGTTCCGGAAGTAAATTTTGTACTAAATATTGGTATACAGTTAGTGTATTTGCCATTGTGAGTCCATTCCTGGCAATGAAGTAAAAATATATTATGGTAGTCAATAAGATGTAAAGTGGAAGAAAATTGGACCACAGAAAAATAGGATCCTTTCACTTGTTAAGACAGGGTGTAATAGCAAGTTAACAAGACATATATCCTTTCATTATAATCTGACTACTTCCAAGTAACTAGGATGTTACCCTAGAATCGTAGAAGTCTGAATTGTGAAATCTAATCTACTTGTGCTTATTTTTAATACTCATGTTAAGATAACTTACCAAATCAACTGGTCATTATAGAGAAACATAACACATTTAAAACTTGGATAATTAATTTCAACTAGATCTATGAAGCACATAACTTTGAAAAATGACGTCTTGTCCAAGGGCAAATAGCTAATTCCTTGTATAATATCAGCAAAATCATTTGATAAATTCCTTTGTGCTATGAACTGTAAGAAAGAGGGGATTAACAAAAGCTGTGTTGATCAGATTGGTCAGGTAAGGTGCTGGATCTGGATGTGATATGTAGACATAGGTCACCATTGTTTCATAGTTTGAACATACATTAGTTGACTTGTTTATAAAATTGTAAGTTGAACCTACTGAATATTTATTCATAAAATATAACTTACAGGATTAAAGAAATTCTCACATTTAGTATACAATTCTTCATTGGAGGCATCTGTAAATTTGCCTGTGAATAAATTGAACATTTTGTATGCTGATTGTAACAAATTTGACATTACTGTTGGATGAATCTGAAATGTAAAAGGCAACTTTAAACCATACAGCATACTGTATAATACTATAGCATTACATATATTATTTTACAATATATATACAGTTTCAAAGGTGCTTTGTGTAGTTTCTAAAGTGAGTTATAGATATGGGTATTTCTTTGAGTTTGTAGTATAATTAGCTTCTGAAACATTACAAACTCAATTGAAAAGAAAAAAAATAGTTTTTAATTTTAAATTCTGGAAGCTGGAAGCATGCATACTTACAACATCAGCAGGATTATCCCCAACAGTTGCTACAGATTTAGTTGAATATGGTATTCGAACAACCTGAAAACAAAACAAAAAATATTTAAAACAATATATGTTTTTTCTGTTTTACTTAATGAAGAGGTCATAATAAATAAATCATACCAAAACCATCCAATAATCTTTTTCAGGCTGATAAAAAATGTATCTTTTTGATTGTGTTTGCAGAGCTTCGCAAGGTTCAGAAGAAAAAGTTCTAAAATCATTAATTGATTAATTAATAAAGCAAACAACAGTTTTTCCCTGTTTGTTTGTGCCAAAAATAAATTTAAAAATATAGCTAATTAATATGATAGCACAAAATACTCACTTCATGAATTTAACTACGGCTTCACATAAACCTACTTGCATTTTTCTTGCTTCTTGACTAACTTGATTTGGATAAAAGTATATTATGCGTTTTAACTCCTGAAATACGAAATAATGTTAATGATTTTATAATCTATGTAGTTATTAAGATAACTTATACATGCCTCTCCTTCTTTAGGTCCAAAATTTGAGTTGAAAATGAAGAAAGAATGGACTTTTGTATGAACATCAATCATTTTGGTCGATTAGTTAGTGGCTATTTAAACTTGTACACCCTGATATACAAAACAATTCGCGAGATACACTATAATATTTACATTTAGTTTTATTTATAATGCCTTTATTTTGTTTATAAACAAACTCAATACTTTTCTCCAAAATCAGTAAATAATTACAAAATTAAACTGACATTGACATTATATTTTCTCTATCCATTTTAAGGCAAAGGGATCGAGCTCATTCAGATTATATTTTCTAATGTATAGTGATGTAACATACTTATAGATTGTAATACTTAAAAAAATAATTTTCATTGAACTTAATACATTTGCCATCGTGTTGCCATGACAACTGTAATTTGTTTGTAAATATTTTGCTAACATAATTTTCTACTGTTAATTTTAATCAGTTTTGTATTTATCCTTTTTTGCTTTTAAAAATACTTTTATAGTTTAAAATGGCTGTAAGAAACCCAAGACTTCCACTTCTTCCTGGATATGGCACTAATCCCATGGTATAAATATTTTAAAGTTTTATTTTATTAAAAATGAAACTATGGTTCTCATGAAACTTTCGAAGCACATGATTAAAAATAATTATAAAAAATCCCGCAAAAAGTCCTTTAAATTAGTTTATTAAAGATGTTGCATTGTTCAATGAACTTCAATGAATATTTATTTCACAGATCGGTAAAAAGAATTTCGGGGTACGGCCTATATTTACGACTATTGATAATGTAAATATGTTAGTTGATAAAGCTGAAGGTACAAACCGAGTTCCATCTTTATATTGCCGAAAACAGGCACCTGATCTTCCGGCTTGGATCCTTTATGACAAACAGGTAATTTAAAAAATGGGTCTACTCTTAATTGTATGGGCGTAACTGATTGATTACATTTTTCTTTTGCAGATTTTAAGATTTCAGGCATATTTCCAACAATCGCTTCACGAAATGCGTGCTTCTAATCGTATACTGAGAAAGGTGGATATTTATTTCTTTCTAGATGATGGTACTATTAAAGTTATGGAACCCAGAACGGATAATAGTGGAATGTCTCAAGGTGAGAAGAATCACATCCTCTACTAGGTCCCAAAGACCAAGATCTAATTTTTATTATGCAAGGGCGAAATTCGTATTTGTCGTGGATCGATATCGGTGTTCCTCCGCTGTACGCCACTGCCTAGAGTTGCCTACTACTGTATTAATATTTAAAAATACAACAGCTTTTATGTTTTCGTTTAGGTATACTCATAAGTAGACAAAGAATACGGCTTCCCTATAGTTACGATTTATATTTTGATGTCCTGGATCTAAATATTGGATTTGAAGTCACTTTCTTTGGTAAAGTTTTTAAGGTAAGAAGTGTTTGGTTTTTCGTCCTATTTGTTTGTGACCCGCTTAAATATCAATTTTTTTCAGATTGTAAATTGTGATAATTTCACGAGAGTGTTTTTAAATCGACTCGGGATTAATGTACCTGATCCTCTACCATGGCCAGATGCAATTGAAGTTAGTTAAAAATATTTACTTTATTTTCCGTTTTATTTAAATGTACTGAAGTTAAAATAAATTTTTACTTTTAGAGAACACCAAATCTATATAAGCCGCCAAAACATAGGCCTTTTAAACAGTTTCTTGATTTTGATCGACAAGTTTTAAGGTAAATTTCTTTACGCCTTTTTTTGAAGTACCCTACTTGTTGACAGATTGTTTCTATAAATTGGCATTTGATTGCAATTATCCTAAGACTAAACTAAGGTATTAATAACCAGATTTTATGACTTCCAAGTAGAAGCTAGTTTTTTCTTATCATTGAAAAATTTTTATATAACAGATTTTATGGCTACTGGGACGATAGTAGTACAGAATTTGGTATGATTCACAATCTGGAGATTCATTATTTTCTGGCAGATGACACATTTGAGATAAAAGAGGTGTTGCCCGAAAATTCTGGAATGGAATCTGGACCTATGTTTATGAAGAGGATGAGGTTACCTAGGGTAAGAGATGAAATAGAAAAACTTAGGTGCTGCTTTCTTATTTCGACATGTGACATCACTCCGTCTGATCTTAAGCTAAATTGCGCTCTAGCAGGAACTTATCAAAGGATAACTTCCAAGATATTGAAAAGCTACAATATACCATTTGTTTCGGCAGAAAATACCGGCTAAAATTGAAATGTCAGGTGGCCCACCGACACCATCTTATGGCCCTGGAGATTTGAGTATTGGAGCCATTCTGAACGTGTTTGGGCGAAAAGTAGTGATCACAGATTGTGATCCATTTACCAAAGAGTATTATCGTGTCACTTATGGATTTGGTAATAATTTTTTATTTATCCTAAGAGTGGGACTGTGTTTTCATTTTAATAGCATTATTTTGAGTGACTCCAGAGATATTTTGGTAGGAAATTTGAATTTCACCAAAGACTAGGTATCACGTTTATATTGATTTCAGTGGTAATTAGAGTTTTATTAAGGGAATTACATTATTTTCAGACGCTTTTACACCTCTACCAACACCCAAGGATGTGGCTGGAGAGACAATAACAACAGACGTAAAAGATAGACAACTCCCTCCATGGAACGGTTATGGTTCGTTTGATGACTCTGCAGAAAATTGTAGAACTGTAGAACCAAAGGCACCACATCGCGATTTTATAAAGTTTCTACATAAAGACAGGTATAGTACAATAAATACGTGCATTTTGTTTTTAAAAAAATGTATGCTATGATTTCTTGAAGTGGTCTTTTTTGTCTTTAATAAATTTTTACTCATAAATTTAAACAGAAATAATATTGAAACCAATTCTAGAAGGAATGATGTAAGGGGAAGGGGGTATATTCTAAGATGGAAATAAATAAATAAAATGCAGAAGGAAGTTATATTTAGTTATATTTAGTTTTGAGAGATCAAGCATTTGATTAGCAGAAAGGAGTGAAGAAGAGATAGACAAAACAAGTAATTATGATGTTAAAAAAGATACTATTGTTATATTTTCAGAGTGGGTTTTGATTCTCATATACTAAGATTTGCTGCACGGCTTATTACTGACAAACCGGACGACGAATGGAGATATTTCATTGTTAAATATTTTCTTTGCGACGACACTATTGGAGTATTCGAACTTGGTGAACGCAATTCTGGGTTTAAGGTGAGTATTACTTCGCTTAATGTTAAGCAGAGACATCTGTTTGCGGATACCAGTATCCATTGTGCCAACAATATTGCCGAAACGAATTTAGTGTGCAATAACCAAGTTGATAGGTATATAAACGTAATTAGGTTGGTTCACTCGTCGAGGATGACTGTCTGTTAATTTATAAACAAAATTATTATTTTAATTTCCAGGGTGGATCATTCTTTCGTCGAAGCAAAACATATTTGCCCGATGTCGAATTCTTCGTTCCAAAAGAGCCTCCAGCTTATACTGATAAAGATATGTGGATTGGCAACGAGCTGGTCATCAACAAACATAGATTTAGACTTATAGGTGCTGATGAGTATGCTCTCAGATATTTGGAGTTGCATTCTGATCAGGTGAGGAAGCTAAATGGTTTAGATAATTTAGCAGTCGAATTCGTCATGTTATTGTTGGAGTTATTATAATGAAGCGTGGAAAATATTTATGTAAACATAGGAGTTCAACATATTCGTTGAAAAAATAACAATGAATGAAGTGTAATAACTTTCTAGTATCTAAAATCGAATGTGCCATTAATAATGGATAAAATAAGAAGAAAGTTGGCGTCTGAAGAGAATGGATACAAAAATTTCGTTGCAAAATATATGAATGTGGTCGTGCCTGATAAGAAGGAGCTCATGTCTGTCCAATGTTTCAAGCAAGCGCTCCTTGAAATCATGTGTGAGGATATGACTGAACACGAGTTCATTACGATAATACGTCACTTCCGTGGAGATTATGGGAAATTGGATATGCCTAAACGTGAAATGATTAGGTAACCTAAACATTGTCTATATATCAATGTTTTTTTAGATTTATAATGGCCCCGTAACCTTACTGCCAGTATCATCGTATATATTTTTATCAATCTATTATGCATTGCAGTGTGGTTCCTCACATCTATTTATACGAGATGCAACTAAGTTTTACAATTTAATGACATTTTTAAATAACGAATTTCTCAGGTTAAAGCACTAACTTGATCTAGAACAGTTTTAGACCCAAAACAAAATATTTAATGTTTTTAACAATGATTTTGAAAATTTCGTTTACTGTGGAAACTATTTATGCTTTATTTGTCAATGGTCAGCTGGTTCAATACGTCATTACCTACTGTTTTATTTTTAATGTTTAAGAATATGCAAAATAAAGTACCTTTAATTTTAGATCCTTGGTATTCTCGGACTTGACACGTGGTCTTTGGGATGATCGTAATCGTCTTCTAGAAGGTTTGAAGCACGCTGATGAGAATAATAGTGGTACATTACCAGTGCCAAGATTACGTCAGCTTTTACGAGCACATCGATTTCCAATTAATACAGATCTTATGGATTGTATGCTTGAAGTGTAAGTATGGTTTTATTCCGTAGGTTTTTTTCTACTACTCTACCTAATTAAAAAAACTAGCCAGTAACATTTTACTGCTTGTTTATTTTTTTATAATTATCAGTAGTATTACGGTCTCTCTGATGCTGTAGTTAGGCCGTTAGTATGTTACGCTGGTTCCGAGGATGATTTAATAATAGTATTAAAAAAGTAGGTATTTGTTTCGGTTTAGGTATTTTTTATGTCTTAATAAAGCGACCAAAGTACGTATTATAGTAAATTTACAATTAAGTGAGAATTTTTGGCATTAGTCTATGAGCAGAAGTGATTGCTGATATGATTGTATTGGTCCTTGCCTCTGCTGAGTAATTTAAATTAAGAATCAAAGTTAATATGACTTCCAAATCGTCTTCTTTTATTATAAATTCTAATTTCACATTGCAGGCTGCAGAAGGATGATAAATGCAATATACGTTATGATGACCTGATGAAATTCTTAGACTTCCAGCTTTGGCCTGTTGAGAATTTACTTGATGGAGACTACAAGAAGGTTATAAGACATGCGCCTGCGCTCAAGGATACAGAGGTTAGTTTCATTTTCATACTTTTCTTTGTCAATTTTATAATTTGAATGATATTTTAACTTTTTATTCATTGATAATTTTATATATGCATTGTGTTTTCAATTTATTAATATAAGATTTTTTATACAGTGTAAAAAATGGAGTGATTTGAATATCAGTGAAGGTTACGTCAACTGGAACGCGTTCATATGTGAATTAAATTTAGAACATCTTGTTAAAGACCAGTCATAAATTTTGTATCAGGATTGCTATTTATAAATGTTTTGTTTTGTGTATGTGTGTGTGTCATTGTTTTTTAAAATTATTATACTATTGTTTTTATTTTCTTTTTTCAATAAATAATTATTATTTTAATGATGCTTTATTTTAAAATCCATGTCTGTTTTCCAATTGCGCCTAGACAGCTGAACCTAATACAAGGCTCCTAGATCTGGAATGTCCAGTTGGTTCAAGTTCTGGAATGTTCAGTTGGTTGGTTGGTTATTACGCAGTGAATAAAGGATTTATATTTTAAATTCGTTGTGGGTTGGCTTTTACTAAAAATTTAAATGAAACGAAAAAACTATATACTTTTGTATTAATGTTTTATTTTTTTGGAATCACAATAAATACAGTCAATAATAATAAAAACGTTCACATTGCTATCACTGTCAAAATTAATAAAAATATCATATTTAAATTGCGAAGTATGAATAATTAATATAATACTTTGTTATCACTTCATAATTTTAATCATGATTTTTAACTACATTCACATATTTCCAATGATTAGGATGTCGTCATTCAAGATCGTTTTAAATAATTTTTAAATTGACAGAAATCCATCCACACGCTTCATCAACACAAAAAAATACTAAAATAAATAACTTAAACTATATTATCACGAAATGACTTATTCATTTTGTTTTTAAATAATGTACAGTCAAATGCAAAATTAATGTACTTTTGAAAATATTTTTGCAATCGATTGTACACCTATAGAACGTAAATGAACTGGAGTATCTGTATTACATGTGGCACACACGCAATGTAGATTATTATCCCATGATGTAGAGTCATAGCGTGTGTGTCGAGAGTTAAAGAGCATTTACGTTCCGTTTTACAATAGTTTTTGTTTCTAGATAAATAGATGTCTTGAAATAAATAAAATCGTTTTTAACATTGCAAATGGCACGAAGCATTCACTTGTGTCTTGGTTTCTTAAAATACTTAGTTTTAGAAAAAAAGAGAGTAAGATAAAACTGCGAAAATTATTTTCTATTAATCTTAGTTTATGACACTGGATAGATTTATAAATAAGAAATCTTATATCTAATATTTAGCTACATAAATTTACATATTTACAAATTTAATTACGAACTAACTATTTTTTCCTATAATATAGTATTTAGGGGAAAAAATAAATATGAAATAAATAGACGTCATTAAATTACCACATATCTTTAACTCTTTCTGCTGCTGGAATTTGAGGTCGTAATCTGAAAAAAAAAAATAGATATTAAGCATTTTACAAAAATAAAAAAGCCAATCTTGTTCTGACATCTCTTTAATATATTATAGGTTAACATCGGTACATGTGATTTGCTGGACCACTAACGTTTAGTACTTAATAGCTGCAAGTATTAATTGTAAAAATAACAGTACCGACTACGCGCGGTGATAATTTCACATACCTATACAAATATAGGTATATAAAAAGCTGTAGTTAGTAGAAATGTATGAGTTGCTTTTTAACATGAGGGTTTACGTGTGAATTAAACTTTTATAATTTCTTATTGGGCTGCTGCCCGAATACTCGACATTGGCAGAATTGTTTTTAATAGATATCTGAGGCCATTAATAAAGAAAACACAAACATAGTATCCCGGTTTGGAGGCATATAGTACCTATGTGTACCTACATATATAACATTTACCTATGTGGTGGTATGGAAGGTGTAGCCGGTGCTGGACTAACTGCTAACGGAGACATCTTTATACCGGAACCATTACCCGTTACACTAGAACCAAAACTTGACGCTGAATCGGCTCTGAAAAGTTAAAGTGAACATGATTTTTATTTCAATGTAAAACATACCTATCTTTTAATTTGGTAACAAATGAATGTATAGTTATACCGTGCAATAGGTTGTCTTCTAAATAGCGGATATCGCCATGGGGAATTTGGTTTTCTATGCTCATGCTGGAATGCAGGGTTGTCTCTCCCTCGTTCGATGCCTTCATTTGCTGCTGACATCGATACGTTGCTTTCTTCACGCGTTTTCGATGATAGTCGCCTGAAAATAGTCAAGGAAAATTTAAATATTGCACTTAGTATGTTTAGAGACTAATTTACTGATTGCAGTCAGCCGCTTACAAATACGCCGGCAATACATCGACCAGCAGACAGTGAGTCGCTAATTGTGATTTTAGGGTAAATATTAAGTTTTATAAACCAAAAAATCCAAACCAATTAATTTTTTCTAGTTCATTTTGATTGCATTAAAAGTAGGCGGTGTTACCAAAAATAACTGATTAAAGTCATACCTCAATATTCTGGAAGGTAGTGAATTTTGTAACTGCGGTCGCGCCCTCTGTCGGCTATCAACGATTAATACGTGACGATCATAGGGTGTATCGTAATCGACTTCGAGGACCGTCGAAAATTTATGTGGCCATACTAAATCTAATGCTGCTATTAACAATCCTACTAATATGCAAATACATCCTGAAAATTGGACAATATTATGTTATATTATACTCTATATTCAATAACATCGTGTTTAAAAAAGAACACTGCTTATATGGATAATGAATAAGTAAGCCGCTTGAAGTGTTTAATTAATTAGTTAAAACATCTCAAATAATTAAAAAATAAATAAGTATTTAGTAAATTACGAAAGCAATTACAGCAAACGTTTAAAACAAACTAACCAGAAGTGAGTACTAGCCAAAAACACCATCCCATTGTAAAGAATAACAATGCACCATCAAGTCTTACAACCAATGGGGAGTGAGGCAGAGACGACCAGTATCCACCCGCTGCAGCACAAAGAGTAACGCCTAAGGACGCCATGGCATATGCACCATATCTTGGTACTACCACTAGTAACAGATTCATTAATAACCATAAAGCTAGGGCTGTCCTGAAATTAAAAAGAGAACTATATTAATACTGGATTGTTTTTAATATAATGTTGAGATTTTCTAGGAAATTCAAATATAAAGCGTGGCTTTCGTTTCCGATCCCACATTTTCTATTTTTAATAAAAAAAATTAATTAAAATATTTTATTTTATTTTATTTTGTTGTATATATTAACATATTTTTGTATTAATTTAAGTTATGTTTAGAATGTAAGACGAATGTGACAAACCAACACTGGTTTTTGGCGCCAAGGCAACATATTGTAAAAATATTGAAAAAATTATTATCTGTATCAACTCTGTCACGGCTGTTAAATTATTACACACAAACTGCTAGAACGCACCAAATGCAAACAGCGTACAACATAAATTACTGACTAATCGGAAGGCAGATTCAAATAAGTAGCTAATTACAGCTAGCAAATTAATACATTCTGCAGAATTAGTAGGCGTACATAGCCGACTGGATTTGCGCGCGTAAATAGGAACATGGAGCACGTAGTACGAATGAAATTTAACAGTCAAAATAATATTTATGAAATTTAATATTTCATGACGATTTAACTTCTAACTAGTGTTGTTTCTTTTGTAGTTTAACAAAAATATATAAAAGCACAATATTATGCAGTCATTTGACAGTTCTGGCTCCAAGTGAGCCGTAAACTGTAAGTTTAATAAGATCATAACCTAAAACAGTTTATGCACTTTTCCTATTGATAGTTCAGCGTGTATAATTAATTATATAGAATACAGATTGCAATTTAATAAATGAATATATTTTTAGCTCATTGCAAAATACATCTTATTAAAATACACTTGTAATAATTACTTATTCGTGTGAATTTTCATAAAATTGTTAATTCGCCTTCGAGTTGTTCTTATATTATTATTATACAATGATTTTAGTGTAATTTGACTTCCCAGCAAGTGTTATCTATCATCATGAGAACTAAAGGCACCGTCATAAAATACTAATTAAAATATAAAGAATTAATTTTTATAATTACTATCTCAAAAAATCACAATGTATATCTATTGCAGACTATGGTATGTTAAACTTAACTAAAATAAACCGAACAATCTATCATTTGTATTTAATATTGATAATTCTTCTCAGAGATTTCCTATTATATGCCCACTTTAAGGGTGTCACACTTTCAAAATGGCGGAACAATGACGAGCTAGATCAGCGGTTCTCAAACTTTTTTGGCGAAGGAAAATATAACTAAAACTGGTTTATATATATTTATGAATAATCATATTGCAATGTATAATAATATTACGTAATATTTAGATGTAACCTTATAATCTCCCTTTGGTAGGTATTTTTTGCAGTATTTTAGCTCTAGGGTTCCGCGGAACACACTTGCTTGCTGAGCTAGGTTATTAACTAAAGGCCTTTCAAATAACCCAAAAACACACCATAATAATGTAGAAGTTGTGTATCCAGCAGCTCTGTATTTGGCACCCCATTCGAACCCTTCGTGCTGTACTGCAAAATGTTCAGCCACAGATAATACTGGGTATGGCAGACCTCGTTGCAGACCAGCTTGATACCATTCCTGCATTTCTCCGGCTTCTTCCCATCGAAATTGTTCGTTGTAATCTATACCTAAGTCTAAGGAACTGTTTCCACTTGCTATCGCTGCAATATAAGTGAAAATGACATTACATTGATGATATGCTTTTAGATAATTTTTTTATTAAATAATTATAAATGCATACTGAAGATAAATTAGATTTCTTCAATTGTAGTGTTAGACAAAATTTTGTAAATACCTCAATATAAAAATAGATGTTAATTTTGTTTTTTTTTTAATGTAATTGTTTTGTTCTTATATGATTTTTAAGCAATAAACTTAAATTAAATAAACAATGTTGATGAATAACTGAAATAAAACCTGTAAACCTGTGAGGGTGACGTTGACGTGCCCCAATCCAATATTCACTGCCAACCAGCAATCCATTCTTTCTGCAGAAAACGCCCTGTACGCTGCTCGTGCGACTCTCGCACCCGACACATGCCATGATGATCCATGCTTGCAAACTAAAATATAATTTGTTATATTCTTCATTACGTTTTTATCTCACAATACTTTATAGGCACGAAAAATCGACTAATAGCAGCATTCCATTGTAATCAAGAGCTACATCTTTAACATCTACAGGTAGTTAGAATAATAATAAATATAATACTTTATTGCACAAAATAAAATAATACATATAAGTACAGAAGAAAAGAAATAACGAAAGGCGACCTATCACTAAACAGTGATCTCTACCAGTAGTGATGTCTACCAATACTAACTTTTTATATTTATAGCTTAAAGCGTGTAGGCAATAAAGAAAAGATAGGCATCTTATTAGGCGGAAGGAGGTGGAGATGCAGCTAGGTGTTATCTGGCAAATTAGAAGATTTATTCCAAGCATAAAATCGCGGTCAATGGCAAATTGCACCATCTGGGCGGTCACCCGAAAACAATAGTAGACGATTATTACGAAAAACAGGTCTGTTCGTTTTACAAAAATAAACTGAATTTGTTTTGCACAGTTATGTGATCCTAGAAGTAGACATCTTTCTTGAGAAATTATGCCTTTTTATAATTTCATGATCAATTTTATAGTTTTGGTTTTTTCTAAGGGGAGGATGGACTAATTGCAAAATATTAATTTTAGTGTTGTTGACATTCAGAGGTCTATAATAAATCAGTGGTGAAACGTCGGTACGAGCCGAACTATCGGTTTTTCTTTTCAAATTATTTAAGCCGAAGTGTACTTGTGCGATAGGGACAACAGACGTCCGAATACACGTAATTGAGTAATGTGTATTTCATATTAATTTAATATTTCGTGTTCGTACATCTATCTTTTTATTCTCCGGCTTCCCTTCGGACTAATTCGGCTCTTCGCTATTGCCTACGCGTTCTTGATTGACGTTAAGCTATTAATTCTAAGGTAACTAAGTCGAATAAATAATTTGTTAGTGAAGGGTCATCGTGATTTATATTTTTTTCAATTATTTCAACCAAATGTTTTGAATATTAAATTATATTGGTTTTTGCACGTGCAAGGCTATTTGGTCACGGGCATTTTGTGCATGATCAACTAAAATTATTCATCTCGATTGAGTGACTTATTAATCTTATAATCTAATGTTACAAAGGTTAAATTGTTTGTATATAACTTGCATAGTTATTCATTGTATTGGTAAATAACTGCATACTGTTATTATTTATTACTTAATAATATAGTAAGCGAGTAAGAAGAGATGGCGGCGAAATCGCTAAAAAGCGATCTTTTCCAGGCAATAAAAAAATAAATCAATTACCTAGTATCACAGTTCCAACAAATAAACTAAGCGTAACTATAGTGAAGGTTGAGAATCTCTGAAACAAAAATTAAATAATATTATAATGTTAAAACGCCAGCCTCCGTTGAGGAAGATGAAAGAAAAATGAAGAGGTTCCGGGTTTGGTTCCCGATTGAAACAAATATTTGTTAATATATAAAATAGGTGTTTGTTCTGGGTGTGGGTGTTATATGTTTGTGTTATTTTTTTCTGATACCCATTACACAGGATTATCTAGTTTCAGTTCAGCGTATTATATGTGTATTTATATCCAATAATAAATGTTTTAACAGAAATTAAGTTGAATAAGTTTCATGAGTATTATGCAGTCAGTCGTTATTACCTCTTTACGTATTCCTGGGAAAATAGTAAGAAAGGCGATGTAAAGTGTGAGGGCGGCCAACATGAGCGCAAGCGCAGGCACGTCGGCCGCCACCGCAGTGCGGTTGTGGAACGCGTATAGAGTGGGACCGCCTTCCTCCCGGAACGCGTCAAACCACCCCTTCATCGCTCACCCAGCCTGAAAACAAACATAATACCAACATTAACACAGGTTAACTAAATAAATCTATAAAAGATAATTGATTTTATCTTGTACCTGACAAATTGTAAGGCTGAGTTCAACAATTAATATAGTGTTTTTTTCTTGTGTATAATAGAATCGAAGTTGTGTATCTAATATATGAATACGATTAATATAATTGAAAATGAGAAAATCATACTAAAATGTATAATAATATAATTACTTTTTATTGATGTCATATAGTAATAAATTCAACTATGTTATAAAGATTATGAAACTTAAATCGTACATAAATTCACATATCTAGTAACAAAAAACTGAAAAATAAAAATATCCGAATCGCCCCAATTTTGGGGATTGATCATTGAACATAACATCTTACTAAATTTAAAGTTTCTTAATAATTAATATATGAATACATATTAATTATAATTGGAAAGCGCCTTAAATATGGAAATGATAAATAAAGAGAGCAATGAGTTGTGTAGCATTATGTAGGTTTTAATAAATATAGTCCAAATACAAAGCCACTTAGTGGTTCCACTTCTATCGATTCAATTTTAATAACATACAAAACCTATGACAATACGCCTCCTTGGCCTGCCGACCTTGTTTTATAATTATGTAAGCAATAAATAGGATACAATGTTGAATGCGGCACTTTTATGTTTTGTGTGCAGGCAAACTAAATATTAAAATAAATTGTATCATGTGATTAGATTAAATAGTTCTTTCAACAAATCGTTGTTTAGCAAACAACATCGCTCAAGTTAATTTATATATAATTATAGTATATAATTTTATAAGGGAGCAAAAAACTGCTTTTTAAATGGAATTTAAGAATCTTCATGATCTAATTAGTGATAAAAGCTAATATATGATATGACGAAATATAATAAACAAAATATGAATTAGTATAATTATCAATAATTTAATTGTGTCCGGATTAGGGCGACTAACAAGCTCATTCGCTATCCTACAATCTTATGACGTGTCCGGAATGCAGCTGGTGTCGACATTGCTGGCTGGTTGCATTTACTGCAACTTTTAGCAAGCGGATGTAAATCGGCTCTTGTTCATTGTGCATTTATATCGCACTTTTGATAAAGTGGGTCATGTTAAATAAGTATTAATTTATGTTTCAATTTGGAATTTTAAATATGATGAAGAATACTAAATTGATTCTTATTGTTTTAAGCCAGTGATTCTCAACCACTGTGCCGCGGCACTTTTAGTGTTTAATGTTAATATTAATAAACAATATGATTTAAAAATATTTAAACTTATCTTTTTCTTTGTGTGTCACCAAATTTTTAAATCGTTACGTGTGCCGCAACAAAAAAAAGGTTGAGAATTACTGCTCTAGGCAAAGGGCAGTCCCAGTTCATACAGTTTATCCTTCCGTAATGTATCTACTTTTCACACGTTCAGTGTGCGTAAGACTTCCTATCTAATTAACCATTATTAAACGATTAAAACACGAAGAAACAAGTTTCCCGCCAAAACTGTCTACGTTGTTATTCTATTAAAGGCAAGGGATGCAGCAAAATGTAATATATATTTTTCATTATTTTTTTTTTATGATTATATTGTTTTTTGATTTTAAAATAACATAAATATTAGTGTTTTGTAAGTACCTATTCTTAACCGCGGCCTCGTCATGTTATGTTAATGGTTCCATCATCGATACTTCGTTTATAATAATCACAGGCCTTGGAGTTGTCCCTAATTGAAGTCTTGTATCTGCTACTATACACTCGGACAATTATCTTGTAAATGATTGTCAACTTTTATAGTCAATTGTTTGAAAATAATTTATTACTTACTCATTTAAATTAATTAGTAATTTAATATTTATGACTTTATATTCTGCGTTGAATTATACAATAAAACTGAGGTATAAGATTTTATTCGGCTTTATAACGTGTTTAGTTTATTTAATACGACGACGTTTCAAAAACTTTGCAACCAATTGTTATGGCGATATTAAATAGTCAAAATAAATTCGATAGTAAGCCTCACGAATAACCTGACATTTTTTATATAATATAATATAATATATATTTAATATATTGACAATACTATATATATCTACTTTTATTACGTTGTAATGGGTGAGTGATATTAAATTTGTTTTATAAAAAATACCAGCTGGTTTATTTAAATGAAAAATTTAAAATAAAGAATGATACTTAAATTAAATTCTTTTTTATATATTTCTTTATCATGAATACATTTTGTTTTCAAATTAAATCCAAAAAGAAACAGCAGTATCCGTGGCTCTGATAATTTAAAACTGATTTATGTGCTTCTAAAACCACTTTATACGTGCTATTCAAAACTTATAGTGAAACTGGTCGGTCATAAGCAATCAGGCAAAATACTTATGATCTAAATAATCGTAACAGCGTAACAAAGTTTGAAATAAATTTCACACTTTTAGAACGATTTTAGAATTATTTACACTTTCAATAAAAGAATGCTGTATAGTCAGCCTTACTCATTTACTACGAATATACTATGGCCGAGAAGACATTAAAATGAGTAGAGGTCAAAAAGTGAACGCTACAAGTTGATGGCCAAGTAAATTTCCGAACGTTTCCGGAAGTATGCACTCGGAAAAGCATTGGACAAGGTTAAAATATTCTGGTCACTCCCACTATAGCAAGGTAAACAACGCAACGACTAAAGGCCCTTTGCCTTAAACGATTTCAGCTCTTTATCAATGGAGGTCGCTAAACATGTGTTTAACATTGTGTTACCTGCACTATGTGTTGGTGTACAACTTTGAATTTAGCTTGAAGACACATTGTTGAATAATTGACGACCATTTAGTATATGTATAAGGCTCGGTTAAATCAATTATTTTACTTATAAATATAATTAAAATAGATATTTATTTAAGTGTGGGAGTTTTATGTTTACGCAAACTTTGTCCGGATACCAATATTACAGGATATCTTAGTTTGGTGTTAGGACATTGTGCGTAGGTACCTATAGGTAATGACAATTGGCATTATTACATTATTAAACACTCAAATAATGTATTGGTTTTTTAAAGTATATTGCTAAACGTTTTCTCAACTGCGAAGATTGAACTGGAAAATTGTTCTGTCATCTTAAACAATTCATATATGTACGTATTAAACCGGTATAGACTTTTCTTTATCTATGGAGCAGTTGTCTCTGCTCATAAACCGTAATATAGATTGGCATCAACCGAAGTTTGACAATATAAATAACTTTAAAACTATATTTATCTGTACAATTCATTATTTATAACGATAAACATACATGTATTACAAATAGCATATAATAATAAAAATAAATTAAATGTTAATAGGAGTGAAATAATAAACGAAATAAATACCTAGTTCATTTGTTTTATTATATTAAATCTGTAATGTAATGAAACCATTAGGTTTTAATGGTAATGATGCATTGCCTAAAAAGCTATTTCACGTACATAGTTATATTTACGTAGTACGTGAGCAAATAGATATTTGATGCCAATTTTATTTTATTCGTTCTCTTTGTCTAGTCGTTATGCATTTGAATAGAATGCAAATGAGGCCGTTGTAAATGTATAGTTTGCTGTTCGTTTGTTTTTAGTTATTAATTAATCAGTTTTAGTTCATTCATTTATTATTATTACATTTAATTATAAGTAAAAGGTAAATTGTGCGTGTTTTAATAAATTATAAACTTCTTTACTTATATTTTTAACAATTAAATATGAATTACAAATGTGAACTTAAAAATAAAAACAAAAAACAAATGAAAAACTGACAGCACGTTTGAGCGCCAAAATTAGGCTTAGACATCGAATTATCCGAACATAGATAAATATTTGTGTCATCTTAGTACTAACTTCGTGTTAGATAAAAATGTTAGCTTTGTTTTTTTTTAATTGTTTGAATCTATATACAAAGTAATGATATTTTAAAACGCAAATAGGAAACTGTAAAGTATTGATTTAATAAGCCAAGTCTCCGCAGCTTTTGCTAACATAACCTTCGCGAATGCTTAAAAATGGATTGTAATCTTGTATTGTATTACCATGTTTTTAAATGTCAACAGTAGTATGTTCTTAGAATTGAGCCTAGTTATTGACACTCATATTTTAATAATAAAATATTGTTTTTAATGATATTTTAATATTTTATAGCGAAGAAAAGGCTATTATTAATCATACAATATATAATTATATATGTTTTTATATAACTGTTAAAACGCGTATTCAATATACGGAACTCTAAAAGTCTACAATTAAATTATTTTACTTTTGAAAAAATTAATTAACTTATATAAGAAACAATTTTTTAAAAAATTGAAATTAAAGTGAAAAGTGTCAGAAACTGGGTCAGTGTCAATAAAGTGTCAATAACTTTTACCTTAGTATGTTCTTAGAGAGTGAATTAAAAAAAAATTTTAATTATAATAAAATTATACAAAACTAATTGAAAACACCAATATACATTTTCTTAAATACTTCAGATATTAAATCCAGGTATCAATTAATTCAATTGCTATTTACGAGTTCTACATCTCTATTTGTTTTAAATTCGAAATTCAAATTTTACATTTAAGTAAGTAAGGAAAAAAAATGATGAATATTTAATCCCATCCCTAACCAATTAAAATCACATTATGTCAAATGAAAGGAAAATCGTGTATCGACCAATGAAAATGAGCTCTCATTTCAATACTTAAGTATTTTAATGAGTATATGTAAATAACATATAATTTATTTAAACATAGACTTGGTGATACCAAACTGTAGAACTGTTGTCTAATAATATAATAATGACATAGTGTATGAGATAACTTCCGGGATACAGTTAACACCCACTTCGCAGTTAGGTGTAAAATTAAAGCTATTTAGATACAAATTTACAAAGAACTTTGATCACGCATATCGCGTCATCTGAATTCATCTCTTCCTATTTATTACGTACATCTGTTAATAAATATAATTCAATTTAATATTAAAAAAATATTTTGGTTTTCAATTGTTTTTATTCTTATTTGCGATTTATATGATATTTTAAAACAATTATGATGTCTATCTGTGAAATGTATTTCATTTGATAATTAATTTTTGAGATATCTTAAAACATTGGTTTAATTCTATTTTCTGGAATACTAGACCTAATTGTAACATACTAAAAAAATACTATATGAAAGCAACTAAATGGTCGTTTATATGTAATTCTTTTAAATACTAAACGTTTGTTTTTGAAGCAAAATTAAAATAAATTGTATTGTAATAAATTATCTGTGTGAGCTTAATGTGTAATATGTTGGCTTGATCGCACAAAAAATATAAATGCATAATAAACATCCTGGTTCGTAAATTCATTTAAAAGTATTCTTAAGTATTTTTCCCTTTAATTATTTTATCCATATTGAGAATTGATGGAGAATGTAACTTGATCTTGAATTACATTCCGGAAGCATGGATGGGTCATTGTTCGCAATCGTAAACGGTGAGCGACAGATTGCCTTCATCAGGCAAGGGCATCTGACTGTGTCCCGCGCAAATGTGTAGCCCAATCACTTTATTCAGTTTTATAGCTATTTTATGTGTTATAAACATTTTATTACTAGAAGTCAACTTGTAGCTTTAAAAAGGAGATCATACTATCCCAGGTAATTAAAAAGATATATAATCTTCCTTCGTAATACCCTAGCGATTTGGAAACTAAATTTCCTAAAATGGATATACTATTATACTTAATTTTAATATTCTATTTTATTTTATAGGCATAATTAATCGCTTCTAGAATCCCCTAAAAATTACACAATAGATTTATAAATAAATTCTTTAAGAACATTAGTTTGTTAGGCAATTTGATTGTAATTCAATTAAAATACCAAACCATTGTTGGTCTTTGTTTAACGAAACAATTACAGACCGCTTCAGTCCAGATTTTAAATGATACTTTCAAGGTCTATTTAAAGTATCTATTTATATCTATAAGTATATACGAGTAGGTTTTGTTTTAGGTCCCCGTTCATTATTATTTTGTCATGTCACTCTCAAAGCCAATGTACAAGCTAGCCATTCAGATATTAAGCGCTCAAATGATCAATATTCAATATAATAAAAAGTCACAGTAAGCGTGGGCACTCAGGCCTACCAACCACGTCTGTCCATATAATCTCATAAATGGACAGAAGTATTACTCGTGTATTGTTATACATATATATAATGTAACGTTGTAGCATATAGCACAGAATATCCTGGTCCAGGGCCAGGGCATCGTATAGTATGTATTATATATGTATAGAACTTATTTATCACATGTATAGACAAATTTCTTTTAAAAATATTATGTATACGAGTATGTTCTTTCAAATAAACAAGCCCTGGATTTAGTTTATATACCTAATCAGTTTTAGTTATTGAATTAACAAATGGATAAGTTGCCCACCCACACTGAGGTCTGTGCTATGTCTTGGCAGAAACCATGATATTAGGCATTGTCGATGCGCCATTCTCGAGGTTATAAAAGCAGCCTTAAATATGGTTTAAAGAAATACCTTTTCACAATCGTAAAAACGGTTTTTTCTTAAATAAAAGTGTACTTGACAATAACTGTGACAGCGAGGCGCCAGTCAAGGTTTGAACATAATAATATTTATTTTTAGATTAAACAACAATTTTTAAAAGTTCAGTAAATTTTATATTATTTTATTTAAATCACACATACTTTGCAGTTACTACCGAATATTATTATTTCTTATGGTTTAAATACTGTGTCTATTTCAAATAAAACACACACAAAAAAATCATACGTGTAAAAATTATGCTTTCATTTAAAATGGTTTTCCACTATGAGCAAATGCGCATATCATAAAGCTTAATTTGAATAATAAAACAAAAACAAAAACAAAAATGAATCATGAAACAAAAAATAATAATAATCGATATCATTTTTTAAACACAGCATTCATAATAACAATGTTATGAAAATTAATTAAATCAGCTTCGAACAAAAAATATTAAATCGATATAAAGGTCATTGAATGACCACAGGATATGGCATCGGTTACCGGTCTACAAGGGCACAGACCTCCTCAGTCAGGGTCGGTCGTCTTCGAGGACATGGATTACCATGAGACAATTCTTGCTTTATTTGACTTCAAATTCTTATCGAAATTTTTCAATATGAGATTGGATAAATTACCCGATTGATGCACATTTTTAACTGAATAATAATAATGAACAATTGGATTGAATTGTTTTCGTGAATAGGTCTTATTAATATGAATAATAAGATTCTGGTAGCATATCCTTACCCATATCCGGTAACATGACTCAGCTCACGGTTATTCTTTGAAATTATTCAGGGCACGCATAAAACGCACCATTTTAATGTTCTCTTTGTTCTTAACGTGTGTTCAGGAAAGTTTGTATTTGGATATCATTTTGTTTATTAATATATAAACAATGAAGAAATATAAAACTCAATTTTAAATATATTAGCTCAGTGCACTAATAATAATAATGCGATATTCGTTAAGTCAGCCATTCTCAAAGTGTGTTCCGCGGAACCCTAGGGCTAAAATACTGCAAAAAATACCTACTAAAGGGAGATTATAAGGTTACATCTAAATATTACGTAAATATAAATCAAATAAAATATAAATCAGTTTTTTATAATTATATTAAGGCTTTTTCATTCGCCAAAAAAGTTTGAGAACCGCTGCGTTAAGTAATTTCTCTGATTCGACTTATTTTTGCGTGTGAATTGATTGTTTTAATCGATTTTTTTTTAAATTGTTGCTTCAATACATGTACCATTAAAAATATTAAGAAGTATTTTTGTATGTAGGATCATGGTACGTTATAAGCCAATTGTTGTTTAAATATTTGTTTTTTCAAACTAATTTATTCACATCAGTCTTCTCGATAACCGTGAATTAGGATCTTAAGAGCCAAAGTATCTCATTACATCTCACCTTGAATGCAACCTTGCATTATTTGAAAAAATAATCCTCTGCACATAACTAATACGTAAGGTCGTGGACGAATCTGCTGCAATAAGTTAGCTGTGTTTCTAAACTCAAATTTTATATCCGCATTACTCTTGATTTACCAGCCCCACCAAGTGTGTAATACATAACAAACTAATATTTATGATTATCAACATTCAAAATCAAATGTTCCTATTAATAAAAATACGTGCGTAAATTCAAATACATTTTGGAAATAATAATATTCTTATCAAAAAATATATTTTTAAGTACCAATGTATCTCATCTGGATTACTAATTACTAAAAAAAGATATTTTCATATATGAGTTTCCTTAAAACTAACCCAATTCGTTCTACTTCAAACAGTTAAGTTAAGTACTAGACAATTTACAGCTAATATTTTAATATATATTACAATCTGCTTAACACAATTAGACACATCGCAATACTTAATATCATGCATATTAATTGCAACATAGAGTTAACACTTGCACACTTTACTGATGTTAATGTTGCACCCACATTTACTTATTGCATTCAAATGTCAAATGTTTCAGTCGATCATTATCTTGGCCTTGTATTAGCGAATTGTCACAATAAAATCATTATTTTAAATGCTGTAAGATCCGCTTAAGGAGACACTTTAATTTTCTCGAAGTTAGATGTTTATAATTAATTAGATTGAGGATTAAGCCCGGTCCATTAGCAGAGGCAACTGTTTCTACAAAATACATATAAACGTGATTAAGTCACTTCCTTGGTGATCATTTGAAAGTGGTAACCTATTATCAGAGGGTCTGTCATCCTTAAAAGTGGCTAAAGTTTTTAATAATTATTTACTTTTGTATTGTACTTGCTTCCAATATTTCGCTTATGATCCAAATATAAAAAGTAAAATTAGTATTGGAGTATGAAAATTCAAGCAGTAACACGAGTTGATTGAGAACGAAACTAAACAGCACGTGGCCAAAGTTTTATTATTAAAACATTTACTGTTTTAAAGTAAAATGAGACACGTGTTTGTAAAAGAGTAAATATTTTAAGTAATTCATTTTAATTACATGCTCATAGCAATAATGTTTTGACACACATTATTTTCACAACAACAGCTAAATTAAGAAGTTATTTTAATAATTTTGGCAATACATACACGTAGAATTACCACAAATAATTTCATTATAAATTAATGTTAGTAGGTGATACAATAATCTTGTGAGCGCGCAGTAGGTACATAATGTAGTAAGGACGGGACGTGATTTCATGCGATAATATGACATAGACGTGAGGTCGTACACGTATATTCGTGGTACACATGATCCTATAAGGAACTTTCCAAAAAACCATTAATAAACTGATTTTTTAAAAATACATATAAGCAAAGTAATGAAAAATGTGGTTTCTGGCACCTAAAATTGACTAATATTTATTATATTGTTAAAGATTAGGAATACAGAACATAAGTACGTTTTTTTAAAATAATTCCTGTGAATTTTTAAGAACGTGAAATCTACACTTCTAGTGAAAAGGGGTACTACACAATTAATCAACTTTAGAAAAAAATAATATCATCTCATTCTAAATTTATATACATATGTTAAGTACTCATAATAATAAAATAAAAACAATTTGTAACAAAATACTCAAAGTGAAAAATGACATGTGGCATTAAAAATTTATTTACAAATTAAATAAACAGTTATAATGCTTAATTTTCCAACTAAAAGTTCATAATGTAGGCGGGTTATTGACATATCGTTGTAACACGTCATAGAGACTATTATCTAATTCTTTTTTTAACTCAGTAGGTCAAGCAGTTTGCGGTTACTAGACCAGACAAAAAAAGGCAACATCCGTTTTAAATCAATGCTTTAAATGCTCTTTATTTTTCATTTATAGCTAATTTAATTTTGCATTTTAAACTTTAAGCCGTTTGTCCAAAGGCTATTTGTTAAGATTTATTTGCTTTGTTGAAATTGCAGTATACTTCCTGAATTATAAAATAGATCTTTTTAAATTAATTTTAAATAAGTTCTAATATTTTATTAAAAATGCGTTTGGTTTTTATGCATTTGCATATTATGTAACATCTAAAACTTAACATCTTTAATTCTAGCTATGTCTGAGATTATGTTATAAACATGATTTAATTAATTTGGAAGATGGGTTGGTCTAATTTAATCGATTCAAACTCTTTAATTATAGTATTTTTCAAACCATATAGTATATAACACAAAATTCATGCAATCATAATGATTGGGTTACATATTCTACACCTGGAATCTCCAATAAAACGTATGAAAATAGAGATAGCAAGTTAAATAATAATGAAGTAATAAAATAGAATTTGAAGTTATTAAAACTGGTAACATCATAAAGGCGTCTGACCTTGCTGCCTCATCATATGGATTACTAAAGCCGGCGATAAATTTATTGCAAATAGAATTAATTGGACGGTTTCTGCAAACACGTGTCATATGATTTTAATTGCCGTGAAAATTAAGTTGTTTGTAGACCAGATTTTTAATGAGCGTCAAAATCTTCAAACTTTATATGCGGTAGACTAATTAAACATACACATATTAATATTTATGAATTTATATATATCTATTCATCCTTTATCCAAAACGAGACGCGACTCTTCTCGAGTTATAAATGTTATATATGTTGTCGAGACGAAATTGTTATTTATTATAAAAAACAAATGTCTCTTCCTATATGAACGTAACCTTGCACACTTTGTGTACTGAGCCCTTAGTATTGATTTTAATATTAAAAACGAAATTATATCGCAAATGAGTTTTTGTATGAAACATTTTTAGTTCTTCGCATCACCGATAGGATCGCATTTTTCTTCTTTTATTGACCTCAGATGTCTCATGAAGACAATTCTGCCAAACCCTCATGTCAAAAAAAAACTAGGTTCGCATTAATTCGCTCTAAATAAAAAAGCGTTTGACATTTAGAAATAGTCGCGTTTTTAATGTTAAAATCGGGGGGAAACTGGTTTCTTATTTTTGACATGAGGGTTAATGTGTGAATTAAAATTTTTATAATTTCTTATTGAGCTGCTGTCCGAATACTCGACATTAGCAGAATTATCTTTAATAGATATGTGAAGCCATTAATAAAAGAAGAAAATGTTAAAATCATCACTAGATTGACTAAAAATTGTGAAGATTGATTCATCTATCATATATATCAAACTAAACTATCTCGATTAAAAGATCAAGTATAAAAACAATCCTGCAAGTAGTAATGATTGGCATTTAGAAATCTATTACGTACTATGTTAGTAGATTTAAAGGATATAGAAATCAGAGACATCATCGTCAAAATGACAAACTAAGAATGACAAATGACAATCGTACAATGACCTAAGGCTGCACGATCACTAAAACATAAATAATTCAATCGTCATTATAATATTTTATGAACGTGCCTTCAGTGAAATATTACCTAGCTTACTCATAACTTTATAATCACCCGTAACTTGAGTTCTCCAAATATTACCCAAATAGTAGGTATGCGACCGCACTCCATCTGATGCTAGGTTTTATGTTAGGTATCACAGATAAATGGTTATGCCAAGTTATTAGGTTAAGATACTTTTGTTAATAATAATAAGCTTAGACACTAATACAGTCGAACCTGGATAAGCAAGAAAATATGAGCAAGATTAATATTCGGGTCCCTTGAATTCTCGCTTATTCAAGTTCGACTGTATTTCAATGATTTGGAATAAATGGAATGTTTTATTTGACTTCCGAAAACAAAAACTCATTTTCAATGTTAAAATCCGTCCATAAATGTCATCATTACTCGGTATGCTTGCATAGCAATTTAAAATGCTGATATTATATAAAGAATTATTCACACGAAATCAAATAAACTCTTCGCTTGTATACAAAATCATCATCAGAGAGCAAACTTTTGTGACTTGCATAATTTAAACCGAGCATTAAAAATATGTTGATTTTTTTTTTCACTTTTTTTTCTATTATGAAGATACATTCTCACGACTGAACTTACAAATTATATTTTAAAACGGTCATTAACAAAATTGTCAGCAACAATCGAGGATCGTTAGAAAGTATTTGCACTTGAAGAAATGACTCATTCGAATGAAGAATTGTCATTGGAATTTAATGTAACGAAAGATGAATAGACGACTTAATGGGATTTCTAAATTGTATGTTTAATCATTAATCACGAACGAGCTCATCTCGTATGGAGGAGGCGAAAGCGGCTTGTCTAAACTGAAGCCAGTTCAATTTTATATTAACTGTCAACCTAATTACGACATTGTCTATGTGTATTATCATATCTCATCGCTTGCATACCACACTTGTCTTTTTAAGTCGGCATAGCGAAGAATTCCGCCTGTAGGCACTTGATGTTCCCGATTCGATAACATTTTACATACATCAATGAGCAATCAACCATCTTATAATTGACAATTGCGATGAATAGTATGTACCTTAACTGTTAAAGCGCGGTCATATTTAAGCTAAAGCTAAGCTTAAGCTAAAGAGCTAGCAGATATTTTGTTTTACTAATATGAATTAGAATGAAATAATATAGAACGGAAGTGTGATAGTGTGATAATGTGACAACCATATATATACACACATATAATAATGAATAGCAGGTTAGAGTAAGTAAATAGTGCAGATTTTTAACGATTTGCAGATTGTAACAAGTTTGCATTGACTACTAGAATGATACAAATAACCTTCTCTAATGACAGCCGGTGTAAGAAAAAAAAAACAAAAGCAAGCCGGTATTCGAGCCAAGGTTCTGTAATACGATACGCAGTTAGATATAAAATTTTAAAATAGATTTTTACAATGCCCTAAGTCTAGAACTTTTAGCATCATTAAGATATCATATTACTACTAAATAATAAATATTCATTTCGGCCAATAGTAAGTATTATATAATTATTAAAAAATCGAATAGCTAAGACGGTCTTGTCGCTGTAAAATGTTAGGAAAAAATAATATATTAACTAAAATATATGTGGGGTAAACTGAATAAAA
This sequence comes from Tineola bisselliella, assembly GCA_028551675.1. Classification (NCBI taxonomy): domain Eukaryota; kingdom Metazoa; phylum Arthropoda; class Insecta; order Lepidoptera; family Tineidae; genus Tineola; species Tineola bisselliella. Next base: position 382,532 of record JAPWLS010001350.1, read on the forward strand.
TTAGCCCAAACATAATCGTGAGAAATCCATAAACGTCTAAGATTTCGATATAGTTAATAAAATATATAATAAAGGCAATAATAATAAAATAAATTCCAGCCCTGAACTTTGCACTTTTATAATACCTACTATGATAATAAAAACAATAAAACACCTAAAAGATTATTTTGCAAACATTAATAAGCCAAAATAACAATACGTTGTCTATTGTCTATGGATGAATACAACTAAATTAACGTGTGAATTACATATACTAATTATTATTATTTATAGTAAAAGAAACATATTTATTTCAATGGTATTAGGACCCAAAGTCTGCTACAAGAGTATATTTCATTAATCGTTACAAGAATATAATTTTAAAATAATAATAAATAATCCAAGCATAAATAGTTTTGTACTTTGTATTATATTTTATAATAAACCCCTTATATTGACGTCGCTCGTCGACATAAACAGTTTTTCATATGGTTTCCCATTATTAAGCGATTTAATTGCTAATTCGCAGAGAATTATCAAAAACATCACCGTATAGATAAAAGAAACACTCGAACTGCCCTCTGAAGTAACTTAACTCGTACTAACTGCGTACGTGTATCATAAATATTACTTACTAGCTGTTGCCCGCAACTACGTCTGCGTAATAATGAATGAAATAAATCTAATAAGATTTATACAAACTTTCATCCCCTATTTTATCCCCTTGGGGGTAGAATTGATCAAAATCCTTTCTTAGCGGATGTCTACGTCATAACATCTACCTGCATGCCAAATTTCAGCCCAATCCGTTCAGTGGTTTGGGCTGTGCGTTGATAGATCACTATATCAGTCAGTCACCTTTGAGTTATATATATTTAGAGATAGATTGAACAATATCTTATAAAAGATTCACTCAAAAACTATCGCGATATATCGTATGCTTTTTTCACTAACAAACAATTGTATTCAGTGTATTATATATAGTCAGACATAGGCGTGTCAAATTCGAACACACCGACGTCATCATACTAAATAATAACAATAATTAAGTTTTAGACAATAAAGTGATATTCATGTAGGTTAAACACGTGACAATTACAATCGCCTTCAAATTTAAGATGATTAAACACGGTGTCATGTTACAATTACGATTAATTTAGCCAGACCCAACAAAAAGCCCATGAACAAAAAATAAGCCATAAATGATGATGATTACATTGAATTTTATATGTAACGTTTTTTTTGCGCGCGGTTTGGTTTAATTGTGTGGTGAGCCAGTTTATGAATATTATATTGCCATATAAAATAAAACAAAAAAAATATATTTATAAATTTAAACACCACTTATGATAGTATTTCTGTTTTAATATATACAATGCTGTCGACACGCCTAGTGAGTTTGAAGAAATTTTAATTTGATATCGGAAACACAATAGGCGTGTTCTGGATTTTTCATTAATTCCAGAAATAAGTCTATTATGACTATAAATCAACAAAAACACAAACGACATAGCAATTTAAAAATAGAAAAAAACAATTGCTATTCAAACAAAAGAAGTAAACGATTAATTATTTTAGTTACTTCAATTAGATATTTTTTATGAATGTTTTATAACTAAGTTTCAATCAACATCACAAATATTAAGGAAGTCTAATTTAATTTAATTAACATTAGCTAATGAAACACAAAACCACTTTATGTTTTACATTTATACTTTTTTTATTAGCATTCATCTGTTGCGTTTTAAGATGTATTCAAACGAAGTCATAACTTGGATTAATATTTTTGTATTTAAGGGCCGGTATTTTAATCGTAGTTTAAATAAGGTCGTTTTGTTGATAACACATAATTGCATATTAAAATTGATTGATTTCTTAGCTCATAATAATAAATTTATTTATATAGTTTTCTATAGTTGAACTAACTGAGCCCAGCGATTGAAATTCGATAAATTTAAAAGTATAAGCTGCGTACTTTTTGCAAGATTTATTGACATTTAAACTTTTATTATATTGGTATAAATAATTTAATATTTATAATGATGATAAATTACTAAGTTTACACAGCGTTTAAGAGTAGTCCACGAAATGATCGCAATTATTAATTGTTAGTACCTACCTATAAATCCTTTTTGTATTAATCTTGACGAATAAAAAATGACATAATTAATGAATATTATTATGTGGTTTGTCTGTGATGCTATATTTTTTGTTTGTGTTTTCGTTTTCGTGCTGTAACTGTTTTGCCTTTTGTTATTCTATTATTAGTAAATCCTTTATGTTGGCAGATACTATGGAACAACAGATATGAATATACGTGCTAATGATTAATTCTTTAAGGTTTTGAGTTCATATGAAGTGTTAATAGTTGGAATATAAAATGTGGTGTGGAAATGATAGTGATACATATGTATATAAAAGTGCGCAATGGCACTTATGTCAGCGCTTATGTGAACAATGCGTACGTCACGCAGCACAGGTAATAATTGCGGATAAATTATAAATCTTTCATACATAATATTTATCTATTGTTTTCTCTTATTTCTGCAAACATTGCTTCATTTCACTAATAAAAGATGGTGTGTTTTTCGATTTCAAAATCAATTATCTTTAGAAATTAACCATAATTTTGAAGGTCGTCACACACCTTAGAACGTAAACCTAACGTAATAAATTACACAGAGGCAGTTTTTTTTACTGTTTTTTTGTTTTGCATAATACCGTTTCTTTTATTGAATTAGTGGTAATCGTTTCTTTTGTTACTTAACAATTCTAAAAAGATATTTGGTGACGATTAAGGATACCAATTTCTTTACTCACTTGACTGAAGACAAAAATCTGTTTTAGTAAAGTTTCTACTATTACTAAGAATATTTGAACACAAAAGATGAAGCAATGCTTTACGAAAAAAGTAAATATTATTGATGTAGGTATTATTAAATTTTATATTTCATAAATAACATTAATCAATAATAATTAGTTATTAACAAGAATAATATTATGTATTACTATTACTTTTTATGCCAATTTCTTTTACATAAAAATAGCGGAAGAATAAAACAATCTTCCGTATTTTCATAATAATGTACAAACAAAATGGTTTGCTAATCCAAGGGAATATTAAGTATTGTACCAATTCTACGGATTTGCGTAAATGCTCGTGCGGCTTCGTCTAAAACAGCCAAGGGACGGTGGTTTTCATACAATGGGAAGAGTTGACGCAATCAGATGAAACAATGCGCGTGAACATCACACTGGGATTTTAATGACATGCTAAAATTACTTGAAAATTAGTGATTAAATTGTCGCTGTATTTTTACAATAGTAATTGAGATGTATTTTATATGACTTTTTATGAATTTAATTATTAAATATAAGCTAGCTTTCAATTGTTTACTAAGCAAATGTGATTTTATATGGAAATCTAGCATAAAACATGCCCGCCTAATGTTAATGATTTGCCATTATCTTTATTAAAAATGCTAAAGCAACTGGTTTGATTCCTCACCTTTATTAAGTGCAACTGTCATAGAAGGCATTAATTACTAACGTTATGTAAAGGTTGTATAGATTTCATTCGTTATATAAATTGTATGCGGGCATGATATGAGAATTTGTTTAAATTCCCTCGATTCTTATATTGAGTAATTAATAATAATATTATTGTTTAAAGAGCGACCGTGACTGGTGACCGAATTGATATGAATTCTTTAATGACAAATAAAATAAAATCTTGACCGTGATTTAAGCTTTAGTCAATGAACAAAAATATGAAAATAAACAAATTCTAAAATTATTAACTCGATGTATATAGCCCAAAGCTCCGAATAATAATTTTATATAATTGTCAAAACTGAATGTACAGATAATAAAGCTAATAAAAATATTTGTAGCGAGTAATTGCAGAACCTAACTACACTAACCAATTTCCTATTTCATAAAATACAAAGTAAAGTTTCTAACAAACAATAAAATTTAACAATCATAATTTACATTATAACTATAATTTGAGACTGAACAATTTGTCTCAATTGCAAAGCGGTTGAAACGTTCAGCAGTTGTTATTGTAGGATCGATTTACTGCGCGCGCGCACTGTCGTTGTGCTTGTCAAAGTAAAATTATTGTACCAATTATTCCGCCCACCATTATCCGAATAATGTATTTTTTATATATAATTTTTATGGGTCAAATGAAAGTTTTTTTATTGTTAAAAAAATCGTTTTTAGACATCCAAGTACCAATTTATAAGTGTAAAATGTATTAGATTACGTATTTTTCCTTTAAAGGGGAACCTTTAAATAAATCACAAACGTGTTGTACTTTGAAGAACGATAAAATAAATGAATAATTAATAAAAAATATAATGTAGGTAAGACACAAATAAATTAATATTTTGAAACAGAATGACATTATAAAATATCACATAATTAATAATCGGCCAATAATAATTCTTTACAAAGAATGTTTATAAAATACGCCGTTCTTTGTGTTAATTTCATTGAGTGCTTTAAGGTCAGAACACATATGTGAGTGTGTAGCGTGACGTATAGTAGGTGTGCAGCGATATTTATAATGCATAAAAGTGATGTACGAGTTTCATGCGTACGTCACGTATTCGACGTGTTATATTTGGCCTGTCTGTTAATGTAAATAAAATGTAGTTATGAAGCCAAATTATCACTTTAACAAGTTCACGGCGATTGCTCACAGACACAGTGCATTTCCTGTTTGTAGTCTATAGAAGATTTAAGCCAATTAATAAAGTTATTTGGTAGGAGCCAGTTTTACGTATGCCATATATCGAATTTATTCCGGTTTGTGTAACCATGCTTAGCTTTAGTATTTTCATTTCCATTTTTGAATGTTTCTTAGGTCCACTATCCACTAAAGTTAGAAGAGTGGGCATTAGTGGTAAATGTTACACGTTTATGCCATTTACAAATCCGCTGTTGTAAAATCTGAAAGGTAACCAACATACCTTATTGTACTTGAAAAATATAAATTCCTCCTTGTATGGCACAAGATTTTGGCACAAATCATCACAATATTACACTCGCAGGCAATGTTGTTACACTGGGGACGTTGCTTAGTTACACTATCACGTTACAAACCGCACGATCGCATTCATTGTTATTTTTTATTAGTTTTAATTTACGATAATAATGTCATATTTGAGTTTAATATTAATTCGGTCGTGTAGTATCGTTAAAGGCTCGGGCCGGACTGAGCGGTTTTATTATTATATATCGAGGGAAGGAGCACGGTCGGTTTTCAAGGTTCCTGCGACCGCGGCCGGCGTACGCGCACGTAGCAAGCCTTATCTCACAGCTTTGTCGCTCACGAGCACAAACTAATGGCGAGTCACTAGTTGTTACCTTAATGCCTGGACTTACAGACAGCAATCACGAATGTAACATTTTGGGAAGTCGTGATATTTAGACCGCAAGAGATGGTCATCAACTTTTTAAGTCAAGGAATAATGAATATAATTATTATAGAACAGTAACAAGGTCGGCGTTTATGACGTTTTTTGTTTTGATACAACTTACAATTTGACATTAATATATTATACAAATATCTTTTTCAAGTGCAAATGAACATTAAAAACATGTCAATATTTCATTATCAATTAATTATAACAATGAATGTTATAAATACACGTTTGATAAAGGAAGCTATGTTGTAGACGTAACATTAATTGTTCAATTTATTAAACACAATCGTTTTCAGTCCAATGTCTACGTGACATGAGACACACGAGCGAATGTCCTAAAATCAAAGGACATAGATTTATGAAACGTTTGGTAATTACACATAGACTTATGTTACTCACGATTTTACGATGCATTCCAGACTATATACTCCTTATGATAAGTGACTTGAGGCACGTCGGCACTATGTTCCCAATATTAGTCTTTCATCAATTTTCGTCTACGAAAAAGGATAGCATATAATCTACATAAAAGCTGATCTTAAACAAATTATAATTAACAACAAATACACGTGCTCGCAATAAAATCGGGCCATTAAATAAATCCGTATTACAAGGTTACGCCCTAAAATATTATTTCGTAGAATAATTCTCATATCTCTCGATTTAAAACGTAATTTAAGAAATTTGATAAGCACTGATCAGTCCAATATGCCATTCTGGGGTAGTACTACCACTTTTAAGTGTAACATCCGTGAAGTGACTTAGTAGCGGTTTAGAATTAGTTTTAAAGTAGACGGGTTTTACTAGAGGAGTGTACCCTACCAATATGAATAATGTACATGTGTCTCCTTAAGCTTGTAAAACTGTTGCTCATGAACATGCCTCTGTAGTCGTTGTAGTCAGATGCCGGGCTACTATAAAACCAGTCCAATTTTTTTACATACTAATAATATGTCTCTGTGTATATCACTAATGGTTCTGTTTTTCCCAAAAACAAAAGATGATCTTCTGAATAGTTTTGTTTTGTCTTTGCACAAACTAACTGCGTTGTATGTCAATACAAATATGATTTCATTGACTTTTATGAATATGCATACATAAAGGCGAGGGCATGCTTCATAATAATTATTTTTCTCGTATTAACAAGTCGGAAGTTGTGTGCATTCATTAAGATATGCGGGGAGAGGTTCGACCTTTAAATTTGGCATTATTATATACTGTAATACGTTAATCGCTTCCTGTTAACGCAAGGTTAGATTTAATTCTCAGATATTATAGACGGAGTATGAAAATACCATATTTATTAGGTTTTTGTATATTTAAGAAAACTCATAGAAGTTCCTATTTCAAATTCATTGCATAAGTTACGTTCGGTATATGTTTGCGGTTATTTATGTTAATTTATTATAAATATAATTAATTTGGCTTTATGTGGTTAAATATTACATTTATTTTCATTCACAATTTTGAAAGCTATGCATCCTCATCTCGCAACTATTAGGATAACCGTAAAGCTTTTTAAACGTCGGACTAAAATAATTAATGATAGTAAGCCGCATAAAGTCTTTTAAAATAACTTGTACAAATTATATGTAAAAGTATATTGCTACCTAAATGAAATGAAATTTAATTTAATCGTATTCAGTTCGTGCTATAAAAACGCCTTGTGTCACTGCATATACGGTTACGATGGTATTCCCCATAAAAACATAGAATTTCCCAACGATCGATCATGAATGGATGTACCTAAGCAGGATGTAAATATAGGATCTAATAATTTTGTAATAATAATAACAAGTTTGTAATTAGAATACAGTTAGATTTGACTTCTAAGAAAAAGTATCGTAAATTTTAAGCATTATTATGGCGTTTGTTTTAAGTTAATCCGAAGCTTAAAAATAAACGTTTTAAATATATTGAAAATAAGTAAAAATAAAAACAATAAATAAAAAATACAGCTAACAAATTTGTTATAAGTTGTAATTATAATTACAATCAAATTAAATTATTGTAAAATATCTCATTGTAAATTGTATATGTAAAAGAATAAAACAAAAACGAAATAATAAATAGTGTCTGGGGGACTGATTATGTCCTTGGTTGTTCTGAGACAATGTTTGAAAAGTATAAAAACTGTGTTTATGACATTTTACTAATTTTTCAAACGTTCTAAAACGAAGAACAGCGATTTACGTTCATGAGTCATATATTCGTAAATGACTTAAATCTGAAACTTATAAAAAAACCGACAACGAAATCGCAATAATTCCATCGTTCCCACAGAAGTAAAACATGCATTGCTAATTAGACAGAGAAAAGATAAAGAAAACATCGAACGAGAGACATGATTTGCAATAAATAATGGAATTCGATCAGTGGAACTATCTAGGACATGCCAGTTTAAACAATCGCATAGTGTTGTGAATTTGCGGGTTACTGGGACATTAGTGCCTATTGCCTTAGTAACCGTGTTTGAATTTTTTAGATTGTAGCTTACATTAATATATCTCTCCATAGCCTATGCTGAAATATATATGTTGTCATTATAGCACACACAGTCATCGATATATATCATATATTTGTGGCGGTCGATTCTACAAGCTGAAAATACTTATTTAAGAAGATTTGAGGTTTTGACGTTTAGCCTGTCAGTGTCATCTTTCTTGTTTTCTTCTGTTCTTTTGATTGCCACAATGCATTGTGATAATTATATTTTTAATCCATTTTAATCTACACTATTATTTCACATAAGTTTCTCTAAATATTGTCCTAATAAACATGTAAGTATATATTATAGCGAACGACTTAGATTGCGTGTTTGTAGGGAGAAGGATCTCTGGCGTTCCATAGTATCTGCCTATCCCGGAATATGGGCATGAGCTTAGTTAGTAACAAGTAATAAGTGGCAAAGAAGAAAAAAACAGTCGCCCATTAAAATAAACATTGAAATGTTTATTCTTGGTAATTGTACAAAACATATGAATTAAATATGAAGTCATTTATATTGAGAATGATATAATAGGATGATTATTTCGTGTCCGGCTTTGCACTATTAAGAAATTAAATTAATACCCAATTGCTTTTGATTACGTGTGGATTGTGTTATAGAAAAAGTTGGATGTTGACGTAATTCTTTTTTTAAAATATATGTTTCTTTTGTTTTATTAAACGTAAAGGATTGGTTGGCCATGCTTAGTTATAAAAATTGACAACATCCTCCGATTAATCTGAAAATGAAAACGCTAAAACGTTTTAGCTCATTAAATTCTTCATTATGCAAATTTTTAAACTCTAAACCTTTTACAGTATTGTTTAGAGATATTCGTGACACCCGTAGACAAAATATACATTTGTTGTAATTTATTTCGATTGTTTTTAATCAGACGTTTCGAAAGCTTTACAGTAATCGTGGTCGTGGCGAAACTGTATTAATATAAATAGAATACTATTTTAAAAGTAGGTATTTGATTTGGTCTGGGTGTTATTCGACTGTTGCACGCAGACATCTCTGTGACAACAGTTGGCTGTGCTCAAAGACCGCATTCCAGCTTAACATCAAGCGGAGTATGCTCGTATGCCAGGTTACTAGCAAACAATACGACCCTTGTATCAGCCCATAGTACAGTTTATAATCTAATTTAAAAAATGATTGTTGATTATATTGTTAAATCCTTAAGCGACATATTCATGGGTAATCCCAGATTAAAATCAATTACTTGGCCCAGTTTGAGCTCAGCAGGAGATATCTGAGTACAGTTAAATGTCAAGATTAACGTTGTGTTCGCAAAAGTAACACCTTTGTATTATTTTACCAACCTTAAAGCTGACAATTTGATCGTTGTAATTATGATTGTGTTTTGTTTTTAACATTGTTTTCAGATTACACAAACAATGCTTTTTTACGTTACAAAAGAAATATGTTTGTTTTTGTGAGTTTGGTACGAGATTATTATTTATATAAACTAAAACGTTAGTTTCTTTTGATTCTTTCTTTGATAGCAATAAAAATATTTCTCAAATTTGGCTTTATCAAAAACTGTTCCTAAATATTCCTTATTCCCAAAATAGCTATTAAAATTTTCTTGTATTTAATAAAAATCCGCTCTATGTAGCTACTTCTCATCTATAGAGACATCAATGTAACCTTTATTAAATAGGATTATCAGTCTCGTGAAGATCATGGGTTCAATTCGAAACAAATATGAAATATAAATATTTATTTAAACATGATATTATCGAGAAAAGTTTGCGTTTAATTCGGGTCTTAACACAGGGTTTGTTTGAGGTTTTATTATTATTTATTAAATATATACAAAATACAAAACATGTCCAAAAAGAAATAAAAATATTCATAAGAAGGTCAAAAATAACATTAACGAACTGAGATGATTTGTACACGAATTACACAAGCGAGGATGATGTATTTTTTAAATAAAATGTGACCTCAAAGTTCGTTTTTTACTTAAATGAATATCGGAATCATGTGATAGTATAAAAACCTTTCGAATATTATAAAAAGCGTTTAGATTTTTTACATCATTAACAACAATGTTTATAAGAAATTATTGAAGACAAAAATCCATTTGTTTTATGATACACTGAGATCTACAATATACGTACGTTATTATTTCATTCAAAAATTTTAATGACCATGCTCGAGTTGGTAAAGATAAAAACGGGGGTTCACATTCGATAATCCTCGTGTTCGAATCCCACAAAACACTGTACAAGTCTTAATATAAAAGTAATAATAATAAAAAACTAACTTGAATCTTGCAAGATTTTATAACAGTAAGAATTCTAAGAAGATGTTAAATGCTAGCCTAAGGTAGCACACACACCTTACAATTCAGAAATTCGCTGAATACATTGAACAAGATATACGAGTAAGTCGTGAAGTGTGTGGTGCTATTAACTGTTAGGTTTATATCCAGTTGTACCACGTACAACAGTGCAGTTGCTGCGAGAAGCTTTAAGCCTTTAATTCATGCATGTCGTGAATATTATAAAGACCACTTACTTCATCACTATATCATGTGGAAGGACCAAGGATTTTGTTTTAACGTCGCATGGTAATAATATATTGTCATCAAGATGGTTTATTCTTGAGTATTAATTAGAAACAAAATTGAAATAAACATCTTAAAGTAAATTCGTTGGTTTAATATTGTTGTTCCACGTGCGTTACTGATTAAGTTACATGTTTGTGTCATATATTTTTGCAATGAATAAATGAATATAAAATAAATATTTATGAGGTCATATGAGGTCACATGATGAGTAGGTTAAAATTAAAGTACTTATGAATTTGTAAATTGCAATTTAAACTTATTATTGTAAAATCAAAGCGAGCAGTTTCGTCTGTATTAGGTCACTATTACTGATGGTCTAAATATCTATAGTATCGCTTCTATATGCATTGTTAAATAGAAAATTATTGAAATCTTGTATCTCTTATGTAAAAAAATATTTTGCTTAACTTTTGTTCTAAATTATATAAAATTCAAGAATAGGATTTGAGATCCGTTCGCTGACTCACGACGTGATCCTTTGCTCGAGGTTGTTCTTGTGAAATATCCGTAATATATTTGTATAGTATATATAGTTTGCTTGTCTGTACAAAATGACAGCATTTTTATAACTCTTTAAAGAGTTGTGACATTTAAAAGCTTGCAGGGTGAGGGAAATTTTCCAAACGAATGTCGCAGGGTGTTTTCATTTGGGGAATCATTTATATTTCTAGAGACGTCTAAAATGTATGCATAAAGGAATCTCATTTGTCAATAAGTTTGCCAACGTGATAATAAATAAGTATATCGTGACAAAGGGCCTCTCGCAAAGACCTGCCGCCCGCCTCGCAATCGGTAAGGCCGCCACTGCATAAAGGAATCTCATTTGTCAATAAGTTTGCCAACGTGATAATAAATAAGTATATCGTGTGCAGTGTATGGAGCGGGATATCAATCGCCGAATTTCTTAAATTATTTACTGTGTTAACTACCGATCAAAAAGTTATTCATAAAATTTTTACTCACAATATTACATAATGTTAATAATATTTTATTATTATTAAGCATTTAATAATTATTAATTAAAAAAGCTAACTTCAATGGCGATACAAAATTTAAATTACAAATCGAACTCGACCTATAATCAATATGTATAAATGCATACTTTGAAGTAGAAATATGCATAGATTTATTTTAATATTTATCAATAGTACCTACCTATAACTGGACAGATGTTTACAGTAAGATAATCGTGATTCCTACTAGACTACGAGCGGAGTGAAGTATGAGTTTCATACTACAGTAAGGAATGTATAGTTACATTTTAAAACTACCCTTAAAATAATAGTATAAAGCATACGGAACTAATTTTTAGGGCAATAGACAAAATAGTATTCGTTGACGGCGCAGAATAAGTATAAGCTTTACTCGTAGCAATAATCGTATATTTTAATTACAAATATAATAGTTTCGAGCGTTAAGTTGTCTTATTGTATGAAGAGATGACAGGCGAGTGCCCTAAACTGCGTCAACGTTTACTTTCGTTAGCTAATCGGGCAAAGGACAGATGTGTCTGTATGGTGTTCGTAAATTGTACTATTATACTACAACGTGGTTGGTTATAGTTTAAATCAGTGATTCCCAAAGTGGCCCACGGGAGACTCAGTGGGGGTCTACGTCGGCGAAAAAAAATTTGGGGGTTCACCAGTTGTTGAACTACCAGTTGGTGGGGGTCCACGAAAATTTATCTGATTTCGAAAATAACGAACAAAACTGTTAGTTTGGCTTTACCTATCAATGTAGTCGGATAATATTTCAAAAAGGCGTGCGAGATTTGGGAATATGGTAGAAATGTAGCAGCAGAGGGTTCACCGAAACCAATAAAATTTTGAAAGTGGTCCACGAGAAAAAAAGTTTGGGAACTTCTGGTTTAAATGAATCCTATAGAATAGTTACGAGTATAACTCGTACTATACATACAGGTACATATATTATTTTTCTTTAAAATATTATTTTATTTTATTATATGAATGTGCTGTCATTGTTCTGATACCGATAGCACAGGACGTGATAGTTTGGGGTCAGGGCATTGTATTCATTTGTTATTATTATTTAAGCTGATTTCCAGACATGCGACGTGACAGCGCCTTTGTATTGACTAATAAGAAACTACTACGAATTATACAAAAACGCCATTATGGAATAATAATCAAAATAAACTTCATTGAATAGTATTGAAATAACTTAGTGGCAATTTTATAACCATTATCGTTTAAGAAGTAACCTTCGGATAGCTGAGCGCAGATGGCCTCCAAGCTCTCGACCTCTCTGGACAATAGTCAGGAAAACTGACACTTCCGTACATTACCCATGTACTAGTACTAGTTAAGCACCACAAGTACTACTTGTCTATTATTTATTATATGAATATTTATGAATGGATTATTCGAGTAAGGTTAGCACAGAATATTGTTGGCTGGTTGAACATAACAAAAAAATTAAAATTAAATGCTTAAAATCTATATCGACTTCAAATAAAATGATCTAACTTAAAAAAGTTTATTTGGCAGTAATTAATGAGATTTTACAATCTTAACATTTTTATAACATTTTATAATTCCTTGTCTGGTTATTAGTACATTATGTTATTCCGGCGTAGTACCATACTTTAAACGTAACACTTAACGTAACCCAGTGCGTTTCAGAATCAACTTAAATGTAGTAAGACGAGACCAGTATGGTTTGTCAATCTCGATAGTATTATTGTGGTAGTATTTTTATATTTTGGTGCTGACTGTACCATACATTATGAATGTTAGTTTTTCTACACATAAAGAACAATCGTTAATGGTATTTAGTCTATGTTATGTGAGGCGATGGACCAAGGCAACCGCGGTCATGTGCACGCTCAGGTGTCAGTCAGTTGAATGGATTAAGGATGTTAAAACTAACAATTTATGTTATCGATGTAATTTAACTTAAAGGCTTTTTCCTATAAATAATTTTAATTTGAGACAATACTTTAATTTAAAAAAGAAAGATTTATTATATGATTCTATAAGTTTAAAAAATTACAATACTATTTAAGTCATTGTTTTAACACAATTTAAATATAGTATAAATAAAATATATCGATAATAAATAAGTATGGATAAATACACATAACTATGCAAATGGTCACGCGTTATGACGTCAGATGTAACAAGACAATCTAGGTGCCTTTAGTTTTATCACTTTGCCTAACATTCTCGCACCTAGGTACAACATTTTTTGAATAACTTATGTAATATTTTGTCATTCTTTGCATACCAATAATAACTTTATGTAATTGACAATTGTTTTCAGCAATTTGTAATATCTGTATTTTGTTCGTGAATATTGCTAGTATTAAAGAGAAATATAGAGTTGAGTGATGCGGTAGAGAAACATTAAATAAACCTAATTGCATTAAATACATCAATTAATAGTTTAAATGCGTAGTTTTTTTGCAATACCCAAACAAAGAAAGTATTGCAGTCATTGTTATACAACTTAGGTCTTTTCATCTTTAGTACAATAATAATAAGATTCGAAATGAAATAAAATATAAACACTTTTGTGTGTGAATCGTGCGACAAGACGTGTGACTCTGTTAAGTTCTTGCGCAAGTTTGGTTTCTCCACAAACGACGAAGTACGCTATTGGAAGTCATCAAGATGTTACTTCTGCAATTTTGCACGTTTTATGAGACTATTAGCTTTAGTTTTACTTTCTAACTAATTAAATTAAGATTCAATAATGTTCAATACGTTTATGTAATTTGACATGACAATGGCCAAGGCATAGAATATTTAATAATTTACTAAATACGTATAAAAGCGAATTTTTTAATGCTGATTGGAGGGATATATCATCACGAGCGCTGTGATTGGTTGCTCGGCTGAGACCTCCCTACAACGGTTGACGTTGATTTGTGCTCTAGTTTTTTTTTCAGGAATTACGATTGTTACTTCAGAAGTAAATGAGTTTTCTTTTACGACCTTCATAAATTATTGCGTTATGCAATTTAGCTGACATTTTATGTTTACAGTAGGCAAATAAGACCAGTCATGTCTCTTACATTAAGGACGCTTTCTTCGCGAAATATTTATTACTTATGTAATGACAGACGAAGCCCACGCCGTGTTTAGTTATTGTTGGTACATGGGAAAGACGTTTAATGACTCGACAATATCATGTTTCCCAAGAGCTTTTCGCTACTTATTTTGGAAATATGAAGGCGGTGTATTTTTGTAGATTTTATATCCGGTTTTATTTTAGATTCAGTCGTAACCAGAGATAGAAATTAAATTTAATCTTCATTAATACTATTATTTATTTTCATAGTGCTAAATGTACCTACTAGAGAAAATATATCAAATATTATTATTAGATGCTTTCTGGACCAATTTTAGTAAACTAATACTCATGTTTAATATTCAAAATATTAATTTATTTATTATTAAATACATACATATATTATATATATAATACCCAGACTTAAAACAAATGCCTGCAATGGTCCAAATGATTTATTACAATATAATATTAATTAAAGGTCTATAAATAAACATTAAGAATAAACTGCTATTAAAAACTATTTGTTTCTGCCGACCTTTATTTTTAAACATATTTAACTGAGTGTTTTAATTAAATAGCTAATCGTATTAATTAATATTATAGATAATGTATTCGTAATATGATTACTTCCTATGTGCATTGATATTTGCACGTGGACCTCGAGCGTGGATGAATATCGAGGTGAATCGTTCAAGGCAAGACAATTACTGTTTACCTGGTAAGCATGACTGCATGGGCGACGTCGCATGCACATTGCACATTCGAACGGCCAACGTCATGGAAGATGAACAATGCGGTCATAGGTATAGAATAAGCAAAGGATTTCCTATCGCTAAACATTATATAAATGCATGGCATTTATTTTCATAATCAATGTTAGGCATTTAATAGTTTGTTCTCTTGTATACAGCGACTGTCAATTGTCAACAATTAGACATGCATTGTATTGTTGTCTCAATATTATTTGAGATAGCAAAACAAAGCGCTGAGATTATTTACACATTTCCAAACGTCCCTGAGTTAAACCACCATTAACATTTAATTTTACGGTCATGAGCACATCCACCTAGGTCGCGTTATTTGACGTCAAAAAATAAAACAAAAGAAAGCCGATATTCTCGACCTTGTCGCGTCTGCATTCTGCTCTTGAGTAACATTACGGGAGAAAGTTAACTTTCTTTAAAGCAAACTTGTAAAGAGGTATTTACATATAAGTGTTATTCGAGGTTAAATCATAGCCAGACACGAACGTAATCACATGACCTTTTTGTAAAGCAATAAATTACTACTGTTGCAATCGCATTTCCGGGTAAAGCCGCACAAGGGTCCGCTGCAGAAAAGTGCAATGTCTCGAATAAATCGCGAAAAGGGCACGACGTCTGCGGAGTAAGATTGCTTTCTTACCGGAACCAGTTGTGCGAGATCGGCTAGATTGTATCGTGAGCGACGATGTCAGGGTTCCGAGCTTGGTTGTTGACACTTTCACGAGACACGCACATAGAGATGAGAGACCAGTTCTTGCAATTATATCATCGTGTATCAATAAGTAGCTTACTAGGGAATTAGGTGTAAATCTGCGCGGTCAACAACCAAATGTCGCTGTTAGTTTTACTTCCATTAAATAAATGATACCATTTAAATGTTACGTATAAAACAATTAACACGTTTTTCTCTTACAGAATATGTGGCTTATTGATTGACACACTGACCGTAACCCAGTTTTGAGTTGCATCAAATTTTACTTACAGTCTACTGCTTAATGAGAGCGTCCTTGGCTCATATAATGCAAACTAAATGTAATACACGAGAAAACATATTTTTCTACACGAGGCATAGTTACCAACGGAGATTTCAAAACACATAGCAATTCCAGTGCGGTTACATATTTTACAATAATTATAATAATTACTGGGCTTATTAACTTCTTCTAACAATTTTAATGCACTTACCTAATTTCTAAGAAAGCTGTCTTCAACTTTTCTCTGCTCATTTCCACGTGTATTGTGTGTGCCGGCTTGTCACCGGTTTTCTGTGCATTATACAATAGAATGCTCGCACGCAGGGGACATGGCCCAACTATGTTATGTAACGCCCTATTATCACCTTATGGAATGCACTCTCATGTCTCTGTCATGTAGACAGGCTCTAATTCTCCAATCTGAAACAAACGTAATTTGTCAAAGTATTCCATATGTCTGTATATAAAAAAATTAATGAGCAAAGAACAGAATTCGGCATTGGTAACGTTCGTTTAAGTACATATATTTAAGATATTAAGAAATAAATACACATTGAATATAAATATTTAAGATTATGAAATGTTTGAGGCGTTAAAGAAAAATTTTGAAAGGAACCAATCATAATAGTGTAATAAGGTACTTAGAATATAACACACGCTATTAACGTGGATACAATAATATTTAATGGCGGTCTGGATATGTCTAAAATGATGTCTCGTGTCGAACAATATTGAAAGACTTGCAACATCTTCCGATAATCGGTATAGACTTTCGCAATATATACTTCGAAATGAACAGAATTTTACACTATTTCGACCCTTTTAACAATATATATTCTTCTCTATTAAATGCTAAGTAACAGTTAATAAATAACTTTGATTTTGGCGCAGTGATGAGCATGCTAGTTGTTATGTGGATGTCCTGAGTTCGATTCTCGGTTGGAGCAAGCATTATAAATATAACAAATAATAAGTGTTTAAATAATTTTAATAATAATAACACTGGTCTTTTGATTATATCGATTATGTGTTTCGTAAACTTTGCAGCCATGGTGATAGCGGAGAGTCTTTTAAATCAAGTTCACAAATAACCTCAAATATCACTGCTTTATAGATATTTGTTTTGAAATCTCCCCATACCCTAAGTATAGAAAATCCTAGCTTTGGTATATATTATCAGAGTAGCTAAATTTCTACAAAACGACTGTTCTCAATAATTTCTTTCGTAATTTTCTTTAAGCGGTAAAACTTTAGATTCAAGAGTTTATTGTAAATTTAACGAACCGTGTAAATTCTACGAATATATTAACATTTGAAGCACGTTTATGTAATTTAAAAACTTTTTATTTTATCTTAACCGACTGTTGCATTATTTTGAAATTGGTTTATGTATTTGCAAAATAATGGTGCATTTATTACTTAGTGTCTCTGAACTAGTTGGAATTTGAGCCAAATATAATACAAAAGTATTATAAATTAGACTGATTTCACATTTGAAACATTGCAGAGTAATTAGTACTTCTAGATTTTAAATTACATTTTACCTATAATTATTTGCTTTTTATTGATTGTTCTAGATCACGAAGCAAAACATCGTCTTTTCAACGTCTCTTTACAGAGAATCGTGAGAAGTATAATATATAAACGCAATACACCACAAACATTGATTTAGTTATAGAATTATATACCTTATTTTTACTAATAACAAGGCATAACGGTTTTTTTAAATTAAAAATTAAACACAACAAACAAAGTAACTATTGCAAAGAGTTTTGTTATTGCTACTGCATGTTGTAGTTTCACATAGTCGCATGTGTTTGGTTGTCAATGGTCTTTGAATCACGATACGGACGGGCATAGAATGTAATAAGCTTTGTATTAGTAATTGACCGTAGTTTTTAGCTTGCATAAACATCACAGTAGGTTACACCACACCAATGTTAAGAAGCTTCACGTTAACTAGCCGCTTTCATTTTTGGTAATAGAAACTTGCGATTTCCTTGCATTTATAATTTAACACTTATTCTATTACATATTATACTACGATTATATACATAGGTATATTGGCTTTTTGTTGCATTATTTTTTTATTTATTTGCAGTGTGATGCTTTATTTGCAATAAGACTATAGGTGATTACTTTTCAGGATATTTATAAATTAATTATGAAACAAAACAAAGATTATTCATTGTTTTTTTTTAAATGAATACAAAATACATTTTCTACATTTCCTTAATACAAGTATTCTTGTTTTCTGCGATTTAAAAATGTTCTTATCGTTTACAAGAAATTTCAAAAGAAAATTTGCAAGACCTCTTGTTACTTAAGTAGGGGACATTGTAATTTCTAAATAACCTAAAGTCTAATGTTGTTAGACTTTCTACAAAACATACAAAGTGGATACTTAGTTTGTAAATAATAGTAAATACAACGCACTTTTAAAAGCACTTAAAATTGTTTGCTAAAGAAAACTTCATACTGTTTTTATTACAGGAAGATGTTAGAAGAGATGTTATGCAAATTCGTTGATATTACATTATTCTATCAGTTTAAATGTTTTTAACATAATTTATTATTAACAAACCGTAATTATGAATTATTTATATTTCTACACTAAGCTAATGTATTATATAATTTATTTTATTATATTTGATACAAATAAGCGAAATAAACGCCGCATAGAGTCTTTTTAACAATAGTGTTATTATTTGCACATAAAAACAAAAATGTATGAATTTTCCACCGTGATTCGGTGCTGAAAAACTTCTTTATATAGATCGCTTTACAATACTCCTTTTGCCTAAATAACCATTACGTTTTGTATAGCTATATTAATAGGAAGTTTGTTTTTGTTCGATTGTCAACTCTTCAGTGATGTAAGTGCTATTTTAAAAGATTGATACGACTGCGATAACATTTTGTTACAACAATAACAATGCTGCTCGTATAGAACACTAATGGATGTCCGATAACGATCATTATAATTGTTTTTCGATTGTCACGAATTAGGATTAGCTTCCGAGAAACTTCAATAATTAAATACTAAAACAATTTACTTCATATACAATTTTCTCTCTGAATATTATTTGGGTTACGAACGCTAAGTGAAACACGGCAATGAATTTATCGACAATTTTGGTAAATAACCTTTTTCCTTGTATAGCATCACTAGTACTATTTGACTTGAAAAAAACAAACTAGTTTAAGAAATGAAGGCATTTGTTCGGTATGCCACGAGTGTGACGGTCAGCCGGGGTTCGCTCGTGTTTGTTGCGCAAGAGTGGCTGCCCGCAAACATCCATCATGGCCGGCCTTGCCCGAAATCGTTCCTGCGGCGCCAATGCAGTCTCTCTTATTCTGGTGTCTTCGACACGGTCGTAGCTGTTTATAATTGAAAATAAACAGAAAATATTAATGTAATTTTAAATCCAAGTTCTTTTTTCAAAAATATGATACCTAATTTTGTGAAAAATGAAAAAAATAAATCGTAATTTATCATTTCTACGTGTTTGTAGCTGAAATATCTGGAGCTACTTTAATAATACGTGATTAAAGTATTTTCTTTACAAGTGTAATAAATAAAACAGTAAAGTTTCAATAATGTCAACAACCATTTTTTATCCCCAATTCTTTCGAATCACCTCAATAAATTCAAATTCAAAGTGTGGCATTGAGATGTATAATAGAGAGACAAATCCCTTATGTGCAAGAAACGCGTAGCCGTTTCAAACCATTGGACAGTGACGACCTTGGTGTTGGCGATAGCGTTGAATATTTTCCCATATTTTAAAAATAATTCTTATATTACCCCTAAACATGAAAATAGGATTTAATTACCAACACTGAAATTAATAAAACGAGTATCAATTTACTTGAGGTGTTTTTTGAAATGGAAAACAGCTCTTTTGGTTTAAAGGAAATTATTTAAAATTATTTTGCTTATAATTCCCGCTACAACATTCAATAACTTGTCTCGACGCGTTTCGCCACTTCACGTGGCATCATCCGGATACGTGTAGTCGAAGCGAAGCCGAAGCGACCGCACGTATCCTGATGATGCCACGTGAAGTGGCGAAACGCGTCGAGACAAGTTATTGAATGTTGTAGCGGGAATTATAAGCAAAATAATTTTAAATAATTTCCTTTAATATGGATTTCCGCAAAGTAACGCCTGAAACAACCAATTATCTTTTAGTTTATTTTTTATTTTATCGCATTTATTTAATTATGTACTTAATTAGGCTTACTGGTGTTACTTGACTTGTGTCAAATTCAATGTTGACTGTCAGTTAGTATAAGTGTAAAAGATGGCTATAGCTATCATTGTGTTGGTCATATACATGCATATTATGGAGGGTGATGTTTGAATGAAAGAATAAAAGGGCAAACCATTCAATAACATAAAGTTAATGTATTTCTGACATGAAAAGAAACAATGCCCGTTATGTTTATGTAACGTAAGCAGCGTTAGTTAATAAAATATCTGCAAAAGCAATACTTGACATGTTTTAGTGTCTAGTGGGCGAATAAAA
The DNA here is from genome assembly GCA_028551675.1 of Tineola bisselliella. Taxonomy (NCBI): domain Eukaryota; kingdom Metazoa; phylum Arthropoda; class Insecta; order Lepidoptera; family Tineidae; genus Tineola; species Tineola bisselliella. The sequence continues at coordinate 403,323 of JAPWLS010001350.1, forward strand.
ACAATATGTTTTACGTCACAATTATGCAAATAATCAACGACTATCCTGCGTGTGCAAGCAACTTGCGGGAAAACTTACTTTATTGTCTGCTAAGTAGACTTAACGACAGTGAAGTTTTATAAAGGAAATTTAATCATATTTCTAGCTAGATAAAAGCTACATTTGCCTCAATGAAGTCGGTTTAAAATTGTAGTGTGTTAATAGCACTTACTATTGTTTAAAAAGATGTGAGAATTAATTTACAAGAGTCTTTTTTAAAATTCATAATGAAAGTGTAAAATCTTTCACAATGTTAGGTGTAGTTTTGTAGATTGAGTGATTCATTAGTTTAAATTCCAAATTCATAGAGTTTGAGTGCTGATTTCAAAGTCGAATTTTATAGCCAAAGTTTGCAATGAATAATTTAACCCATTTGCTGTTTGTTGTTCAATTTTATGACTGTCAAAGTAAAGGTTGCTACATATAAAAAATATTTATGGTATCAATATATTCGCGTTTTGTTTATGATCAAATATATACAGCATGTCTCAAACGAGATATAAACAATTTTAATGAACAGATGAAAATAGTTACTTTGTAATAGGTATATCTCGAAAGTTAAGGGATATATATTTTTTTTTATGAAAAATAGAAATTATAAATATGACTTATTCGTTTCGTTCGTTAACATTATGTTGTATAGGCTATGATTAGCGAGTTGTGATTTTTTCTCATCACATGCTTTTATGAAACTTTCATAAAAATGTACGTAAGAGCTTATCCGAAATAAAGATTAATATTGATTCATATTCACGAAGATAACGTTCAATATGGATCTATATAGACATGTTTATTGTGTATAGCTTATAAGTACATACAAAAGTGATGTACGAGACTAATATAGAATGAAATAAGTAGCTTACAACATACAAACAATTCTATCACATAGCTTCAAATAAGATACAAGATAAGGGTATCTAATACACTTGCTTGGTGGAGACTTATACAAATGTCAAGATCGACTGCGGATTGTACACTCAGACCTCGGCTTACGACACGTCCTTTGATTAATAACTGTGTTTCTTCATTTACTAGTAAACGAAGTTATTTGTTTTGGGCTTGCTTTCTTTTGTTTTTGAAATTATACAGAATATAATGACAGATCATTACATATAAGTTAGATATTTAATTTATCCCCAATAAATCGTGTTATTCGGTCTGCTCTATTTATAGTTTGCATTATTCGGTATGCCGTTTGGTAAATTTTTGCGTCGCTGCCCTATTTTTTGTAACTAAAAATATTTGTACTAATTCATAGTAATTATATTATGAGTAAATAAAAAATTCTCAAGCAGAAATACGAACAACTAGAAACAGATCAGCAAACGGTGACAAATTTATGTAGTTTTTTAAGTCGAATGCTAGCGACTTTATACTGGCACTATCCAGTTTTTGCATTACAAAGAAATGAAACCAGACTCAATTAGACCATATAATTTGAACTTAACTCTTCTATTACGTAACAAAATACTATCTGAATATAAACCTGTCTATACTTAAAACAACAAAGGACCTTGTATAAATTTAATTTAGCGACACGAACCAAATTTCTAGCCGATATATTTCATGAAAACTCTTTCACAAAATCTTATGTTGTAAATAATATTATTGTTGCATAGTATAGTATTTTATAAATATTGCTTCTACAAATATAATAATAAGTACCTATAGGGATTTTTTTGTTCTTAAATAAATACTGCCACAGTAATTTGATGATGGTTTTTATTCGGAGGTGAATTCTACATGCAGGCTCCATAGTACCTACAGTAATACCCCGCTTTACGCGACCCCGTTGTGCGCGGTTTCACTATAACGCGAAATTCAAATTTCGCGCTCAATTGCCCCGCATTACGCGAAAGAGTGCGTATAAACATAATGTAGTCATCAACTTCTCTATGGTCACGGAAATTTCAGTTTTTTCCGGAAAGTATCCCTCGCGTAAAGCGGGGCATTACTGTATTAAAGGTGTGAAATTTAATAAAGCAATATGGCGAATTTTCATACTTGAATGCTGTTCAAAAATTATTCTTAAGGCTACTGCGATTCTTGTCAATGAGACGGTGTAAATAAATATTGTGTTACACAAATATTTAAAAAGTATATTACCCATTCTTTCCACGGCTTAAAACGCTTTTTGTGTAATATTTACAAGATGGTAAGACGGAAAGGCCAAACTCAAACACTTGTATGCAATCGTTGGCACAAAATAAGTCTAAATAGTGACGAACGTCGAGAGTCACTTGTTTTTATTAGTAAATAAATTTTCAATTGCTAAACGTATTTTTGTATCACTAACTCGGCGTATAATGAAAGGGGGTACTAATTTGATTACAAATTGACCTCGTCTCATGCGGCCGGTACAGTGGAGGTGAGTATTACCCGCAGACATTTCTCTGTCCCCACCCATGAAGTGCACTTTAGTTTAATAGACTAATAAATAATATTGAGCTCATTGTCTATGCTACGTATACAACCGAATTTATTAAATGCTTGCTATCATAATGTTATAAATAGCTATATTTGACAATAAAAGTCTACTTAATTACAATAATCTTTATGGTGACTTCTTTTCACATAGCAACAGTGCATTTCCTTTTACTCATAATGTCGAAATTAATTGCTAATAATCATAATGAATATTTTCTCTTGCATGAATAATTGACCCCAGGCGTTAAGATCGTTTCAACATGGCCGAATCTTTGCCGTGAATAGTTACAAAACCAACTCCACCAGAACCAAGCAGTGATACCTATAGCAAAACAACTGATTTCGAATTACAATAACTTTTGTAATTCCTGGTGAAAATTGATTCATTAACAAATTCACAATAAAATTATACGAAATGCTACTACATATCTTTTAGGAGTAATTACTGTAAAATATAAGAGGTATATTTTTTTTATTCAATGTTGTAGTGCTATTATGTTACGTTCTAATGCAGAGGCTCCCAACCGTTTCCCAGCTAAGACAAAACCCCTTTTAAGACAAAAGCAATTCCAGCGTCGGTGAACGCTTTTATTTATTCCCTTGCTATTGAACAAAGTTGACGTTTTTTATTAAAGCCTTATAGCTGAAGTTAAATGTAAGAAAAACGTCAAAGTCATTAATTCAAATTATGCATGCCATTACCACTTGAAATTTATCTACTAATGACACTATTAAACACGAAAAGATTTTAACTATAGTTTCATTACTAAATATTAAATTGACATTTAAATGCTATAATACATAACTCCATAAAATAATGCCCGAGGCAAGGTTCTATCATAATTATATATGTACATATAGGTCTAAGTTTATATATAATGTTATAATTTTATGAGGAGAGTGGAGTCAAAAGGATAACTGTGAAAATTAATATGTAATAATAATAAGTATATATATATATATATAAACAATCTCTTTAATTGCAAATGATAATTGCAAATCTACAACTATAAATTGCTTGACAATGCTCTAGTGTTTCTAGATGCCAAAAATAAATTAATAGTAGAAGTAAATTCGGGAACATTGATTACACTTTATTCGTATTTATTAGTAATCCAAGTAACAAATTAGTAAAAATGGAGATGTGAGGAATGAATAACATCTTAATATTTATTAAATATAATTTAATTCACGAACTAAAGCGTATGTAGTGAACATTCTTTTAAATTTGTTTTTCGCGTATTTCTTGTCAAATCATTCAACTCTCACATTTTAAAAGAGTCATTGAACGAAATTAAATGTAAAAGAGTTCAAGATTTGTATCACATAAGGTTTATGAATTTTATATATTTTCAAAATAATACATCACCTATACATATTTACTTATATTAAAAATAATATATTTAAGTGCATAAATACATTATAGTACATAATTAAAATGCCAGTGCAGTAGATAATTTAGTATACAGACATGATGGTTTACGTGTGTATTAAAATTTTATAATTTCTTATTGGGATGCTGCCCGAATAAGGCTACGATTGACGAGTTTCTTGTGGTCTTCTTCTCGTCATACTCCTTTCCGAAGCCATTGTAGAGTCTAACGATTAGCAAGCGCACACCTTTAGTACCTGTGCTAATAAACTATTTTCATTTCATTTCAATACTCGACATTGGCAGAATTGTCTTTAATAGATATCTGAAGCCATTAATAAAAGAAGAAGTAGTACAAATAGGTTAGTTTTGAGTATTAGAATGCCTTTATTGGATTAAACAATGACAGTTATGTTTCTTAAATCTTGCGCATAGCTTCAAAATTTTGCCTGATTTATATTTTTTAATAAATTTAATATACTTTATGAGGCTTATTATAAAATATCCCGTTTTTTAAAATTAATTTTAAGTCTATTTATTTCCTAGATAATGTTAATAGGAATCCCTACTAATATTATAAATGTGAATGTGAGTTTGTTTGTTACGTTTTCACGCAACAACTACTTAACCGATCATCATGAAACTTTGTACATATATTTTTGGAGGTACTAGAAGTAACATAGGATACTTTTTATTAAAAAAAATAATATATTTTTACTATAGTTTAAAACTGACTATAGTTTCAGCTGTTTGGAATTATATTGATTCATTTCTATTGAAATGATCTCTGATACTTATTTAATGATTTAAATGCAAGCGAAGCCGCGGGTAAAAGCTAGTGTACTTATATTTTCTCTTTAATAGAATCCAAATGTCAATTACTTCATTAATCACAATATATAAATATATAAAAATAAGTGTTATTAGGTGGTCGTTGTGAAGCGCGTCTCCTCTATTCACGTCCTTTTAAGATAAAATCTTTAATATTTCATGTTTTATTATAATTGTATGAGAATTATGTACGTCATAATTAACTTTGTGAGTTTTTTTTTGATAATTATTGTCAGCAATTCACTTATGTATTATATGTATGTAGAATTGTTGGGTTATTAGCTCAATATTTTTAAGGAATAGTCACCATTTGAATTAAGAATAAAATTTAAGTTTATTCATAATGTTGATGTTTCGCAGAATTTATTTGCATTCTCGTAAGTTAAAATATTCATACGTGACAATTCTTTCCTTTTATAATATGGTATTCAAAAGTTGTTTATTTATAATCCTTAATACAAATATTACGAAATGACACTCGGGTGTTGAATTGCTAAATAGGCAGTTAAGTTTTTATGTAAATGTACCTACATGCGGGACTTGCCTCTGTTATCTGCATGACTTTTTTGAGTATGTGTTAATTTGTACAAACGAAACTTTCAAAAAGATTAACCTGAATAGCTGATATGCAATCAAATATCAATTCGATCCAAATCTCAATTCAAAATACATCAACTTACAATTAAATCTGCGCGTTGCATTAAAGTGAGCTTAAGTGACATGCTTTTAACGCAAATCTACATACTTATCGCGTTAATAATTCGTACCGAGGTAAGAAATGTATAATTCAAACATGAACTGCCGTAAATTGTTTTAATTGAGGACAAGGATGTCTGCTCGCGGCCGCGTGTGTATCGCATCGCCCGCGCCGCTCCATTCCGCTTAATGCGTTCCAACTTCCAACCTGACAATGCTGCATCGATAATTGATAATATTCACCTGTACCGAGGGCTAGGTTAGCCGGAAGGTCGACAGCTCTACGAACACACCAAACCTGAATCCTCTGGAAATTTCCTTCCACTAATTGAGTCGAGGGTTTAGGCACAACACACGAGCACTAGGAAACTGATCACCTGGCGGGTAGGTGTCGAACACCGGCTAGAGGTCGTGCGCCGCCGTCGGGGCCGCCACTGCGCGCTTGACTAAAAGAAAACGAAATCCACGCTCACTCTCGAGCCCGCTACACTACGGAACGAAATCGTGAAAGAAAGGGACAAATGCTTTTTCTTTTATTCACTCGTATAAACAGCTGCTTTCTTATCGCATACTGATAGTGGAGGTATGTGTCAATTAGGTGGATGCTGCCAACAATACATAAGCGTTAGGGCCTTGCATCATGAATACACGGTTTTTTGTTCAAAACTATTACATAATTTACTTAATGTTATGAAGTGTCGAAGTTTGTTAATACACGATTCACGAATATGTCATAGGTCTTTAGTTGAATTGTCTACGTCGTAATGTAGTTTACGTGGTTTTGAATTGGTAAGAAAATAGGGAAGTTGCAACGACAATAAAATACAATATACATTGCGTACTTTCAATAGATTGTTATATTGTTGTGTCTACTCATATAATCATTGTAATGGGAAAACAAACCACAATGAATACGGAAACTTAGATTTTAAACTTATTATCTTTCATTGACTGTTTATAGTCTAAGTGAAAATTTTTATTTATTTGATTTTTCAGGGCATTGTATTAATTTTAATAAGCTGTATAGTTATTTGGTAAAATTCTCAAATAGCTGAAACCTAAATATTACTATAAATGTACAAAACTTGTGAAAAAGCTTTTTTGAGCCTTGAATGAACAGTGAAATTTGAACTACTTCAAAATGCTAATAAAGTAAATAAGTACAACACGCAAGAGTAAAAAAGTTATAATAATGGTAAAGGAAAAGTATCGAGTTTGTGCGCCGGCGCATGACGACTAGGAAATGGAAGTTACACGAGGTCCTCATGCTGATTTGAGGAACAGTGAAGAGCTACTGTTGTGGAACGAAGCGTTTTGTATTTGCAAATAACATTTATATTTTATATAATAGTAGGTATTTCCAGATATCTTATTTTAATTTTGAATAAAAATAAAATAAAAATAGGTATTGGGATAATTACGATCAAATTAGGACCCCCTGTATTATGAAAATGACAAGGACATAATCACAAACATATAAAACCAAACCAATACTTTATGAGGCTTACTATTGTTATTTATTTATTTATTTTTAAAAAGAATTATCGTGATGTTAACCACTGAACGAATTAACCACTATGTCACATTGAATTTACAGTTTCACATATTTAGTAATTCGATATCCGCTTAATGTTAAACTAATACATAGAATTCGGTCCATGAGGGTAGTTAACTGATTTCTCCAATCAATGTTTACGCAGTTGTCCGTTGCTCAATCTCTCCTATTCCGGCCTAACTAATCATTCCGAACTAATCAGTGGATATTAAATATAAAACAAATGGTATTTTTTGGTTGTCTATTGTTTTATTGTAATTATTGAGTTGATTGCATTTTTAATATTATTATCTAACAGTCCTTGACTTCATTATTACGTAATTAATTATAATAATCAAACATTTTTTAAAATATAAAACCGGAAAATAATTAAAATATGACGTCAATTATATTAAATATTAAAAATTACAAGTTTAAGGAGAGGATGTTACACTCGAAAAACACGATCTATAAAGATAATCTGAACACTCAAATTATTACACGGGATGTGTCTGTGACGGCGCGGCGGCGTAGAGAACAATTACACGAATAAAAAAATTAATTAACACTAATTGCGTCATACAAAGAATATTTATAATTATGTAATAAATGATTGTTGCTTAATAGATGTTATCGTTATTAAATGCTATTTAATATATAGATATATCGGAAATGTATATATATTTGTTATTGTTTGAATAGCATCCTCTATTGCCATAAACCAATCTCCGAAAGAGCTTTATTTGCACAAAAAGTATGGTGGTTACGCTCAACTTCTGTACAATCACATTTCGTCTTTTAGGGCAATCAAGTTCGGGCAATTCGTACAAAACATTGGGCAATTATTCTCCTATTAATAGTATAACATGTACAAATCTCTCTGCTATATGTAATAAAAAACTGAGTGTGTCTTGCGATCTAACATAACCTCTATAATAAACAAAGGGTAATTATTCGTACTGCTCGAATAAAACCATCCACATCTTTTCAATAGTGGCAAATGAGTCCCCAAATTATTCCATTTTCAGTTCTTCTTTTAATTTGCTGTACTTATATCTACTAATATACATATGTATGTATGTCTGATAATTATGTTAGAAAAAATTCTATCACGAATACTTTCGTTGTTTGAAGTCATATTTTTAATAATGTTATATGAAAATTTTAATGAAACACATTAGAATAAATTCATCATAAAGCATGTAAACAACTTGTTAATTTAATTAAGTAAATAAAAAAGCTGGCAATAATAAATCTCTATTGCAGTTTTAATCATAACAAAAGGTTCATAAAAGAAGAAAAAGAAGTATAATATTCCGCCTTATCGTTCTGTTTTAAATGCTCGTTTGCGGAACCAAATATAGACACGTGTTTCTATCACTTACTATTTACTAGGGTTACCAACAACAATATCTAAAATAGAAATAAATAAAATCTCTAGTATTTTATAATAAAAAAACATATATCAGTTAATAATTTATCAAATTTAAATAAATAATGGTTTAACTCAATTTTGATTTTTTTCAACGAGATTTCCGGT